>JBBPDH010000037.1:6940198-6963508 GCA_037974565.1 Clupeocharax schoutedeni
TATTTATACTATTTAATTTTATTGTGCAATTAATTGCCTGTCAGTTTGTGGTAAAATATTTTGCAGTGTTTACATGTCATTACTGCATATCATTCATCAAAATAGAAGTTTAATTTCATAAAGTTGGTTTCTAAATGGACATCCTTTTTTGCATTTTGTGATTTTCAGTTAAATAAAAGGCTATTTTTGCGATATATTTAAACATTGAGGATTTCTTTTTAAAAAATGTCAATGTCTCGTCTTGTTCTCGTGAACCCAGTCTCGTGTCTTGTCTCGTGGGAAAAGCGTCTCGTCACACCCCTAATATAAATATATATTAGTGGTGGGCATAGATTTTTTTTAAAAATCTAGATTAATCTCATTTTAATCTTGTAATTAATCTAGACTAAAATGGCTCATTTGAATTCTACCAAAGGCATTCAGAATAAATGTGCTACCCAAATAATGACTTAAAAGTAAGTCTCTGAGAACGGGTTTCTCAAGTCCTACAGTAAACTAATATATATATAGTAACACACACACATATATATGTATATATATATATATATATAAATATATATATATGTGTATGTATAATTTTTTTTAACGCCGTTAATAGCATGGAATATTCGCGATAACGGCGTTAACGCCGATAATTAAACCGTTTTATTATTGCTAATGATAATCTAGCTTCTAACAGGTTTTGTTGCTTGTCACAGTTACAATGACGTATAATTTTGAAATACATAAGATATTTCCTTATGGTCTAGTGGTCAGGGAGTTGCCCTAGCAGGTTGTGGGTTCAAATACAAGGACTGTAAGTGGCACCACTGAGGTATGCTTAAGTACGGTACTGTCCTCACACACTGCTCCCTGGGTGCCCCATTGCTGGCTGCCTACTGCTTCACTTGGTGAATGGGTTAAACGCATAGACTGAATTTCATGCTGTTCACGCTGTGTGCTGTGTTTACGCATGACTATAACAGGCCAATTTACTTTATTTACCTGGAGTCGGAGATTGAACACAAAGGTCTCGTCAGCTTCAGGCAGGTCATCGTCCTTCACAGCGATGAAGATGGTTTTGCTCGACACAGAGGACAGAAGGAAAGCAGCTGCATTGGTGCCCTCAAAGTCTCCAGTGTCCTCACCCTGCAGCTGCATCACCACAAACCACAGGTTAACTACTGTCACATCCCATTCCTCAAATACCCATTCACTATTTCACACGCTGGGCTTAAGTGAGAAACTACAAGCAATGAGAACAAACATGAATTACATCCAGATGAATATAGTACCAGTCTTGGATGCCTGTTTTTTAACATCTTTTAAGACTTTTTGATCTATGGTTCTATGTCTGTAGACAATATGAAGTATGTATACCCAAAAATGAACAGGAAACAATTCAGCGATAAAGGGCCCAGCAGATTTAAACTTTTTCAAGTCTGATGGAAGAGCAAGCCAGGGGGCCCCTCATGAAGCTGCTTGAGAGAATGATCAAAAAAGTGTGTAAAGCTGCATCAAGACACAGAAAGAACTCTCATAACACTTATTCTAAACCAGTTTTTCATGCTGAATTCAGATCTACTTTCAGTTTTTTAAATTATGAGCAATATAAGGTTTGAAATCGACTTGCGTGTGGTTTTTATTAAACCGCAGGCACCAATCAAGTAAATGTTTCAATATTTTCAGTGTGGAGTCAGACAGGCCACACTGTGGCATAGATATAATGATCAGTGTCAGTCAGCTACCACTGTTTCTTCACAAACACTCAGCATATGATTATTATATCATCATTATACCAACTATCATGCAGCATAGAACTAGCTTCATCACAAAAACTGTATGTGCAGGAAAAACTAAACACAGATCTGAAATCAGCATGAAAAACACTACAAAACCAACATAAATATATCTCTGATGATTTTGACCTGTTGACCTGTGTTATGAGATTTGGTTTGTTTGACTCTTATTTCATGACTGCATATGTGTCTTACTGTCTTCACTATCATTCTAAAATGTGTAAAGGAGTAAAATAAGACTATTATATCAACAAAGTTACTGATCTTCTGTAATCTCTACATGTGGTTTACAGACACTTGCGCTAGTAGCGCTGGCCAGTATAGTGGGTTTTCTAATTAGAAACTGTAACTAAATGAAATTAACGGCGATATTTTTTTTATCGCGCGATATGAATCTTGTGCGTTAACGCCGTTATCGGCCCAGCTCTAATTTTAACACAAGCAAAACATTTGAGAAAGTAAAAGATATTTTACATATGAGAAACATGGAGGGATGAGCTGAGGTTCTGTGCAACTACATTTGGAAACTATGTTATGCAATAAAATCATTTACTTTACTGTATTGCCTGTAATATAGTAAAGTAAAAAAAAAATAATAATAAACATGATTTAGTTCATTGTATTATCATTTTAATGCATGATTTCACTAATACATATATATATATATATATATATTAATTTATTTCATTCGATAAACAGGTTGACACAGTTTTTTCCCCCAAAATAAGTAAATTACAAACAATAAGTCATGTAAACTCCAAAATTAAGAAAAGATTTAAGAGCTTTTCAAGCTTTACACAGCTCGTATTTACTAATAACCTCTGTAAATTTGAAAAGGTACATTATTGCAAAACTGTATTCTCAGTTTTTCATACATATGCCAAGTATGTTTATCATTAACTTTTTAACAAATCACACCAGCAACAAATGCTAATGGTGCAAAATGTTAGTAAATCTGTCCCTAAATGTACTTACCTGAGAAAGACTACAATATGACAATACAATATTTAACATATATCACATTTTAATATATATCTCATAGTTCTAATGATTTGTCCTTTATTAAAAATGCATACATAATTCTGGCTCACTCAGAATACGAACAGAGAATGGGAAAGAGAATCCCCCGCTTTCGAAAGCTTCCTCGGCATAAAACAGACCCATCTGGATGACAATTACCCACCATTAGCCCTCGCATCCATGCCACCCACTAAAAGCCACAACGAAAAAAAGGTCATAGATCTTCCCTTCACACTACCATGGGGGTCTTTGATCGAAGAACAACTCGGAGACAATTGGCGTGACAGTTAGCACTTTCTGTCGAGCAGTAGGCAGCTCTGGCCAGCTGTGTTAATCATGCGCAGATGTGTCTGGTGATGAGCTAACGAATTAGGGAGCAGGCAGATGTTTGAGTGTGGAGATCCATCCTGCCACTACTGCACATCTGGCTGACATAGCTCAGTGATACTCTGTGATATGTCACTAGAAGGCTAATTATGAGTGTTAAATCACGTTAAACTACCGTTGTCATGAAGAGCTGCCGATCAGACCGACTTCTTTTATCTGTTTGTCAACAGTACAGTTTTACCCAGATGATAACATCACTGTCAGCTTTTCTTCAAAGGGAATTCCACCGCTTTTTCCAAATTAATGCAGAAGTCAGTGATTACAAACAACATTATTTAGAATGTTTTGATGTGGAATGGCTCACCGTTAACGTGCAAAATTTAACAGCTGTGCTGATAGGGACCAGCAGTCAGTATGTTTATGTATGCATTTTATTTATGATCCAAAACAACCAGTGAACCTAACCTCCATGTCTTTTGTTAGTGAGTGTGATTGCGTAAGCAACCACATTCCTGTTTTTCTGAAGTTTTATTCTTATTATTATTATTGTTATTCTTTTTATGGCTTCTCGTCGGAGCTCGTGCTGAATTTTGGAACTGCTCCAGTGTAAAAAATGCTCTGATGTATAGGCTAATCCGTAGTCGTGTGCTTGTGTTAAACTTCGTGATTGGTTGAACAGGGGCCGATTATTAATCATTTAAAAACTTGTCGAGAACCCTATTGTGAGAGAGAGTGAATGGTCGCGAGACCTTTAAAATGTCTGACAGTGGATCCACAAAATTGCAGAATAAAATGCGTTTTCTTTGGTTACAACACCCTGCAAGTCATGAACAGATTTGAAAAATATGTTTTGGCTTCAGAAAACTATCATGAAACAATGTCTCAAACATCATGTGTGTATTTGTAATCACTTTGTTTATAAGCTATCTGTGAGGAAGCAATAAGTGCTTCAGACGTCTGGTTCCCATGAACATCACCGTCAACAAACATCTGGAAATCTCTGGAAACAAGTCTCTGGAATGGAGCATTTCCTATTAAACCTCAGAATGACTGCTTCTATCATAACCATTTCATTATGCAGATTTTTAGCAAACTTTAGCAACTTTTACAACATATATCCAACGAACACCTTAAAAATTTGAATAAAGGAATTACTATTTTAGAGATATTTATACACATCACATCTTCACAAATTCTAGATTTCTAACACAGTAGATTCTTCTCGTGTTTTTTCTCTTAAACATCTGAGCCTTTCCTACTGTCAGTACTGTAGCACAATATGGTCAGGACAGTTAAGCTAACTGAACTAAAGTGAAATGATCCGACCATGTGGTTATATCATTGCCTATACTTACATTTTCATTTCAACACCAGCTTCAGCTACAGCTAGAGCAAGCTGAACTTCATGTGCTTTTGAAGAGCTTACCAGCACCAGAGCAGTGACGTTGATGGGATCTCCCACTCTCTCCACGACCAGACGCACTACGGATGTGCTGCTCTCATTCACCACAAACTCTGTCTGCCCCTGGAACCTCAGCTCCGCCGACTCCGGCCTGGCACTGGGGATGAGGAGCACCAGGAACAAGCCAGCTAGAGCCAGGAGCCCTGGCATTCCTGCAGAGAAACAAAACACACACACACACACACACACACACAGTTGTAGAGAATAAGCAAAGAGCTAAAATGGGTGTTGGAATCTGCATCAACTCTTTATTATGTTCGCATAATTTATAACAGTGATGGTGAAAGATGATCTATCAGATCTGGACTCAGATAAAGGAGCTGTTGTTCAAGTTTGAATTGCTGTGCTGTGTGTGTGGAGATAACTGTGATTATGAAGGGGGGAGAAAATCAGGAGCTCCAGATGAAGGAGTCTTCCAGTAAAGTCCAGAAACTGTGAGGGACCATCTCTCACCCCCAAACTCTCACTCTCTCTCTTATTTTGTAACATAAATAGTAGGGACGCACTGTAATCATTTTTTTTGGACAAAACCGAAAATGAGGAAACACTGAGCTCCATTTTTTTACTGAGAGCCTCCTCTACTCTACTCTGTTTCTGTTGTCCTGTCTGAACACTGTATGCTGAAGAATAAAAATGCAGTCTGCTGTAAAATCAAAAATGAAAGAGAGGTGTGCCTATTTTTTATTTGGAGATCAGGAGAACGGGCTGAGTGGATAGGTGGAGAATCTCTTATGAACTACAACATTACTATTATTACTATTTTATTAGTAGTATTTTAGTGGTAGCATTAGTAGTAGTACTACTACTACTAGCATTATTTGTATTATAGGGTTAAATCAAATGAGATCAAATTGAAATTTAATGGGGAACATGTGTTTTGTCCTCTCTCTGTGCGGGCGCTTGTGTACACAATGCAATCTCTGCCTCTGACTGGCTTGCGATATGCTTTCCTTGACTGTTATAATAACTTCATTATATAAGACATGCAACAGAACACAGACACACATCACGTGTGGAGATCCTTCACTCTAGACACACAAACAGCACGGTGACCTGCACAACCTGTGAGTCTGTGTTAAAGTGCAGTAACAATACCAGCAATCTGCATCTGAAACGGCTCCGCTAGCTAACATGGCTAATGCTAGCACTGCCGAGAGTTGTCCAGGCAAGAGGAGCTGAGTGGCGCTGCGGCTTAAACCGTTCCCACTTTCTTGAATATACCAGAAATTAGTTTTGTTTTGTTTTGTTTAATTGTCATGTTGACTGTTAATATTACAGAGTTGCTCAATGTTGGAGACGTGTTCCTCCTCTTTGTGTGTGATGATGCCATCAAGCGCCTAGTCGACTCAACATCGACTTTGTTTACGAATAAGTCAATCTGAACAATTCTGAGGTTGTTAATGCCCTAATACATATATATTTTACAATACAGATGTCCATATTTTATATTTTATTCTATTCTATTGTTCTTTCTATTTTTGCTGCTCTTATTCCGTCCACTTTCTGCCATGACAATGCAAATTTCTCACTTGTGGGACTAATCCATGTTCATCTTATCTCATATTTTCTTTAATTACATTTACAGCAACATGTCATTACAGATATCTGCTGTCACTTGCAGTTTGTATACAAACCCAGCATGTTTATTGCTCATGTTCGTTTTTGAAGAAGGATGCTGATAGCTCCCTGATGTTTTACGAAAGGTCCAGAACAAATTCACTCTCTCTCACTCTCTCTCTCTCTCTCTCTGACATTTGGTAGCCCCTGAGCAGTTGTCATGGCTAGCAAAACAAACAACCTGTGGGTGTGTTCATGCCGATTTGTGGGCATCTCCTTGGTCACCACTCCGGTTGGTACAAATGACCGCATGCATCCTCTCTTGCGTTGTTTTTTTTTCTGGATATTTGCACCAAATTGCAGGGTTGAGAATTACATGGAGTGAAGTCATTTTGTTTTCTTTCTTAATTATTTATTTTTTTTCAGCAGAAGGGATATTGCTTAGGAAAGTTGGAGCTTGGAAAGATCCACTTCTTCATATGTTCCATTCCTGGTAGATCATTTGGGGTTATTTTGGGCCGTGAGGGTGTTTGGAGCAGAGGGGGTTTCATCAATCAAGTTGCCATGCTAGATTAGTGTAGAGTTCCTTTCTGTGGAGTTGGGGCAGTATGGGACTGGTGGGAGAGTTTTATTGTAAAACAGAAAGGAAGAATTGCAACCGTAAGCATGGAGATGATTTATTAAAATTATATTGCAACATGATGTGTATGTGTGTATGTGTGTGTGTGTGTGTGTGTGTTTGTTTGGAGGCATGGGAAGGGAATAAGAAAATGACAGAAAAACTAGACTAGGTTGTTGGGGTTGATTCCACAGAAGAGACACTTTTATAATACATTTCAATTGATAGTTATGAGGTGTGTAATAATCAAGAACCTTTTCAACACAACATTGTGGTTCTATTTGTGGCACTGGGGCCCAAAGTGGGCTGCAAAGTTTGTGGGGCCCCAAAGCTTGTGGGAGAATGAGAACCCAAAAGACCAAAAAATACATAAATAAACACGGTAGGTATGCTTTAGGTTAAGAAGTTGTTTTATAACATCAATACCTTAAAAATAGAATATTTTGTGTGATCCCATTGAACAATGACCACCAATCCTGACATGGTTGGATGAGTTTTGTGTGGAAGAATGTGACTGGCCACACAGAGATCCCTGACCCCCATCTAACACCTTTGAGATTAACTATAATTTTGAGCCAGGACTTCTCATCCAACATCAGTGTCTGATCTCATAAATGCTCTGAAAGGGTACACATTCCCAGAATCTCCAAAATCTGGTGGAAAGCCTTCCAAGAAGAGTGGAAGCTCTTATAACTGCAGTGTGGGAGTAGGGCTAGGCGATTAATCGAAAAATAATCGAAATTGACATTCAGAACCTATAATCGGTCTAATTTTTCCAGGTTGATTATTTCGATTACTTTCCCTTTAAAAACACTACCGCGTGAGGAGTCACGTGACCCCGCTCCATTATGTTACGTTTAGTGGTGGGCCGTTATCGCCGTTAATGTGCTGCGTTAATGTGAGCCTCTTAAAAAATATCGCCGTTAATCTATTCACAAAGTTGGGTTGGGAGCTGGGTTTATACTACGCAAGCTATGATGACTTTCACCTTGATATTTTAGCGCGGATTTACTCTCTCTCTCTCTCTCTCTGTCTGTCTCTCTCTCTCTCTCTCTTTCTCGTTCGTGACTTTTCCGGATCGCGCCGGTTTAAAACCTGTCTCGCTGTATGTTTCTCTCTCTCTGTCGCCCGCTCTCGCTCTCTCTTTCTCTCTCTCTCTCTCGCGCACTCTCTCTGTGCCTCTCTCTCGCGCACTCTCTGTCTCTCTCTCATGCTCTCTCTCTCTGTCTCTCTCTCTCGTTCGTGACTTTTCCGGAGCGTGTGGATCGACTCTCTCTCTCTCTCTCTCTCTCTTACTCTCTCTGTCTCTCTCTTGTTCCTGACTTTTCCGTATTTAAACCAAACCTCAGGTTTATATTTACATTTTCTTTAAGGGTAATGTATTAAACTGAGTCCAAAATGACATTAAAGTGATCTGGGAGAACAATTGTAGGCATATTTATGGTTTACACTATAAAAATTGGCATTGGGATCATTTTGGGGAGGGGGGGGTTCAGACCTTCAGCTGAATTCAAATGAGCCTTTTTAATTTGGATTAATCTAGATTACAATGAGATTAATCTAGATTTAAAAAATGTATCTATGCCCACCCCTAGTAATGTTACTCTGCCGACATGTTGAGCATGGAGAGCATAAATACTGAGACAACTGAGCGACTTGTCAGTGAACTATGAGGGCAAAAAAGTAAATAAAAAATCAAATAATTGTTAATTGTAATTGAGTTAAATTGTTCAATTAATTGAGATTTTGATTTTAGGCCAAATCGCCCAGCCCTATGTGGGAGCCACTCAATATTAAAGTATATTTGACTGCAATGTCATTAAAGTCCCTGTTGGTGTAATGGTTGGGCATCCCAATACTTTTTTTCCATATAGTGTAGATCTCCAAGTGGAGGTTAGGTTCAGAACCATCGTGATTCTCTCAAACATAAACTGAATGTGTGAGTGTTGTGAACCTTTCTACATTTTAAAGAACCTTTAGATCTTTGGAAGAAAATCCACTTTACATCAGGTAAAGACCCTTTATCTTTTTAAAAGGGTTCTTCACACTTACATATCTACACAGGGGTGGAGCTAGGTGGTGACTAAGGGGGGCAAGGCTCTCCATGGTTAAATCAACACCCAACCATCCTCCCCTCCATGTTTACCTCCCTACTGAAATTTTTAATTTTAGTTCCTCAATCAGAAATGCCAAAGAAATGTAAAGGACTGACTTTATTCACTAATGTTTCAGTCAACTGACTTTCCGAGCATAAGAATTTGTGCACATTCACTCTCTGTGACTAACAATAGGGTAAAAACATGTACTGCTAGCTTGCACTCCATCTACTGGCATTACTATTTAGGATAATACAATCTTCAAAAGAGTTTAACTAGCTTTAATCATAATCTACTGAGAGCCACCCAAATAAAATAACTGAACCTAGCATAGCTCCCCTTTACCATTAAAATATGATTAACATAATGCATAATTATATCTTATCACTGGTATATAATGTAAAATATATATTTATTTGTAATAAATAGTGATTAGCTATAATGTACAAATAAATCCCATGATGTATTTTGTCTATAATGTTGTTCATCACTGGTTTATAATGTAAAACATATTTATAACATTTATAACTTATTTATAACATGTAATGATTAGCTTTAATGTATAAACAGATCCCAAAATGCAGAAATGTATTCACTGGAATTATTATACTGAAATTATTAGCTGTGATATATAAAAAGATCCCAAAACACATCAACATACTCTCAACTTTTTTCTATATGGTGAAGCCCTAGTGTGCGTATTGGTGTGTGTTTTGATGACGAGTGGCAGGCAAGACAGGGGGTGTTGTGAAAGCTATCAAAATAGGATTAGCTGCTGCCGGCTGGCCGGACCATGGGGAGAGGAGACAAAGCACGGACAGTGGAGGGGAAAGCCTGCTATTCAGTTGCGAATCTCCCCTAGAGCTGGGAACTTCCTCGCTCTCTCATACACACGTGAAAAACTACTATACACTAATGTACATACCCATTTAATGGGCATTCAAATCCTCCTTTCAGCATGAATAAAAAATATTATAACATTAACATTAAACCTCACTTTACATGCAGGTTTTAGGATGCATAATAAGATATAAGACATAAAACAGATAAAAGCTTTGGTGCTTGGACACCTAATCACTTCTGAAATCAACCTTTTAGTTGTTAAACAATTTCATGTATATCCACATATAAATGTAGGCAAAATATGAAGACAGCATTTCTCAGCGAAAACTTCAACAAGACTGCAAGACAAAAAATAACCAGAGCTTCAACTGATCTCAACATCAAGTGGTCCTGAAGCCACACGATGTGTCATTCCTATCATGCCAGCATCATAAAGGGTTCAATCCTGTCACTGTCTTGCTTGGTCCTCTTGTGCCAAGCCCAGGACAGGGGGATCTTAGAGATGTGCGAACGATCATTCATCACAGAGGTCACCATGTGAGCTTCTCCAAAGCCTCTTGACACTGATAAAGAAAGACCCTGCGAGGATCTCCTCAGCTTCTGCCAGCCCACCGCAGGACATACTGGCCAGACTCTGACCAAATGCTTTATCAGTGACCAGGAGGCCATGAACCAGCCAAGAACCTGGCAGCTTTGCTCTTTGACTGAACCAGGAGGGTTTATTGTGGAGATGTCTTCGTGTGAATAAGTAAATGATCTGTGATGATTTTGCCAACAAGTGAGGTCAAGATACTGCTTGTTTCTCAAAAGCAAGGGGGATAGGTGGCGTGAGCTGTTTACTATACTCTAATTGGCTGGTTTTCTGCAGCTGAATGAATCAAACTGTCAAATAAACGGTCAAACCGTGACACATAAACTTTTCTTCTTTAGATTCACGCTGGAACTACAACACAAATGTAGATAACACATAATGGAAGCTTGTACACCATCAATCAGCAGTACATGCCTTAATCACCCCCACTTCCCTACCCACCCCACACACACACACATCTAAATCTGTGTAGTGTTACCGTTATCCACTGGACTGCATACTTTTTTATGTTTTTGACAAAGACAAATAAACCAATCAACCCATGGTAGGGTCCTCAGGTGGAGGATGGATGCAAAGAGTTATTAGAAATGTTGTTACACTAACATTTTAAATAACATCAACTCAACGAATAAGTATTTTAGTCATTTATTTTCCTTTAGACTTCCTCCAACAAACAATACATAAAAAAAAAAAATTCAGATAATGATGCGTGGAGATTTTTTTTACAATACATTTATGTCATGAACACAAATTTCGCCAAAATTTCTCTCCACTTTAATCATGTCCAGGTCCACGGACTAGCTAGGACTCAACACATGATCAACACATGAAACCACCAACACAAAGCATTTGCTTCACATGAAGCACCACCATATCTGTTTAGCTGCTGCTAATGACAGCTCAGCATGCTTGGAGGAGAACACTAACCAATTCAGAATCAGAACCAGAATCAGAAAATGTTATTGATCTCAGAGGAAATTGCTTATGATACGACTGCATACAAACACAGAGAGAATATAAAATACAAAATCTAAATAAATAGATTTAAAAACGGCTGATTTAGTAGTTCTGAGTATGTTACTACACATAGTAGAGATCAACAGTAAGTAAGCAATATTGGCATAAGCAGTGATTCACATGGTTTCACATGATAAGATATTTGCACCTAATGATTTTAGCACCTGATAAGATCACTGCAAAATTTTTACTGTTATGTCAGCTAACAGACACTCATGCTGGCTGGCATTGTACTGAGTGATGGGGGGTTTAGGGCTTCTCTACCCTGCTAGAGAAACTAAGGCCAATAGAGCTCTCCTGGACTCCAAGCTGTGGCCGCAGCATTACTAAGGATCAAATTCACAATTTCCTAATAAAAGAGTCAATGCAGACAGGAATAAAATTATTTTATTTAACATTTCACACAATGCATTGCATTAAATTTAATTAGACATGACAACATATGATGACTAATTACGCCTTATAAAAGAAATGCAGTTGGTCAGCGTTTACTGACAAGTACTGACAATATCCACAATACGGTCAGAAATGCATATTCTCAAGGTCTGCTACTGAATCCCTGCATTCAAAGTGGTGTGCTTGACTGTCCCTCTCTTTCCTGACAGCCAACAGATGTGAAGTCACTCGGACCGCCCTAAGCTCCCTCGGCGTCCTCCACTTTCCGCGGCTGAATGCCTCTGAAGATTTATATCTTCGTTCTTATTCAGTAGCGGTGGTCTGGAATTACCACCCCTAATAAAAAAGCCTGCATGTGTATGCCAGGAAACTTGATTACAATGGTCTCAGCACTTTATTGTTGATGGTGATTAAGCCGCTTAATTCAAAGGATTAGCAGATCAAAGTTTGCAGGGGAAGAAATGCCACTCTGGGCAGCTTTTAAAGGGGTTGAATTTATTAGCTATAAAAACTTGGCCACTCTGATACTCGGAGGAAGGGAGTCCGCTGAGGCCTTGACCTCACGACCTTCTTGGGTGGCTTGGCAGCAGGTTCAGATGGCAGCAATGGCCATAACGTAACTGAGACTTAAGCAATTACACTGGATCGACTGGTCGGAGATGTGACGGAGTGTATGGTTACGAGCTTGCTATGAAGTGCAGCGGCTGCCTCTTGGGTTACCCCTGCCAGAGCAGGAGGATCCGCAGTCTTGACATCAATTATTCAATTAGTAAAACTTCACAGCCAGTGCTGAGCAACCAGGAGTGTGTATCCTGCAAGATAACACTCCTGACTTCAGGAAATGTGTGTGTGTATGTGTGTGTGTGTGTGTGTGTGTGTGTGTGTGTTTGTAAAGGAGAGAAACAAGACTATGCTCCCTGACTTCACGGCGGTCACACATGTTTCGTCCATGCAGATATCACACATGGAAAGATCTTTCTCGTGCAGCAATCCTCCAATCGTTTACAACTAATGCTGTAAAAAGAATGCTACATTTTAGTCCAATCATGCTGCGAATGTGATTTAATGACAGCGTTTGGCATCATCCAAATTACAGGCCTGTCCTAATCTCATGGTTTCTCTTCTGTAAAGACGTGTCTGATGAGGCCGTGGTAAGCTTTGCCGGCAGCGTTCACACAGATCGCAGCACACAAAGTGCTTCTGAAAGTGAAAACCTCTAAACTCTTGCATCTAAACTCTTGCATCTAAACTCTTGCATCTAAACTCTTGCATCTAAACTCTTGGACACCAATTTATTTTCTCCCAGTGGGTAAACCAGGGGACCAAGACATTACAGGAACCCTCGCTTCTGCATGAATTTCAAGAATCTTACAAGAACATTTACTTTATTCAGAGGTCATTTAAACTTTCTTTAAACTTCATGCAGCACAATGTCTCATTCGCTGAAAGGCTCCTTATGGATTCAAAAGTGGTTTTATATGCCATTATACAAATAACATAATAGTGTAATATGTGCTGGCCAGAGTGGATCCCTGATGACTCAGATTAGATGGTTAGAGGTCAAAAAGTACAGGAGAGAATAAAACTAGATCATGCTTAGGTAGCTATAGTGGATACTTGTTGCTATGTGGTAACTAGTGTATCAGAGGTTGAGAGTGTGTCCCCAGAAGTTAATCCTTACACAAGGTCTTTCAAGGTTGTGCTGGATTAAGCTGATCCATGATGACTCAGCCATTAGCTGCTGTTTGACTGGTCTTAACATCCCTTTTCCCGGCTATTGCATCACACTGATTAGAAATTGATGAGAGATAATCAGACACACGTAACCAAGGACCATAAGCATTACAAAGACTGTCTGACAGGGGTTACAGAGGTCACTGGCATCTCGATGTTCTCTTGAAGCTTGCATTCAGACCTTTTAGAGCAGGAGCAACAAAGAGTCCTTTGGACCATGACTACCAGTATTTAGGAGACTGCCATTGGTAAATCATACAAATCAACTCAGTGGAGTATTCTGCTGGTGCTCATGTTTGAATCCCACCCATGCAATGTGCCCTCCATCCCAGCTTTCTCAATAGAAGAGGATGGCAACCTCCTTCTGGTTTCAACTAGGAAGGATGTATAAACTCATTTGCTCTGTAATCTATGTATCCTGAACGTGACTGAGACGCTTTCATTTCCTCTCATGACATGCTTTGTTGCCTCAGTAACCAGTCTCTTCCAGGGGGGGCTCTGGGAACCTTCGCAGCCGCCGTATATGGAGGACTTAGAAGCCAATAATTACCACATATGTTGCCTCTAAAGTATTTTTAGGCAAGCCTCTGTCCTTGACATCTTGCAGTTGGGGAAATTAAGATATTTAATAAGTGACTAGGGCTAAAAAATACATCATTAAACCGGAGGAGATTTTTTTTCTCGAAACCTTGGTTAGACACTAATTTGGCGAGCACTGCCCAAAACATTCTTATTTTTGGATGACAGAGAAAACCTAGAATTAGAGCATGAGCAAAAAAAAGTGTTTGCAAGCGCACTTGTGTGCGTCTGCATGTGTGTGTTCGAAAATGAGGGGTGCAGAGAGGTTTGAGTGGGAGCAGATGCCATTCCATCTGAGGGGCATAAGGAAGGAGAAAAAGGAACAAGAACAAGTCCTCTCCCAGAATCGCATGAAACAACTCTGTCATGCATTGTCTTGAGGTACTTCTTCAATCAAGCGTTTCGCCTCTCTAAGAACTTGCACGCCAATCAGATCTGGATTGGCTAAAGAGCGAAGGGAACAGAGGAAAAAAATATTTTGAAGCTGTTCCTGGATTCCTCTCTGCCTGATATGTCCTGTGCCAGCGGCATCTTACATCCTTGTTCCCCAAAATCACAATGACTTTTCTTCGCTCTCAATTTGTGGAGAGGGAGCGCAAGAAAAGGCTCCCATTGAATTTCACATCGCAAATGCTCCTGGGGGCCATGGAGCTCCATGACTGATTAGCTATTGTGGCAAACAATGTCAGGAAGGGAGAAGAAAACGTACTTTCATAGGATTAAACAAGGCCAAGCCTCTCGAATGGCGGCCTGGACCAGGGAAAAAAAGCAAATTATAAAGCTTATTACTTCATCAGATATAGCCAGTAGAGCCTGGCTGAAATGCTAATTGCTTTTCTATGCAGCTGCCTTTCTTTGCAGAAGTGAGGGCGATAGAGTGTGTGTGTGTGTGTGTGTGTGTGTGTGCAGTGTGAGAGAGTGAGAGTGAGAGAGAGAGAGAGAGAAAGAGAGAGAGAGAGAGAGAAAGAGGCAGGGGCGTATAAGCAGACTCTCGATTCACTGACCAAAGCACAAAAACGTGAATGTGTTTTTTTCAGCAGGCTTGCTGTTGTGCTCTTTCTTTTCTCGCAACATTGTTTTTTCTCGTTTTTCTCTAACCCCCCCCCACCTCCCCACCTCCCCAATCCGATACTCCCTTTTTTTCCACGCAAGAACTCCGGCCTCCTAGCAGCCCAAATCAAACCCCCCATTCAGACAGATAGGTCTCTTTCTCTCACTGTGTCCCCCTCCAAGACCCCTTTAGCGGTGGAGCAATGTGGGAAATTCCTGTCCTGGCCTCTTCAATCTGCCGAGCTTGGCAGCGCTGGGACAGATGGCTGGATTGAGGATGGGGAAAAAATCCCTAAGCTCGCTCAACTGACTCAAGAATCAGAGGCTAGGATAACTCCTCCATCAACAATGCATTAAGTATAACTCCTCTTCAATGCCTTTTTGAATCACCACTATGCGTTTTGTACTTCAGTTTGACTGAGCGCCGTCCCCAGCTTTCCCTTTCAGTAGATATAGACGTCCACTAACTCGGCATTGTTAGCTTTTGTTAGACGAACCAGCACCACTAGATTCAGCATTCATTGGTCAGTGAAGGTCTTTGCATGATCCCCGATTCAGTTCAATTCCCACCACTTCAGAAATTCTTTCACCATGACAAAACACAATGGCAAGGAACCTTGCTGGTGGTGGGAGGAAGAAAGAGGCAGAGAGAGAGAGGGAGAAAGAGGGAGAGAGGGAAATAGTGCATGAAATGGACACAGCCAGGGACAAATATACGAAGAAGAGGTAGCAACCTGTTGCAGGCAGAATCCAAGGGCTCAATAATGGTCTCAGTTTGGTGGTCCACTAAAGACTGCTTCTCCGTCCACACTGAGGAAGATCTCCAAATCACTGGATATGTCACTACAACCTAGAAGATGAATGATTCCACTGTACCCACTGAAACTCTTACCAGGCTTGATGGTTTCAGAGAAAGAGCTCTATCCTCTGAAGTAGGGAATTAAGATAGGAAACCTATTGAGGATACAGTTGTTAAGGCTCTATATATTTGTGGACCACCCTTTGTAGGTTTACCTAAAGAAAGGGACCTCCTGACTGCTTTGGTCACAATGGATGGAAGACCCTGAGGTGGAGGATCTGCACACGTATTGTCGAGCGAAACAAAAGCAAGTATTGACAAGAAGATTAACATTTAATCTTAAATTTAAATCAAATTCTTGCTTTGGAAGAAATTTCTCTGGCGGCCTCCATCGACCAAAAGTCATTCTGGACATTTGTACCAAAGAATGCGAAAAAAAAATATTTATCTTTCCAGAAGTACAAGAAAGATCTTCAGAACAGTTTGTGGTATGGATTGAAGCCCAGAGTGTCTGTTGCGAATAACTGAATGCTGAATAGTAGAAAATGATCGCGGCACATGAAGAACCTGCAGGCTATTCAAGCGACCGAGGGCACGGCTCTCTTTCACCCTCGATGTTTTCAGCCCCCGGCTTTAAGAGATAAAAGAACAAGTCATAGTTCAAGTTCAGTACTGCGGGGAGATACTATGAAGCCTGTTTATTGAGATGAAAGTTGTTTTATAAAACCATGAACAGAAAGGGAGAGAACGAAGGAGCGGTTTCAGGTTATTTTAGAAATGTTGAAATTATGACTTCAAGGCTGATACAAATCAATGGTTTTGCTCCTGAGCCCAAATGCAGTCGACCACCCAAATGTTTGGAGTCTGAAGACAAGCGTATGTTCCATACAAGGAGTAGATTTCTCATTTAAGCGATTAAGCACTGTTTAATAATAATTAATAGGGAAAAAACAAAGCAGAGCAAATTCACTTTATAAGCTTAATATTATTCTATATTCTATTATAAGCTCTATATTTTTGATGGTCCTGAATATCTTTCCACACACTTGGCCTATTTTGTTGCTATCCTAGGTCATAATACCCAAACTTGATCACAAGCCACACATGTCGCATACCTAATAACTGTCCTAGCAGCCATAGGTAAGTCTAAATTTTATTTGGACTAGCACTATATGGAAAAAAGTATTAAGGGCACCTGACCATTACACCGAAAATAGACTTAGCTTTAAAATAGCTTTAAGAGCTTCCATTTTTCTTGGAAGCCTTTCCACAAGTTTTGGACTTTCTGCGTGAATTTGTGCTCATTCATTCTGCAGAGCATGTATAAGGTCAGACACTGATGTTGGACGAGAAGTCCTGGTTCACAATCTCTGTTCCAGTTCATCCCAAAGGTGTTGGATGGGGTTGAGATCAAGGCTCTGTGAGGGTCTGTCAAGATTTCCTACAGCAAACACATCCATCAATGGAGCTTGCTTTGTGGGGCACAGTCACGTTGGAATAGAAAAGGTTCTTCCTCAAACTGTATCCACAAATTTGGAAGCATGGTGATGTCCGAAGTGTTTGGTCTGCTAAAACATTAAGATTGTCCTTCACTGGAAGTTGGTGGCTAAGCCCAATACTTTACTCCATATAGTATATCTAGGTGGGCACTGTGTGTACGGCTTATTAATGGGTATATGTTTCCCCTCCTTACATTATTCTCAAAGCTCCAAGGCTAAGATGGGAGTCAGGGATACCAAAGTCTTGGCTCATTGATTATTTAGGTTGAGTTTTCACTTCAACAGAAGCTTAACATTCCGGCCACAAGAGAGGCTGATTTCTGCTCTACTAAGACACCAAAGGAGAAACGGAGGAGAAAAAGAACAGGACATTGTATGTGATTGAGATTAAGCGAGATGCTGAGAGGGAGAAATGAGACAGACTAAATCAAATGGGACAGATGTGTGTGTACATAAAAGTGTCCACCGGATTCCAGGAAGGTCAAAGATGAGTGAGTGGAAATGAACATTTTTTGTGAACTCTCTGGCCCAGTTGTGGCAGACCATATGACAAATAGAGAGACCTCAGGATTGCTGCTGGACGTGACCAAGGCTTCACAATATCCTACAATAGTCCCACTTCCAACTCCAACACAAACAGCTTCTAAAACACGATACTCCGAGCAATACGTCAACAAGGTGCTGCAAGGTCACATAACCCGTCAACCAAAGTACCAACAATCGGGATAAAAACATTGCCTGTACCTTCAATATTATAGAGCCGTCGCTACCGATTATAGTGGTAATCGAATAACGATGACGGGTCTGAAAAGGCAAAACAATAAAAATTGGCTTATCTGAAAAGCCACAGACCATACAAAGATTCTAACATACTGTATGGAAACCTACACCTCTTAAAATATTTCATATATTCTGGATGGATGTTCATCAGGTTCTGTTTCTTACTTTTAGAGAGACTGAGAAAATTCTTAATATATTGTTTTACGCAGTAAATTGCTATCTAATAGCAGTTTTTAGTTTGGTTGTGAATTTTGTTAATGTTTTACCAATTAATCTTGAGAGCCCTAATCGAAAGTGCCTGGTTTTGTAACCTGAAGCCCGGTAGATAATTACAAAACGACATGACTGAGACAAAAAGGCCGAGACTTGCACTACCAAGATGACAAAACCTTGTTATGTACCTGCGGTCTCTCTGCCCTTTACACATTACAGGAGAAATCTGATAGTCAGGCAATTAATTACTGACTGCTCTAAGTGAATGAAGGTTACTTCCTAGCAAAGCAACTGAAACTACTGTGCGTCAGTTTATTCATTCACCATGTTTAGATTCAATTCGACCTCTGAATAAGACCTGAATCACCAAATTAGGGATGTGCAACACAGCAGAAATATATCACAATATTTAATTGATCTGATAAGTTGGAAGTGACAAAAATATATATGATACCAAAGCCTGTAAGGACTGAGATTTCTTGTGATGTAATTTAACCCTATGAATATAACGAATGTAATTTTGCCAAGTTCTACAAACACCAAACTTTTAGTTAAGTGTCTTGCTGAAGAACACAATGCTATAAAATGGTTGTTTGAACCTACAGCATTGTGGTCATCAACAACTATTCTATAGCATTGTGTCCTTGAGCAGGACACTAAAACCCTCAGTTGCTCCAGGGGGACTGTCTCTGTAACTAATGACTGTAAGTCGCTCTGGATAATGCCCCCTTTAAGTCTCTAAATGCACTGTATCCTCCTGAGACCCGGCCCATTCATTTATGTCCTCTATAGTGGACATATTGTTCACCTGTATCTTCCTAAAGTATTTGAAGATACCCCATCAAGCCCTATAGTGTCCTGTAGTAGACATCCTGGGCTTTCCAGAGATGTGTCATGTGAGGGGTTTGCATGCTGGGAACAAGGACTGCAATGGCAAGACAAACATGAGGTGCACCAAATGCAAGATGTTCCTCTGCATAACCAGAAATAAAACATGCTTCCAGCACTATCAGGCTAAAATATTCAGAGGATGTTCTATGACTTATAATTCACTGTTGAACTAAAATACATGATTTGTTGTTCTTGCAAGCAACAAGCAAGAGAAGAGTGATACAGAATTGTATTGTTTTGATCAAATTGAATGTGTTTTTGGGTTAATATCACTTTTTTCATTTTCTAACCTCAGTTCTATTTTCACATGGAAATCGTCCTGTTGTTGTCTATGGTGCACATGCTGGGAAATTCAAATGAAAAATGTTCTCAAAAAAATTTTAATTGTAAGGTGTTTTTAAAGACTTCTTGTTTTTTCTTCAGTTCTCGGGAGGGTATCATTTTGTCAAACTACATAAATATATATCTTAGCTATAAGCTTTACAGTTATAGCAGACAGATGTAAGGAAATCAATTGGAATAATCTACCTACTATTATGTGCATCATTATGGGCATTATTATCTTATTATTATGTGCAACAGTCTACCATGTGCAATCTCAAGGAAGTTTCTTATTCAGATGTTAAACATAAGCATTATGTGGAATTTCTTATGCATAACAGTCCATAAGAAATAGTAATGGTCATATAATTATGTGCAATAGTCTTACCATGTAAATATCTCTACATTTATCAATGTTACTTATACACTACTGTTCTCTACTACATGCAATAAAATACTCCTAACTATTTGTGTTGTTAAAATGTACTTACCAGTGAGTTATTTGCCTATAGTATTTATACTCAGTATTTGTGTGTATATCATATTATAAGGTTTTATGCCATTTTTTAAAAACTTTGTATTTTATATTGTACTTATATCTGTGTGTCTGTTCTCATCAAGAGTTTTGGTCGGTCCACTCCTTTTCTAGGACTCACTTTTTAGAATAGATTAAATCTGTAAAGTTGCTCTAGAATTAAGTTACCTTATAGATATTGTTTTACCGACACATTACTCAGTTTTGTGAATTTGTAGAAAAATAAAGGAAATAAAAAGAAGCATTGTTGCTTGGTTCGTTCGGCTGGACTCCGCAGCATGCGACATGTTTTGTATGAAAGTTACAAAACCGACAGTGACAAATCTTCAGGAGTCAAGCGCTAAGCATTTATCATATAGGTCTTTCATTCCGCTCGGTGTATTCAATAACATGACGCACAGTAAAGCCCAGTGGGGTATTCCTACTGCGTCCCCATTCTGCTCTGGGTGTTGAGTCTTTGTGGAGCGCTCTGACCGGCTGAATTCATTCCCTCCGCACGCCCAGCTCCATGCGTGGGTACTTTGTTTTAGTGGAGGCCCCAGTCTGATGGGAAAAGGGGACCCAGATTGGAACCCTGCTATGGCAGTTCAGAAGGTGTGGAAATCTGAACCAGACCGGAACTAATGGAAACTTGAAAGTGTGGTCACTCTCAGGATTTCTTTATCTGGACCACAAATGTTTGCGTTATCTATTACAAAAATGTATTCTGACAGAACACACGCCTTGACGAGCCAACATCTGATGTTGCCAGCATCCACCATCATGACTTTTATTCAAATTCTGCAGAGAGTGAAGAATAGGAAAATTATTAACATTAATTATTTTCCAATAAAAGAAATATAGCCGAAAAGTGAGATAAAAGCTTTCACAACAAATGACGTAAAAAAAAATCTAAATGTATTTCCGTGAGGTTATACAAAATATAAATGTGTTGTTGGCATAAAACCAACTAAACATGGGTCTAATTGGCAACAAAAGTTTGTGTTAAAAACAAATTCTCTCTCCGATATACATTTTTAAGGCGACTCGACCTGCGGCTTGACCACAAAAATGTTTTTTTGAAAATGAGCCCCTGATCTATGGAGCAAAAATTTCAAATATACATGCACTGCTACGGATACGAATGAATGTTTTGACATTGGAACCATGCCAATATTTCAAAGACTGTAGGAGGAGAAGAGGCACCAAATCCCAGCTAAAAAGAATAATGATAAAAAAAAAAAACAGTAGTATTAAAAGTTTCTACTCTGCAAAAACTGCATAGACACCCATATGTAACAGGTGCATAAAACGAAGCATGCTGCATGCGACCTCCATAGACAATGACAGTACAGTCAGGCGTACTGGGTGATTCAATCAATGCTCCAAACACAGATAAGGCAGCGAGCCATATGTCCACACACACACACACACACACAGCTGACGTACAAAAGGATAATGGAGGTTGTGGGGGCTTAGATTCCGGGGTAGGGCCTCCAGGGCTTGGAGATGATACAAGGACTAATAAGCAAATCTCTGCTGCCCTCTTTCCCTGCCACATGTTAAAGACTACACGGGCTGTCTACCCCAGCGCTAGGGAGACTCTCTGCACGCTCTTTTGTCTGCGTACACCTGCTGCTCCTCTGTCACGCCCATGTGTGGTCCATTTATCCCCACATGAATCACAGAGCCGGCCTTCAGGCTGAGCCTAAGCACATCCTTAGGGAAGGTGCTGCTTATGGCACAGCCTCTTTGTCTACACCACAGGAGAGCAAGCAGTGTCCAGAAGCACTTAAATGAGAATCAGAAGAGTGACCCTGCAAGTTATAGAATCAAGAAACACTGACTAACATCAGTGAACAGCATGCGATAATCGATATAAAAATGGAGAATGACAAATGGGGAACAAAGAGAAAAAGATTTTCTTCATCCCATCTGAAGACAACCCGTATCAGAATGAGACAGAAGCACTGTGTGCTTTGACTGAGTCCTTTCAGGGCGCACAGCTTCATGTCCCAGGTTCCCAATAAACACACACACGCACACACTGCAGAAAGAACTTCAACCTCCAGTTTCTTCACAGTGTGATGAGCTCTTCCTGCTGTGCTCTCCACACACAAAGCCCTCCATCCTCCGAGAAGCTTCACAAACCACCACGGGTTTACCCTCCACGCGTGTATTTTTCTAAGGCCATACATTTTATATCACCACTGTTTCCAGCAGAAAGAAAGAAAGAAAGAAAGAAAGATACAACGAAGTAAAAGACAAAAACAGAGTGAATAAAAGAAAACAAGGAAGAAAGAAACAGATTGAATGGGTGAAAGACAAAAACTGTGAATAACAGAAAGAAACAACCAAACAGAGTGATAGAGAGACAAAAACAGAGAAAGAAAGAAAGAAAGAAAGAAAGAAAGCCTAACTGAACTCATTTGTGAAAGAAGGACAAAGAAACGAGTGAATATAAAAATAAAATGTAGCATTATTGATAAGAAAGAAGTAAGTAAGAAATGGCAACTAAAAGATAGAAAGAAAGAAAGAAAGAAAGAAAGAAAGAAAGAAAGAAAGAAAGAAAGAAAGAAAGAAAGAAAGAGGATGAATGTATATGAAGACATAAAAACAAGTAAACACTGAATGAGCATCAGAAGGGGAGAGGATTTCAGAAAGGCAGAAATGTAGGCAGACTTGCAGGCATGTGCATCAGTAGGAGCTGTAGGTGAAGACCGGTGGTCTCAGGAGGGTCTCTGTTGTTGAGGAGACCACCCCTCACAGATCTGACAGTAATAAACAGCGTACTAAGGACAGAGCGACTGCACCACACGAGGCATCGTCTGAAGAAGGAAAGTTGAAGAGACCACCTGTTCCTCCCGCACTCACCTGAACGCCTCGCTCTAAGCGCCCGGGGGAAACTGCAGATGGTCCGCCTGAGGTCCGGCTGGGGTCCGTAGTCAGGTCGGGTGGTTTAGGGGGTCACTGCATGTTGTCCTCGCGCTCTGCTGCTCCAGTGAACTTCCACGGCGTGCAAAACCAGCACGTGAGCAGTTTGTGTCCTAGTGAGCGGTGGTCGAGTGTCGCCTTTCCGCGCGGGATCTGCTGAAGAGTGGTCGCGCTGCCATGCCGTCTGGAGACCCCTTAGCACTTCTGCCTGGACTCACAGAGCCTGGCCTGGGCAGAGACAGAGACGTGCTAATCTCATTACACCCCCACCACACACACACACACACAC
>JBBPDH010000037.1:6963608-6974860 GCA_037974565.1 Clupeocharax schoutedeni
AACAGTGTACACAGTGACCAGAGTAATATAAAAAAAAGTGTAGACAGTTATCAGTGTTATCAGAGTAGTTATATAAATAGTGTAGACAGTTACCAGCGTAATATATAAAAGTGTAAACAGTTGTCAGAGTTATTATATAAATAAATCGTGTAACAGTGACCAGAGTAATATTCAATAGAGATGCAATAAAAGGCCCTTCACAATCACTTTCTGTAACTGACTGTAAGTGAGTGATAACATTTTGCCCTCATTAGAGGAAATTCGGCATTATTTTTGGACAAATCTGAATAAGTCAGCAGTTGCCATTCATAGTATTCTGCTGTGAAATGTGCACTCTAGTCACATTTATATTAACTTTTTACACTCATTAAAGGACGAGGTATAATTCTTATAAAAATCTGGGTAATTCAATAGTTGGGATGCAATGGAATGCAATTTAGAGTATTCTGCTGTGAAATGTGCATTAAAAAGAACCTTAAAGACATTTTTTTTACAATGGTAGTCAATGGAACCAGGCCTCACTATACTTCTAATACAAATACAGCATCCAAAACCAGCAGTGAACCACCACATGTCTTCTACGTTTATGTAGCTTAATGAAATGGTGTTACGGTTTACCTGAGGACGATTTCTCCTTCCAGTACTAGGTATGTGGGCATGCGTCTCGAGGTGAAAGGGCTTTTAAAAATACGTGTCAGGCCAAAATTTCATCTCACTAATCTAAAACAATGTCTCAGTCCTAAGACAGCAGATTCACAACCATTTCTTATAATAGGTTTCTGATGTTTTTAGAACCATTAAACGCTTCAGATGCCCGGTTCCTATCACCACTGTTCGAATCGAACCACTCTCAAGTTCTCAAGAACAGAATTATTCACTCATTTGGAAAAAGTGACCATATGCACTTGGCCACTTTTTCCAAATTTGGCCACCCTTGGATTAAAAAGAAATAAATGAATGGTGTGCTGCTTTTTCAAAAATGTACTAAAGGATAACATTAGAAATACTTAAAACAAATGCTACTGACTGGTTTTCAATGTTTAATAGTCTGTAGTAACACATTATTTATCCACAAATGCACAAACTATTGGTTTTGAAGAGACATATCCGGTGTGCCTTTACATTAATTTTGTGTTGGATCATGAAAAAAGAAAAGTATCAACAAGTGTTCAAAAACTCTGTGTTTATGGCGCTTGCTTTGTGCATGGGGGTACAGGCATGCTGGGATAAAAAAGGTTCTTCCCCAAACTGTGTCCACAAAGTTGGAAGCATGGCATTGTATGTCTTGGTATGAAGCAGTAGAAGTAAGGGGGCTAGCCCAAACCCTGAAAACCAGTTGTGTCCCAATGCTTTTGTCCATATAGTGCATTTAGGCTGCAGTCTCAGATGGAGCCCTGTTCAACAATGTGAGATTTATGGCCAACGTCTGTCTTTAGCGCCATCTTCTGGATAGCTTCCTCAATTACAGCAATTCACCCACAAGTGCAAAACGCTTTTCCGAATCCTGCTCAGCAAAAGATGCCTGTTTTCGAAAAGGTCAGTTAGCACTAAAACCAAACTTAACTGCAGTTTAGGTCAAACAGGCCTACATCGAAATAGGAAACAGCACCTAACAAAAACAAATGTTCACTTTATTTGCTCAGTACTTGAAAGGGGAAGTCCATGGATTAAATCCGCATTAAATCAGTGAAAAGTAAAGGATGTTAGAGCAAATTGATTTGAAATGCTTTACTCTTAGGAAACTATCACTTTATACATGTTTTTAGTCAACATATTTTTTTACTATAACATATATAGTAACAGTGGAGCAGTGCATGCAGAGCGTTGCTTAAGAAAGGCCCGTTTTCAGATTTACCGTATTATATATATCACATTTCAGTATGGACACTGTATGGACAAAAGTATAGGGACGTCTGATATGGAGTTGGTGCCGCTTTGCAGCTATAAGAGCTGTAAGGTAAGGGCTCTGCCTGGGCCAGTCAAAATCTTCCACACCAAACTCATCCAACCATGTCTTTATGAAACTTGCTTTGTGCACTGAGGCACAGTCATGCCGGCATAGAAAAAGTTCTAAAAATTGGAAGCATGGCGTGGTCCAGAATATTTAGTATGCTTAACTCCATATTTTTGTCTCTCAGTCTTATTAATAACTTTAAACTGGATTCAGACTGCTCCTCTGCCCATGAGGGACATCTCTTCCCCTGATGTCCACTTAATGCCCCCCAACAGCCTACCCTACGTCATTACGTTCAGACCGTGTTGACGTGGCTTTGCTGATCTCAGTACAGAGACAGAGAAGAGGAGAAAACAGGGGATATTGTAGTAAAGAAGAGAAGAGAGAAGAGGAGAGGGGAAGAGGGAAGCGTGAATAGAGGAGAGAGGAGAAGAGAGAAGAGGAGAATGGCTTAGTTGACACAGGAGGAAAATTCCTCACATTATAAGGTAACAGATTGATTCTCATCTGTCCTAACACATCTTTGTTTACTCTAGTATTACTGGATTATCTTACTTAACTGTTATCTAATAGAAACACTGACAGGTTGGTTAATGTTAAGCTCTGGATTTAGCGTTAACTTCACATTAGCCAGCTTGCTAACGGCACTGTCAACAAAAAGTCTCTAGCCTTTATTAACTTAGTTTGTCTCTCTTAGCGGTTACAGATAAGTAATTCTACTCATGTACGAATATCGTATCGGTGTAAGCTTACTTGACTTGCTAGTTCTGAGTTATTATATTTGTTTTTCTTGGAGCTAACCGCTAACGTTAGCTTGCTAGCTAACTTTAAGTAGTTGACCTTAGCTAAGCTAGCCTTAGCCGTTTTAGCCATTTGGTATTTGTTTCATTATAATTTTGTATTTTGTGAATGTTTCATTATTTTTAAATGTTAGCTAGCTGTCGAAG
The DNA here is from genome assembly GCA_037974565.1 of Clupeocharax schoutedeni. Classification (NCBI taxonomy): domain Eukaryota; kingdom Metazoa; phylum Chordata; class Actinopteri; order Characiformes; family Alestidae; genus Clupeocharax; species Clupeocharax schoutedeni. Next base: position 6,966,510 of record JBBPDH010000037.1, read on the forward strand.
AACTTTAAATGTATTAAAGGAACGTTTAGGAGCTAATCGGCTAATACCATTAGCTTGCTAAGTTGGTCAAAATTTTAGTGACAACATTGCCAGCCTGAAGATAATTTGTTAATATTACTTTATATTCCTTGACTGGCTTATAATATTATTACTTGACAATTTTCAAATCACTGCGATGTTCTTGCTGCAGAGCAGGCCATGGTCACAGACAGGGTGTAATCAATAGCTGTAATCAGGTTCATTGTAATCAGGACTGTTAATCAATAGCTGTAATCATTGTAATCAGGACTATGGACTGTTCTAATGGTCACTACCAAAATTAAACTTGATCTTTAAAGTCCTGGAGCTATTTTATGTTTCTCTTCCAAATGTTAAAGAAATGGGATGTTGGTTTCATTGTGTTAGGGCCCACTTGAACTGACACTTGGAACATCAGTGCTGTAAAAGCTTATCCTTCGATAAGATGTATTTTATTTTATGTTTACTGCATTGATGTGTTGATTGTTTCTGCACACAGGAAGAAAATGACTGGAAAGAACCAATATAATGGCTTCCAGTCTCCTATGGTGGTGCAACCAGCAGTCGGAGGTCATGCCTATATATTTGGGAACAATTCAGAGACGGAATACTCTGAGGAGGATGGCGAGAGCTATGAACTTCGTTCCAGAGGACGGGAGAGGCTTCGCCGAAGTGCTTCCAGAGAGCGGATGGATGACATTGTATACGTAATGCGGGATATCAAAGAGGGAGACACCCTGATTAGCATTTCTCTTCAGTACTTCTGTTCTGTAAGTCCACAACACAATGCTTATTTGTCTGTTCTTTTCTCATTTTTATTATTGGCATTTGCTGATGAACTGCATACATGGCCCATAATTAACACATATATTTATTTTGTTTGGGGGTATCTTAGGTGGCTGACCTAAAGCGGGCCAACAATCTCCTGACTGAGCAGGACTTCTTTGCCTTGAGATCTATAAAGATCCCTGTGAAGAGGTTCAGTTCTTTCACTGAAACTCACAACACCGCTCCCCACAAAAGCAGCTCGCCCAGCGGCATTCGCAGGGTAACAGAGATACCAGCGCCTGGAACCCCCACAGACTCCTCACCTTCCTCATCTTCATCCACCGATAGCGTAGAGTGTTTTCTACAAGAGAAGGACAAGGACATTGAACAACTTGTCAAATCCTCCAGCCCTTCCAGGAGCAGCCTTAGTGAAGTGGTTTCCTCCCTCAGCTCTCAACAGCCGCTGCTGGGAGACCCAGATCGCAGGCCAGCCCTGAGAAAAGATCCCTACTATGGGGCAGACTGGGGCATGAGATGGTGGACTGCAGTAGTCATCATGCTTGTTGTGGGCATCGTCACACCTGTATTTTACCTTTTATACTACGAGGTACTGATGAAATCGGACGTTAGCCACCACACTACCATGGAGTCTATCAGACCTGAGCCTACACATTCTGCCTTTGCTGCTCCCCCTATTCTGCCACCAGCCAAATCTCTTGCTCACCAAGAATCGCGTATACATCCAGTCATTGAACATGAGGGACCAGATGTGAAGCAGGAACGGAAAACGTAGAGAGAGGTTCTGGATCAGTTAGGCTTGGACCAAGACATTTATTTGAGGCATTACATTTTTTTAAAACTTCACTTATAACGCAAACCACTTTTAAAATGATGAGGATTGTATCTAAAAAGGATGAGGTCAGTATTTTTGAACCAGATCTCTATAAATCATTTCCCAGACTGGTCCTGGAGTATTCCTACCCAGCACATTTTAGTGTTTCTGATACAACAAACCAGTTAATTACGCAGCTTCTTTTGAGATGAAGTGGGTGTGTAAAGAAAATGCAGGGCAAGGTGTACTCTAGAACTGGTTTGGGAATCACTGCTATAGACAAACACGGTTTCTTGATTTGCATTCCATAAAGATATCAAAGTGCAGCATTTTTGAAACATTTGGGCATTTCTAGAAGCGACTTTTATTTTATCTTGTTCCAAATACCTTCTTATTTCTGGTAAAGAAAAAAAGAAAGTAAAGCTTCTGGAGGGGATTTAAAATGTATCCTAAGTGATGCACAATAACATCAGGTCCACATCAGTATTGGAATATAACTTTGAAGTCAAAGATTAGGATTTGACTAGTATGATGCACAACAAAGGGGAATTCCATCAGTTTTTAAAAGTTAAATGGTCATTAATAGTGTATGTTTGAATTCAAGTCTTTACCATATTAATCGGAGGAAGAAACCTACAGCAGAAATTTAGCGATTTTATTTCCAAAATCCCTAGTAAATCTACGTGTCTCAAGATTTCATGTAACAATGATCGAATCACTGGTTCCCATGTGCATCAATGTCTACAGTGCTGATCTGCCAAGCATTTTTAAAATGCTGTATTTCTGGTTCCCATCAAAACCATTTGTACAGATCTCGGTTTCTTTATAGTGCACAATGTACATGTTAAGCCACTTTGATGTTGACTGCAGTTTTTTTTCCCTCCTTTAGTACACATCCTCTGAACAGAGAACTTGATTTTGACCTAGTGGTTCTGTGTAATTAACAGATTAGTTAAAATCATGCATTGAAAATCTATATGGACCTCTGTAGACTGAGTTGTAATGATGGGCTTCACCCAGTTTTTATATTGAGGCAATTCTGAAGTGTTTGGTTCAAAACTACTGAACTCATTCTTAAAAAACGAGGGACGACTTAAGGCTTTGTGATACTATTTTCAGCCTTCTATACCAGCCTCTGGATTGATTCACACCAACAGTGCCATGTATGTCTTAGCCTGGTACTGCTGTGGCATGATGTTTAAACCAGATGGATCTGGCCTAATTCCTATAGGCAATTGTCCTAGTTGCATTTTGCACAGTTTCACCTTCATGTGAACAGACGGATATCTTAATTCCTATTAAATGTTTGCTTTAAGCAGCATATGGAAATGTTTTTTCCAGAGTGTAACATGGAGACAGTTGATGTCTCACACTTGCTGTCAGGGATGCACACACTAATTTATTCTAGAAGATGGGCATAGTTACAGAAAAGACAAATCAGTGTTAATGCTAAAGTTCTTTTTAACATTTTGTGGAATGGTTATTGTCTGCAAACAATATGAAATCCATATTTAACATTTGCCAGGACACAGTGGTGTAAACCGCATAAAATTACTTAAAATGGAAATTTCTTTTTTTTTTTTCGACCATGATGTTTTTCTTTAATGGCAAATTTGAGCAGTATGTGCCTATAGACTGTAGTTTGAAAAATAAATGAACTATATTTTAGTACCCAAATCTCCAAACCTTGTACTTTCATATTTACTACAAGCAACGACAATAAATAAGAATCTAGTCCATTCAGATGGCAGGATCAAAACAGAAGCATCAGAGTGATCCCCATTTAATTACAAATCAGTATGTGGCTTCATCCATGTTGTCATCACTGCCTGCCCCGTAATCATCGCCATCTTCAAAGTAGCTTGCTATGTAGTCATTTTCCTGTGAAAAGAAATGCAAATAAGTCTAAATTTCTCAATTTTGAAATACATCTTTTATAATAATGTGGAACTGATCTGTATATCCGATGCAGATACACTATATGGACAAAGGTATTGGGATGCCTGACCATTACACCAACCGAGATTAATGACATTGCATTCAAATCCATACACTTTAATATGGAGTTGGTCACCCCTTTGCAACTATAACAGCTTCCACTCTTCTTGGAAGGCTTTACTCAAGATTTGGAAGTTTCGGTGGGAATTTGTACCCATTCATTCTGTAGAGCATTTATGAGTTCAGGCCCTGATGTTGGATGAGAAGGTCTGGCTCAGAAATGTTCAATGGGGTTGAGGTCAGAGCTCTGTTCGGGCCACTCTGAACTTCACGGAGCTTGCTTTGTGTACTAGTGCACAGTCATGCTGGAATAGAAAAAGGTTCTTTCCCAAACAGTTGTCCATAAAGAAAGAATTAAGGCTGGCCTTCACTGGAAGTAGGGGGGGCCTAGCCCAAAGGCTGAAAAACATGTTTGTCCCAATACTTTTGTCCATATAGTGTATTTGCAGAGACCTGCACCTGGTTATATTTCCACATGTATGTGCATACTAACTCTGTGTAAAACAGTCACATTCGGGATGATGTCCTGCCAGCTTTAGCTGTTTGAGTTAGTGTTGTGTCGCGTCTTCATTTCTCCACAGCTGCTTTATTGTAATATCACTAGTTAACTTGATCATAACTTGGTCCTACAGAATTTGAGGAGCTCTTACCTCCTCAAATTCCTCTTCTTCATACTCTTCTTGAACTTCCTCTTCCTCCTCCTCCCCCCCCTTCTTTTTTCCAGCTTCCTCTTTCTCTTCATCTGATACATTATCTTTCTTCTCTAGCTCCTTTAAGACCACATACAAATGAAATTAGTGCTCTGCATTATACAATCATTTAAAAAAAGTCAAAGAGGGTTTATTAGGTTAGAAAGAAAAAAACTTACATTCAGTTTGGACAGTAAAGCCTCCTTATCCGTGCTTGAGACCTTTGGGACTTTCTTAGAATCTGTAAATGTTTGTCTTATTTGAAAGAACATACAAATGCAGAAATGTGCATTACAAGTGCTCAGAAGTACATTTACCAGTTTTATTTCTAATTTTTTTCCTCTGGGGCATTAGCTCCTTTGGAAGACGGTTCCAATCTGGAAAACAGATTTCAGGCTAAACGATTCTTTATAAAATCCGACATTCTTTGTTAAAGGTGCAAGAGAGATTACCAGGTGTCCATTCTTCATCACTGATCTTATGGCAGTCCCTTATGTATTTTTCTTTATATCGTTCCACGTCTGTCAATGAGGTACAGGCACAGTGATCAACAGCTCTCACTTGATTCAAGATTCTAATGTTTTAAGGGCACTAAAAGAATCCCCCTACCCCCACCTTCTCAAAGTGATTCCACACCTCATGGCCTGCTGTTTGGCTAAGTGGGTAGTCTTAAGTGCAGCTGCTGAAAGGCATCGTGCGTTACAGCTTGCTGTAATAAAATCTGTAAGAGCGCACCTCACCATTCTTGCCTAAGGCAGGCTTTATATTAAAAGGCAGGCCTTTCATTCTCCCTCTGATCTCTTGTTTCAAAGCCAGCATGTAGTCTTCGTCCTCACCAGCCTTTAGAGGCACTGGTTTAAACTCAGTTTGCTGTAGAAAAAATATAAAGAATGGTGACATGTTGCTACATGATGCATCAGGAATGAGGGCACACAGCATAAAGACATTGGACAAGGAGAACACTGGACCAGATGGACTCAAACATACCTCAGTTAACTTGCCTACTAATGCTTAGGGTTAATAGGTAGGTTTGAGCAAAAAATACAAGCAAACTGGACCCAATGATATTTCAAGCCAAATTTGATCATTGTACACAAGAGTAGAACTGTATTAATATTTGTAACAAATAAATAAATGTTATAATTACCTGTAATGCTGACCCATGTAGACAGGCCTGTTTAGTACATTTTATTTCTATTTGCATTGGTCTTAGCAGTTTTTTGTGTGAGAAATATATCTGCATGGATCAAGTGCATCCTTTACTAAAGTATAGTAGCCTCTCATAGTCACACCTACACACATCACACAATGTGACTTTCCCCCCTGCATTTAACCCATTCACCAAGTGAAAGCAGTGGGCAGCCACCGACCCAGAGAGCAGTGTGGGGGATGTTACCCTACTCAAGGGGGCCTCAGTAGTGCCACTGGTAGTCCTGACCTTCTGATCGCAGGGGCTACTCCCTAAACCACAAGTTAGTAAATAGCACAAAAATGTAAAGGAGATGACTTTCTAACACTCTATCACTCACAGGAAACATTGGCCTGGGCCCTCGTTGAGTCTCAGGCATGGACCCTCTGTTGATCCCCAGTGCCTCTATGTTGAAGGTAAAAGCAGCTATACCCCTGCCTTTCCCTGCCATGCTGGTTCAGTACCACTTTCTCACGATTTGTTAGGGTTACAAAATTAAAGGGTTTACAAAATTCAGAATTGCTTTTTTGTTACCAGCAGATGACCACAAACTCATGAAAATCTGCTAGAGGGTACATCCAGAGTGAAAATGAGGCTTCAAATCCAAAATACTTGCAAATAATTGGGTTTCTAGCTGATTGGCTTAATATAGGTAAGCAGCTGGGGTGGGCGGTGCTTGTTGTAGTTGCACCAATTACATTTCTGTTCGACATGACGTCCGGCAGGCCCGCCCTCCAATCATGTGTGAGGAGGGGCGTTAGCCGTTGCCTTGTTTGCAAATGTCTGCAGAGCTCGGGGGCAGGTTGAGGGTTATTTGTTGATTTGTTACGTATTTATTCATTTTTTGCGTAGAAACGTGGACGTGAATGCACCGGGATGCCCTTGCTGGACTGGTACGCGCATAAAACGCTCGACAACGGCGTGTTTTGGATTCAGGAGCGCTTTTACGAGTCGGGGAACAGGGCGAACATCTGGTTGATCCGCGGATCCCACCAGGACGTGCTGATAGACGCAGGCCTGGGTTTAAGGAGCCTTCCAGATTACATCAGCTCCAAAGATCTTCTAGGAGACGACACGAAGAGAAAGAACCCTTTGCTGGCCATCGGCACGCACGTCCACTTCGATCACTCGGGTGGTCTGCACCAGTTCCAACAGGTGGGCGTGCACAAGGCCGAGGTCGATGCCCTGGCCAATGGAGACAACTTCGAGACGGTGACATGGCTCTCAGACCGGGAGATAGTGGAGAACCCCTCGCCTGGTTGGACGGCCAGGCAGTATAGCGTGAAGGCTGTGCAGCCCACCCACATATTGCAGGAAGGTGTGTAGTGACAGACCACTGGAGCTGGATTGTCTTCATCTATGTGTGTGTGTCACCCTGTTCTCATCTCATATAGATCAGGTACATCTACCTCACTCCCCTAATCTTGCCACTGGGGCAGCTGGTGGTCAGGGAGTTGCCCCTGCAATCAGAAGGTTGTGGGGTTGAATCCCAGGACTGCTACTGGCACCACTGAGCAAGGTACCGTCCCCCACACTGCTCCCTTGGTGTTATGTTGCTGGCTGCTCACTGCATCTCCTGCTTAGCTAGACATGGATCTGATACGTTTACCTTATTTTCATAATACAGCCACTAGGGTGGCTGGTGGTCTGCTGGTCAGGGAGTTGCCCCTGTGATCAGAAGGTCGTAGGGTTGCTTCCCAGGACTGCCAATGGTGCCACTGAGATGCTCCTGTGCAAAGTACCATCCCCACATACTGCTCCACAAGTCGGTGGCCGCCCTCTCCCACCTTTGCCAAATGGATTAAATGCAGAGAAATAATTTCACACTGTGTGCTGTGGTGTGTTCACTCGTGATTGTAAGGGGCCACTTTATATATGTATTTTCCTGCTCTTAACACCTGACTTCATTCATCAGCTTATTAATTAGGCCTTTAGTGTGGTTAAATGGGTGTGTTGTAGAAGGCAAAACTCTGGAGCAGGGCTACACTAAGACCAGCAAACAGAGATGATGTGGTGTACAGATCGCAGGATGACTTCATTCTGACTTGGCTTGTATGTTCTGGAGAAGGATCGAATTCAATCAGATTACGCCAGTCTTAAAAGGGTCATGACTGTTGTTAGAGAACCAAGCCCATGTCTTAATATGATTTCCTTATCTGTCTCAATTGACTTGAGATGCTGAACTGCACAGTCACACCTCAGGAAGGAGAGCATATCGATGCAGTTGTCCAGATTACAGTACAAGCCAGAACAGAGCAGAAAGCAGTACAAAGCAGAAAAACATTAACACTAAAGGCTTAAGTTTTTACTAACTTATCGCATGTGACATTGCCATTGCAACGCTCAACATTATCACATGTTTTCCTAATATCATGCAGCCCTGATTACTAGTACCAGTAGTCATTATTAGTACAGTACTTTATCGATGCAGACTTCAAGATCACCTGATATTGGGACAATATTATGAAAACTTTTTAAAAGGCAGGCCTTTTTTACTCATTTGGTCATTATGCATTAAATGAAAGAGTAACTCATTTTGTATATAACTACTTAGTAGCAGGAGAATTGTCTTTGGTCAGTTATTGTCCTCTTTGAAACCTACAAACGTAGGCACCACTTCTAGGATGCACTTTATGTGTAAATTTAACCAAAGAAGTTACACAAGTTTGGCATGACTGTTGATTCTCTAATTGTTTTAAAAGTTTTCCTGGTCAATGATTAATTTAAAAAGTCAGTTTGATTGTAGATACCTTGTGGAGATCATTTTAAACCCACCTACTTTTATAAAATAAAGTGGCCCCTTATAGTCTTGCGTGAAGTGAAAGTGACCATTTGTCATACGTGAACACACCACAGC
>JBBPDH010000037.1:6980591-7013688 GCA_037974565.1 Clupeocharax schoutedeni
TCCTGTAGCTTCCAATGAGAGTCTGGATTGTGGTTGAAGGTATTTTGGACCATTCCTCTTTACAGAACATCTCTAGTCCATTCAGGTTTGATGGCTTCCGAGCATGGACAGCTTTCTTTTGCATCCCACTGTATATGGGTTAAGTACACAGCAGTTCCACAGTTGTAGGGCCTATTTAAGGCACACATTTAGACTACAGCATTGTGTTGGTGTATGAATAATCGAATAGAAGTAATGACAATTCATTCAAATATGGAACGAGTAATTAATCAATCTCAAATCTTGTGCAGATGTTTGTGGATGTTTGCGTCGGGATATGAAGATGTACAGTGGATTACTGTGGAGATTTAAACATGAATTTAAGTGTGAAGTGAGCGGTGTAACTAAGTAGATAGTGTTGATACCTTTGACGTACCAAAATGAATGTATTTCTTTTTGTGAGAGAAACAAGGATGCAGTCTTGATCAAGGAAAAGTCAAATTTCTCTAAACTGGGGAATAAAGAGCTGGTAGCAGGCAGAAGGAGCGTTTTGGTCAGTTGCCTAATACTGTTTTCACTAACAGTGATTTGAGCAACAATTAGTGGCAAGACACTGAATGTTGAATTCTAGGTTTCATTCATTGTTAGCGGCATGTATGAACAGACTTGTGGTGCCGTAAGAACTTGGCGCATGGAGATAACGACAGAACAATCTCTTTAGAGTGCTCCTTCATGAATTGCGAATATTTAAAATTAGAGACAATGTGAGGTTTGGGAGTTTGAAAGATTAGCTGCTTTTGTTCAAGTAACGTGCCAAAGCTAACGCAGCATGCATATGAAGCACAGACACTAATAGTAAAGAATGAAGAGCATGATTAGACAGTGTTTGGAGACAAATGATGACTTAGACACAGGCACACCTCTAGTGTGACTTGCTGTTGAGTTTTTCTTAGCACTGTAAGCTAAACTACACTATATGTTTGCACACCCCTGTTTCCCCATTTCTTTTCAAATCAGGGGTATTAATAGGGAGCTTGTATCTTTGCTGCTGTAACTGCCTCTACTCTTCTGGAAAGGCTTCACGCTAGATGATGGAACATTGCTTTGAGGATTTGATTGCACACAGGCACAGGTGCATTAGTGAGATTAGGCCCTGATGTTGGATGAGTAGACTGACTAATCTCTCTGAACACCACTCAATGGCCCAGTCCTGGGGGGCTTTATACCTCCCTTGGCTGATGGGCCTAGTGACCTAGTGGCTCAGGTTCAAATGCTCCAGTGTCCTGGTCTGGTTTGAATGGGTGCACCTTAATTGTCATTGTCCATATACTTTCGGACATGTATGTGTAGATTTTCAGCTTCTACCAGTGCATGGTATACACTTAAAGCCACTCGAGCTGCACAGTGATTATTTTTCCACTCCTTTTTTAAACATGTAAGCACAAACCTACCATCCTGCCTAGTTTCCTTGACATTCCAAAGTAGCCACATTATCCATGCAGGATGCTTTATAGAGTTCTATTGCATATGTAATGTGAGCAAAAATGCAGCGTAGATTAATCCAGAGGCGTCATTAGGATTTTGACACATTGGGGTTTGCCGGTAAGGGTGGGGGAGGCGGGAGCGTTACTTGCAGCACCTCCACGAAAGCTTGGAATGACAGATAATTACAATTAGATATGGAGCTGTTGGCTATTTTTAATTATCGTTATTATATTTGAGATTGGCGCTGTAGATGTAGATGGCCAGGCCTAATGATGTCCTGGACTGAGGTGTGTAGAGACGCTTATTAGCACACTTTTGCAAGGATAAGGAGAATTGATGGTTGTGATATTTCCAGGGTGTGTTTAAATAATTGTTGAACTCTTTATAGATATTTGGAAAAATGCCTTACTATATTGAGCTCAAAAGTTATGCATTTATGTCACCAAACTCCTCCATACTGCTGAAATTATACTATTTGTGGAACACATATTAGCCATCGATATATCTAAAATGTGTAAAAGTGAATGAAATACTGTAATGTGTATATGAGTATTAATATGTAATGGCAATGGAAATGACTTTGCTGCTGAAGCTTGTATAAATGGACCTTGTTTCTGCTCAGGAATCCTATATGAATTCAGGCACTTTGAGCAGAGCCATATAATACCAACACCATATCCAGTGCCTCTCTGAGTGTTACCCAACTAATACCTCACCAAGCTGTTTTTGCAGCTGTTGGAATATGCAGGCACCTTGTTTCACAATATACTGGCTTTCAATTCTCTATTGTGTTTCTCTTCATTTCTTTCACACCCATTTAATAAAAAAACAATTATCATCCATAGATGATAAGTTTCTTATCAAATTTAGGTAACAAACGTCTCCAACATTCATCAGTAATGTGGTGCTTTATACCTTTTCTGCATCCCTGTTGTCTTACCTTACTTTTCACTCTCCATTCCCTGTGAAAATCCATTTAGAAGATACAAGGTTATTATAACAGTAACAGTAGACAGTAATGAGCCACTGTTATGAACACATTCCTTCTATCTAAATTCACTGTCTATTTTATCAGCTACACTTGCCTTCTAGGTGCAATTAATAGTTTACAATTCCAGACTGTAGTCCATCATTTTTCTGCATAATGTTTTAGCCCCTTGTAATTTGGGCATATCCTTTTTTTCATGATTAAATATATTATTTAATTCTTTCAGTTTCTTCCAGTATAACAAGAGTTCTGTCATAAAGAAGGTGGGTGATTCCACTGTCTTTAGGGCTAGTTAAAACATTTAAAGTTTTTAAAAAATGTCCAGTACTGAATCAACATTTATTTAAGCTTTGCAAATGTTTGAACCCAGTTTAGACTTAATTTTGCATTTTAACAGGGCTGATCTTACATATATATTTATAAACCAATCACAGAATCACTCGGATATTAAATAATAAATAATTAATTATAACTAACTAAATCTTGATAAATCTTGATATTCTATTTAATTCTAGGGGCGATAAAGCCTATTTAAATATTTTGAAACCTGGGCTTTTCTAACAATTCTTAAGTTTCATTTCCAGAGTTCTACAGATAATTTGAAATTTGAAATAATTTATACATTTAAGTGTTATGTTGTTATTTTTTTACTACTAAGCTGGTTTATTAGGAAAACATTCAAACATTTGAATGCTGGAATGTACTGAAAATTCCAACAGATATTCCAGTACAGGCCACTTTTTGGTGGATAAAGCTTGGGAGATTCATTGTTGTTCAGTTATATCTCTCCATAATTAACTAGTGTAGATAACTGAACGTGCTACAATTTTTTTTTTAAATTAACAATCTCCTACCTACCTTTTAGGTGTTTATTCCGAAGGAGCATTTGGAGGAAAATAGTTTAAAGAAGAGCAGGACGGTCTCTCTAGTGCACTGCTCCGTTACCACCACTAGAGGAGGACATTGACTTTAGTATGAGGTTCAAAACACATTCCATTAAAATAGTATATTTTCAGACAAAAGACAGTTTGTTTTGGCTGCCTACTACTCATCATATAATTCCAGACATTTATAAATTGGCATGCTTCTCATTTTTAAAAGCTGAAATTTTCTTACATGTCAATAACCACGAGCACGATTCCCCTCGGCTAATCGTGATTGATTGGGTGTGACATTAATTTCCTTAGAAAAGTCTTTAAATATTTTTTGGCAAACTTCAGCTCTGGCAGTGTCATTGAAATCCATACGTTTGGCAGGCACGCACAGGCTTTGAGATCGGAGGTAATATTTGACACGGCCCTCAGTCAGGAGAGACTGATGGCTGTTGACAGATGACTAATTATATCCAGGGGACTCTTTGTCTGATTTGCCTTGGGAGAGGTAATTACTGTTATTTTTAAAAGGTGATAGGGCTCTTATGAAATGATGATTGGGTTACCGGGGGAAACGGAGCAGGAGGCTGCTGAGGGAAGAAGGAACTCAAGTGAGATTCTGGTCAGCTTACGTGACCGAGGTGAAAGAAAAAAGACATGTAATCGTGGTCTTACAGCTTAGCATTGGAATCATTTCAGCATATTTGGAGCAATGGACCCACATTCAGATTTAAAGGTGATGTATATTTGGTTCGATACTAATATTCCATGATTTGTTTCCAAAGTTTCCCATATTTTTTCTTTCTTTTTTCTTTTTAATGGATTTCCCCAGTGTTCTCCCATATTTAGTCACTTCCACTCCTGCCTATCAGCTAGAATTCCTCCAGTCAAATAATACCACCAATACTGGGAGGATGAAGGCATGTGCTTACTCTGAGTCATGCAAACTGCCACTGACAAAACATATTGCTGGGCAGCCCAACATGCTTGGAGGAGAATGCTAACTACCAGTTCTGTTTTGTCAACTAATGGCCTAATGCACTGGCTAGCATCCCACTGAATAACAGGGCAGAGGGACTCCATCCTACCAACCCTGAGAGAGCTTGTCCAATTGTGCCCTGTTGAATTCCTGGCCATAAATGGCTGTGGCCTAACCAGGGATCAAGCTTGCGATCTCCCAATGATAAGGTCATAGCTTACACAGAAGCACCATTTGGGAGTCCCCCGTTTCCGCTCTCAATGATTGCTCAAAGGTTCCTTAAAACACCCACATGTCTGTTTGAGGTTACACTGAATGTGGCTTCTCTATGGCTTCACCATAATTGACGAATTGATTTGTAAGCTTCAGAAGAAAATGATGAAGCTAATTTGGTAAAAGGAAGGAAGAAAGGACACACAGCAAAACCAGTGATGAAACCGCGATGTGTATTTTTATCGAATAGGCTCACTGAGGTCATGCCCAGAAAGGATACGATGCCACAGAGCTTGCTCGCCATCACTTTCATATAACCTAGCCCTGAAAACAATTGAACTGTGATGTCTCTTTGTGTTAGCTGAAGCGATAGAGAGCTGGTGACTAATGTGCCAGCCTCCCCTCAGCTGTCCTTCTCTCCTGCTGGGCGTTTCTCTCCACCCCCCCACCCCCCACCCACCCCCGTCCTCTTCAGTAACAAGCCGCCGTGTCCTGCAGGCGGACAGACGGACGTTTGATGCGCGCTCAGGCCGCGGGGGAAAATCGTGGTTTGACATTCAGCTGCACCCTGCATTAGCTGCTAATTGACAGGCCGCTCTCTGGCCGCTGGTGAGTGTGGGATGGGGCCGAGCTGAGGGTGGAGGAGGGAAGCGTCAATCATAGCGGAGTTCTGTGAGCAGGAGGCCCATGGCAGAACGGTAATGTGACCTGGCCGGAGAGGCCTCATTGGGTCACCAAGTGGCGCAATGCAACCACACCGTTGTGGCGATCCAGGCGGCCTCCATATTCAGAAGTGCTTAAAAGTTACTGTCTTCTCCCAAAGCAGCATCCCTCTTAGCCCTTCAAGACTACAGGAAACGCTCACGATAGGAGAAGCTCACAATAAGGCCAGAACAGTCGATTGGGAAGGTCACGAAAGTCACAGAGAAAGTCAAACATACATGTATTGAACTTAAGCCTGGAATACAATACTCATAAATCAACAAGTTACTATTCCATCCATGTGATCTCTGCACATGCAGACTATACACATTGATATGACTTGCTCTACTAGCTATAGTGACTTGCTCACTTATGTTGCCTTATCCGTTTCCCACTACAGGAGTCCTGTGTGTTCTATCTGCATTGCCTGTAACACCTTATCACGTATGTTCCCTTATCCGCTTCACACTACAGGAATCATGCTCTATTAGCTGTTTTGCCTGTATCACTTGTTCACGTAGGTTCCCTTATCCAGTTCACATTACAAGAATGTGTGTTTCCGGGTCTAAGAATGGAAATGTTTAAAAATACCAGGAGGCCTCTAATCACTCCAGGGCTAGGTCAGAAGGTTAAAGACCCCCTCTCAAACTACCACATCATCTATGACATAAATTGTTTTGTGGTCCTGACCTGGAAGTTTACTTCCAATCTGGAAAAAATTGCCTGGAGGTGCAAATTGAGGTAAAGCAAGGCTAAAAACAGTGTAAAGTTGTTACTACCAGAAGTTATAGACACTCCTATGTACAAACTGTAGCCCTTAAGCTATACAACCATAAAATTTCCTATTATGACTGTTAAGACTTATGCTGGTGATCCTTGGTAATCTTTGTGGTAATCTTTGATTGGTCAGTGTTTCTACCTTTCTCTCTGGTTATCTAGATATGATGCAGTATTGTTTGAGCTGCAAGATGATTATGAGCTTTACAGATTTTACCTCTAGACACAAGTTAGTCTGTTATCATAATCAGAGACTTGGCCTGCAAGGGTAGCTCCTAACAATGGCTCCTACAGGCAGTACAAAACAGCCTCTTTCATCTTCTCTCCTCTCATCCTTTTCCGCTCGCCCTTAATGCCACGTGACAAGTGTTGAGGTTTAATTAAGCGGTGGAGAGAGGAGTCAGGATGGGCTGGGGATGAAATCCCTGTAGACTGAGAAAGGCAGACGGCGAGCCTGGGTTTGCCAGGAGAGTACAGCCCAGTCAAAACTCAGTCGGCAGGGGATGTGAAGTCGGTTAGGAACGTCTGCGAGTTTTTCCGCATTGGCAGGAATGCCCATAAACCCAACAATCATTTCAGCCCAAAATAGAACACAAGGGCTGTCCCTGACGAGTGATTCACCTGGCTCTGCTGGGTGGTTTTCAATAGATGGAGGCCCATTTATGTTTCCCACTAGGGTATTATCCCGTCAAGGCCTTTGTATTGTTTATAATAGTAAACATCCTTTTTTTTGGCTTCAGTTGGTGTGTTGAAATTAGCAGAGGAGATGGTTTTGGCCAACCACGAGCAATTTCCACTAAATGAGAATGGGGTTTTAACATCACTGAGCAATGCCAGTCTTATTGTACCAGCCCGATGAATTGAGCTGACAGACGATGAGTTCCTTGCCAATTATTGGCAGCTTAACAAAATGCAGAATTACATCATGCGGATGCCTTGATTAGCCTTTTCTTCCGAAAAATGATTTAGCATTGTTGTCTAACAACATTTATGTTACAGTCCCTAAAAAAAAAGGAAAACAATCTTATATAACTGAGAGCAATGTACTGGCAAAGGAAGAGAGACTTATTGTGAGCATATAAATCAGACATAAGAGGTTCTGAACTGGCAAATCGCACTTTCTGCGCCAACGCCATCAAAAAGTAATTTCCCTCGACTGGACCCGGGCTCAGCCGAACAATGAGACTGGAGGATTAGACGGTCATTCTGTCTTGGAGAAAAGAACAATTTAAAAAAAAAGAAAGAAAAAAAGGAATACAGAATATATTCCAATGGTTTGCTAAAGCTTCCCATCGTTTCATCTTGTGGATGTCATAATTTCCATAAGGGGGGTATTTTACTTTCATGATACCATTTCTCTTTTCTCACCATCAGACATCACTTCACCTTAGTTCCTGTATTGTTTTTTTCTGGCGACTCATTGGATTTTTCTTTTTGTTTGGTTTCTTGGTATCTGATTAATTATGCTTTATATTGTAAAAGCACCTTACTAGAGATAGTAACTCAAGAAAAACAATTTCCTTCACTGTATTGAAAAAAAAAGAGAATTAATTTTTAAATGTGTGGATATAAGCAATGCCCAAATATCCCACTTCTTTTTCAAAAAGATAAAGCTGGAAAATTTTGTCTGCCAAAAAATTTGGATGCATTGGTTCTTATTTTTGAGAGAAACCATAATTGGTTTTGCCCTTCATTAGCTTCTTTTGTGGTGGAAGTAGTCACTGGGCTTTTTGATTTCATTTTTATTGGATTTTTTATTTCTACCAGTTTTTTATACATTTCCACAGAGTAAATTAGACAGCCTGCTGAAATGAACTTTTCAGGTTTCCATGGAAATTACACAAGGGAGAGAGCGAGCGAGAGTCGGGGAAGGTCTTCTGAGAAATCTGACTGTAATGCCGTGATGTTGATTTGCCTCATATTTACAGTTTGCTTTGAACTTGCTTTGTCTGCTGTCTGAAACGTGTCCTCCAGTGTAATGTAACCAGTTCCAGGTGATCTACACGGTTCCTGGCTTTGACTTACAGTTTTGGAAACTTGGTTTTTGAGGGAACCAAATATGGTTCTTCTATGATAACGCTCCAGAGAGCGCTTTGAGGCACTCTTGTTTTTAACAATGAACACCCAGAATGTCTTGGGTTGCCTAACGCTGGACTTTAGAAGTATGAACTTGCACTTACAGTAAATTAAGTAATATACTTTGACAACCATATAAGTTCTATAAAGATGAACTTGATGATTGGGCCCTACAAACCAAGTTCAAGCACCTCTGGGCACTACACAATTCATCTAAAGTTATTCAAGAACAAAGAAGTTGTTCCCCGCAACCGAACATTGTGGTATCTTCCATCCTAGCAGTATTCAATTGTCCTATATTCAATACATTCTTGGTTCAAGGAACGAAGACAGTGGTTTCAGTGGAGCCAACACTCTTGCAGACGTCAGATGTCGTGGGCCAAGCATTCACAGCACCTTTGGCAGCCCTTCTGCTGCCAGCTGCTCAGCCTTCCAATGCAGAGACAATTTTCTCAAGTGGAAATAATGAAGAGGTGTTCTCAGGCAATTTCTCAGGGACCATAGTGAGAGCAAGAGTGAAAGAGCATCCCAGACCATGGTAGGATACCCAGCCAAGGAAGCCATGCATGCTAATGCGCCTTTGGAGCAGACCTGTTTATATTCTTCATCTTTTTCTTCCTCTTCTTTTGTTCCCCCCTTTGATATCCTTTTTCTGAGCGTGCTGTCAATTTTGAACTTACAATCCAAGGCCATCAGTAGTAAGAGCACTCATAGGTCCATGGACATTTTGTCTCAAGCGCTCCAGCTAATTTTTGTTTTCATGTTCTTCCAAAAAATAAAGAAAAACCCCTCTTGCCATCTTAAGAAAGCAAATGGCTCTGTCTCAACCTTGTCACATACGCTTACTAACTGAGTCAGGCATAAACAAACCGTGTCTGTGGTGTAATTCGAAATGTCACCCACTCTCGTGCAGCTGGCTGATAGGGGGCAAAGAGCTAATGATTAATACCACGATTACACGGCCAAGGAGGGAAAAAAACAAGGGTGCCAGCATTGCCATGGAGGCGGATTGCTGAACATGACCGATAGCGACGGTGTAAAGACAGATAAACCAGAGATGATGCCCCTCAAATCCACTTTCGGTAAGATGCGTAGAGCGCAAAGAGCGCCATGCCAATAAATAATGATGCTATACCGCTTTGCTGTGGCTGGATATGGTGGATATAATGACTCGGAGCATATCTCCAACTAACAGCATGGACACAGGTATTTTAGGTGATTTTTGACAGGGCTGTAGAAAAGGCCATCTGGATTACAGGTTGTATAACACCTGTACCTTCCTTAAAAAAGAGTTTCGGAAACTTGTTTAAAGTGTGCGTAACAAACAAAGAGTGAGCAAGTAAGGAGATTAACTGTCATATCCAGCACGGCGCTTGAAATCTTTATCAGATTAGCTCGAAATAAAAGCCAAGAAATATTTTCAGAAGTACAATTAAAAGTCTTCCTTATAGGCAGGTAAGTTTCTGAACCTTTATCCCCACCCACCCTATGCATATTATTTTGTATGCAAGAGCAGAAAGACAATTCATTTTGATATGAAAAAGTAAGAAAGTCTCTAGACTCACTGCAATGTTCTATAAATGATATAGAAAACATTTTTTTAAAAAAGTATTTACTTACCTGGTGTTTTGGGGCTTCATAGCAACAGCTTATTCCAAGAAATACCAAGTACCAAAAGAAAAAGAATACAATGAAATGACTATATGTCCTCAGGTCATCATGCGCATTGCTGTTTAATGAATTCCCGAAATGTGGTCGGCATAAAATCTTTCTGTTTACACTGGCTTCTGTTACAACATAACTAATGTCTATACCTGAGAGAATCGAAAATGGAAAGCAATCATGTATGAAACACATCACTACCACAGTCTTAAACCAGCGTGAAGTTAAAAAGCCCCAAGCATGAGTGAAAAACCCAGGCCTAATAAGTAAAAGTCCTCTCCAGGACTGCGTTCCAACTACTTGGACACCTCTGATGCTGGTTTGAACTAATTAGAGAAGCTAAGCAGTCAAAACAAAATCCTGGAGAGGATTTATTTTCTGGGCCTTGGTTTTCCATCACTGGCCCTTGGTGAGATTTCATATATCCCAGCCTTACCATAAGATGGAAAGAACAGGAGTTTTGAGTTGCCGCATTAGTGGTATTGTTAGAGTTTCTATAGCCTCATCCTATGCCCTGTGGAACTCCATCCAAAGTCGTTTTTTTGCACTCTTTAGTACTTTAAAAGCAGACACCCCCATAAATCACATTTAAACTGTGAAAAAGTTTTTTTTTTTTTAAAGAAAAACAGAGGTCTATGCCTTTAACTGTAATAGTGGCAATTTGGTAATTCACACAGTGCACTAAGCGGCCCATTGTACAGGGGCAGCTATAATACGAGCCGGATTTAGGGTTTAACCAAACAAGCACAGCAGGGATGCGAACATAAAACCGTCAGGACGACCCCTCATTAGCGTAGTGCGTTGTTCTTTCGCCTAGCTTCTGCGCTTGAGGTCTATGATGGCTTCCATATGGCCGTGGTCCTCTTTAATAAATAGCATCGCATTACTTACGGCTGGGGTGATCCCAATTTGACAGAAACCTCAAGTATTTCTCTAATGTGCTTGACATGTCCAGGATTTCCTTCCTTTTTTTCAATCTGCAGGCCCCTGTGCTTTCACTGCCTTTTTTCGTGAGGGCACCCGCCTCTGTATTAGATGGCAGCTATTGGGGATCTGGGCCCAGACCCACTTCCTCCTTTTTCTGAGCCACAGTTTCCATTACTATAGTGGAAGGAACAATAAAGAAGGACTGGGGGTGCTGGCACAAAGAGTCTTAGCTCAGGCCCTCTAGAGACAGTAGCATGTTGTGGGCCACGGGTACAGTCTACTCAAGGATATAATATATTATAAAAAAATATAAAATATAATATCATTTAATATAATATGATAAAGTGTATAACGTATTTGGACGTTTGGACATTCATTGTTGGTCAAGACGGTGTTTCCCCTTTTATTTGAAAAATGACAATTAATTAGCTTTATTAGTCTTATGGTTCCAGTGCAAAACTAAAAAAGGATACTGCAGATGCCCAGTGTCTTTTTGGCTGATGGAAAATGGTATAAATGTGACATACCAAAGTAAAAAAATAGCACAGGTGAAGCTGAAAAACAGCTGAAGAATGTGCAGTAAATGCAGTAAAACAAATAGGCTGCACGGACTAAACACATATAGCTAAAGATACTGATGCTGTTATGAACATCCTTAAAACCACAGTGTAAGAGAATATAACCTATAGAACTGCAGAGCTCTTGCCTGATCACCAGCAGACGCCTCAGAAGAGCTTTTGTTTTGTTTCATATCTCCATCAGACGACAGCATGACACACTGAGTTCTGTCACATCAGCTCCCATCATTGGTTGACTGAGGCCTGCGAGGGGCCGGCAGACGTCTATCAAAGTGACAGGCCCCGGCGCTCGAGGCTGGGGGATCATAGGGCCCCGGCAAGCAGGCAGCGGCCCAGGCCCCACTAGGAGCCATAGCAACACCATGTCCAAGTGTTAGCAGATGATGCACATTTCAGACACGCTAATTCAAGCCGTCAGCTTGGCCATGAAACCATTTCCTCTCGCTCCCTCACACCAGGCAGACGCCTGGGTGACTTTGGGCTTATCTCTGACACAAAGACCACCCACCCACCTGTTGCTTGGGGGAATGCTCCACAATAGCAGCCCAAAGGCTAGCAGAGGGATAAGAGCCACACTGACTCTTATCCTCCAGGTAGCCTCTTACCTTTTGAAAGCCTTTTCGTATTGGTCTCATTATTGGCTTTAATCCACTGTTGAGTGGTGCTTATCATTTGCTAAGTGGTAACATCCCTGTATGACTGAAATGCGTAAATAAAAGATGTTATTCATCTTTATTGCCAGGAAACTTTCTTGTGTCCTGACATTTGCAATCATTCTGTCAACAGAAAGCTGTCCTTCATACAAAATGCTAACTTCTATTCATAATAAAATCATAAAATTTATGTTTACTGTAGAAACCTATTCATTAGTTTTTTGTGTTGTGTTATGATAGTTCTATTTCTATTGTGCAATGCTAGTGCTAGGCTAGTAGGGTATTAGCTCAGTCACAATGACCCAAAATTCAAAATTGAGGTTTTGGTATCATTGAAAAGATTAAAAAATAAGCTTTAAAATGATATCTTGGTCAAAGCTGTCTCTTAAATGGTTGTTAAGTTACAATCGTATGGTAGCACAGCTTCCAACTGAAAAACAGAGAAAATCGCATTTTAAGTTTTTTGTCCGTTTTTTGTTGATATCTTTAAAAATCCATCGCATTCAAAGAGATGCACACAGTATTCAGTAACTAAATTTGACTACAGATACTTAGATTCATAGAAAAATACATTAAATCAGACTGAAGCTTCAGTTATTTTAATTTGTTTTATTAAATTCTTATCAAATAATTCATATTTTTGTAAGATTTGAGAGCTGCAACTCTACTTAAATAGCCATTTAAGTACATTTTCACAATTATTTCCCTGCTGTAACTTTGGGAGATTAATTTTGAAGACCTTTTATTTCATACAAGACAAAAAAGAAAATTCGCTATTTTTGATGTTTTCCAACTTAATAGGCCTGTGTCTAAATAAATAGAACGCTGACTTCCGACTCATTACGGCAGATCCGATCACATTTACAGAGGATAGGGAAGTTGAAACACCTCGATGTAGGAAGACAGGGGAGACGACTAACAGAGGAGCAGGACTAGGGTGGAGAAGAGCAACCAAAACAACAGACACATGGCACGTGAAAAACAGAATCAAACAGGAAAACAGATGTGACGATTTGAAAGAATCTCCTTGTTTAAAGGCATAGACTGACTTTTACTTTAGAGCATTAGTTAGTTAGACTACTCTAAGTGAAGGAAAAACTTATCATGTACAAAAATATAAAGTATATAGAACATTTAAAAGAGTACCCAGTGATATTCAGAAGTGCAAAATTCAGGTCCAGAAAGTTAAAACAATTACTTTCTCCACCTGAGGTTGTCTAATTCTGGGATTATCAGCTAGCAGTTCTTCTGGTTGCATAAGGGCCCAACTGAGCTTATTATGAAGCCACATGCACATTTTACATTTGTGGACAAAAGTGAGGGGCTGATTAAAGCTACAATTTGAAACCCCCCTACCCCACTTTGCAAGAATGGAAAGGTAGAACCTGAGGATGTATGGGTTTTTACATCATACTATTTAATGAAGCCATTTGCTGAGGTTATGACACCGCCATTTTCACAAGGACACTTTTACAAGAGTCTTGCATCAGAAAATCATCTACATTAGGCTGTGACCGACTTCAGCCTCATGACAATCGACACCAGAGTCCCTAACACAGCCATATGACTGGTTCAAAAATTAAAAAAAAGAGAAATAAAAACAACATGTACCTCCCACACACTACTTTTTTGTAATTTGCTACTGTAACCCGTGCCTCAATTCATGCAACCCTCATTATATCCTTTTTGCCCCTTGTTTCTGCCTCGGTTTCCCCTTCACCTGCAATAAGATTGCGCAGGTTTGTTTCTCGATTACTCACTATCTGGTAGGAGGTTGTAACCAGAAGTATTCCTGTATTCCATCAAACTGCGCGGGATGGAGTGCCGCTCTTCGTGGACAGGCAGAGTGACACAAAGCTGTCATGGCTCAGAGGAGGACAAAAAGCGGTGCTAGCGCAAGGGGCTCATTCCTTCAGACTCTACACAATTCCCCTGCTGGCATAGCCTGTGTCTTTGCCCTGGTATTACGCCTGTTTTTCTTTTGTTTTTTCTTGCTTCTGTGGCAATTTCACTCTTTTGGACACGCCAAAATACTCAAGTGGCACAGACTGGACAGCTGCTTTACTGTTAAATTAACTGAAATTCAGAGTGAGGGGGGCAATATTGTTTGTGAAATGACAGCCAGTGAATACTTCTCCATAGTTCCTGTTGTTTATTTTCTAGCTGTATAAACCAGATGTGTTATGTAACAATTCAAAGTGAAAGGGATTGTTCCATTAGCGAAATTAGAGCTGGCCATCGTTGTGCTTGTTTATTTTCGAGCTTAGCGCAGAGGAAAAACCTCCCTTCGCATGAAAAAAGGGTTTTTACAAAACTCGAGCCTAACATCATTGCCATGGAAGCGAAATAATCCAAACACATTACAGATCTTAAAAAATGAGAGGCCATTAGAGACTGGAACAATATGAGGTATAGCATGTACACGACGAGGGGTCATTCTTCGACTGTAAAATATACATGTGGAAACTGTGATTCTTTTACATTAAGACGAGTGGTGACCACATAATGGGCCATGGCTGGTTTAAAAGATTGCTTAGGAACATTTATAGCGCTGCCTTTAAAATGGCCCAACTGTCCATCCCTCTAGGCTCTTCCTACCACTTTGGCCTAACTTTGGCTCAAGACGATTTCTTTTGCAGGTGTTGCTTGGGCGTATTCGAAGAAATAGACGGCGAGTTCAATGTATGGGTCCTCGGATCCCCATCTGATGTTCTAGTTTTAAAAATACTTACAATGTGGAAAGACATTTACCACGAAATAGGGACGGATGTTGCAGGGAACATACACGCACGCACACACACACACACACACACACACAAACGCACGCACACACTATTTGTAGCATTTAGGAAATTAAGAAGAAATGTATGAGGGATTAGGAGTAAACGCTGCACTTACTCTGAATCACACATACACACACACACACACACACACACACACACACACACACACACACACACAAACACACATACAAACTAACAAATATGCATAATAGAGTAAGAGAGAGAGAGAGGGAGAGAGAGAGAGAGAGAGACGTCTCTCTCTGTAATGCCTGTATTATTCAAACCTGGATTTGATGTGATCCAGATGTTGCAGGAAGCTAATCACTTTGTAAACACCAAAACAAACACAATGGAAAGATCCGTTTGTCAATACATAAACCAGCAACTGCCTCTGTAATCTCTGTATTCTTTAAGATCATTTAGAGAACTCCCGGAAACCCGCAGTTGTAGGCGAAAGGACAGATTTCCCCTCAGCCTAATTTAACATACTCCAAATGATATTTATTAATATTCTCTCGGAAATTTATTACAGAATCCCCACGGGGGAAGTCCGCGAGTGCTGGCTGCTTTCTTAAATTCCCTTGATAAAAAAAGGCCATACATCACTAAAATGGCCCAAGAAACATTATTCTCTTCCCTTTTTTATCTCCACTGGTTGTATGTAGCAAAACAGATTGTTGTAGTTAGAGCAGTTCTGCTTCTTTAGGGCGGTGAAATTACTTTCGGGCGGTGATACACTATTAATTATGTTTTATTCAGAATAAAGATCATATATTTAAGCAAATCTATTTAAAGTAATACATTAATGAAAAACAATTACTAATAAATGAATATGACAAAGATCAAACTGACGTTGTTTAAACGCGCATTGTGCTTGATGCTAATTGGTGAATTTTGAGCTTCCATTACTTGTTAATAACATGATCGACTACCTGTATGGACACATGCTAATTTGATATTTTTGACAGCTCCTTCTTTAATTGGATCTGTCTTCTCTTCATACACCTTTTTATATTAAATTGTGAAAATTGTACCTTTCCTTATATATGATATAGTGTAATATATATTTGTTTGTTCATAACCTCCTTCTCCCTAAGTGCTCCAGCATTTCACGCTTCCTACAAACTGCTGTTCCAATTTTCCATAAAGAAATGATATCAAATTAACAGGTTATATCTGGTGTACCAGAGAATATAAACTGTATATCCATCAGATGATTGTTTCACAATTTGGTATCTAACAAAGACTGTTAAAAATGTCTGTATAGGCAAACGCATGTGCGTGTACACTTCGACACTGCCTCTCTGCTTGGTAAGAACACAAGGGGGTGCCCTTATCCTTCCCCTGTTGCCACCAGACGAGCAGCGGGCTCCTGTGCAAGCAGCCCGAACAGAGCAGAAGCAGATTTTTCGCGTGAATCCATGCCACTTCCCTCGTACATGACAACTCCGGTTGATGGTGTGATGGAATGCAAGTGATCACAACCTGTTTAAAAACGCCACTAATTCTTGATCTCCTCCATTTTCTGTCTGTCCTCAAGCCACGTCCATAGACAGCGAGGGCCACCAAGGGAAAAATGAGGAGAAGAAGGAAGGAAAAGAACAGAACAAAGGAGCAGAGAACAGAGAGAGAGAGGGAGAGAGAGAGAGAGAGAGAGAGAGAGAAAAGCACAGGCCACAGTGCTTTAACACTTGTTCAGTCCTCTGGCGGTGGAGGATTTGGTGTCTAATGCCAGTTATTTTTTTCCCCCTTTGTGAATTAATTAGTCTCCGCCAGCGTCGGCCACATTTGTCATTTGAATTTATGCTAATGAGCTCTGAGGTCTCCTGGTGGACCTGATAGGCCGGAGCAGCTGCCTCCACCTTCCTGGGGCCTGAGTCTCTCTCTCTCACTCTCCTTCTATCTCTCTCTTTCTCTCTCTCTCTCTCTCTCTCTCTCACAAGCTTATTCTCTCGTCTTATCATCTCCACAATCCTCGGTAGCCTGGACTCTCTGACCTGTCACTCCACAGGGGGGCTGCTCGTGTCCTGTACTGATAAGGCGGCTTATTATCTCTGTGCGGGGAAGTTGGTTTAGGGACCACACATGCACACATGCGCACACACACACACACACACGCTATTTCTCTGTCCTCATGTAGAGAGGATGTACATTCTCCAACAGAATGTTCCAACTAAGGTGTGCAGCTAAATGCTCACACATTCAGGCCTGTTACTATTTATCCAGGAGTTCTTAATATATTGGAAACTGTGGGCACATCTTACTGATGCACTGTCAAGAACTGAAGGATTAAAGAGACGCAGTTTTCTTACTTTCCCATAAAACCACATTGTCAACAGTGCCTATACTAATACAGTTGGGTTCATTTCAAAAGAAATAGTTTCATTACGCCCTAATTAGGGCTGCACGATACTAGTAAAACATGCGATATGCGATAATGTTGTTGAGTGCTGCGATGGTGATATCACATGCGATATGTAAGTAAAAATATAGCCTTTAAAGTGTTAAAGTTTTTCAGCCTTAATATTTCTAGTCTATGCAGTAAAGAAATGAAATTCAATATTTCCATTCCAACATGTTTTTTTTTAAAGACTTTACTTAAACAGAGCATTTGCCTCCCATAAAACATTTGAACCATTGAACATTGTTGAAATAAATCTGAAAATTATTTAGTAATGATTTGAAATAAAACTTAAATAAATGTAAACATAATTTAAATTATTTTAAGTTCCTAGCCTGAAAAAAATAGCAAAAGGAACAATATATAACAGTAGCACAGAAGATGAAGAAACTGCCCAGTAATTTCTCTGTGGCACTGGGTGAAGAGTTTTGGAAAAACACAATTTATTGCAGTTCAGTCAGTCTTTCACGATATACATATTGCGCATGTTGATATCGTGATGACGATAAATTTGCAATATATTGTGCAGACCTAGCCCTAATGTTGTGTTTGGTGTGAAGATTTCTTCTTGACTTATGCTTTGGCGGCCAGTGTAGCTTACACGTCTAAATCATCACACGAGCCTAAACTGCATCAAGTTGCTAAGTAAACTCGAAAATAAGGACAAAGGACAGAATTCAGGCAGCAAGATGGCTAGACTAGTGTTCTAAAACTGATTTATGTTTAGAGTCTGAGTCTCTGTTGGTCACATGCCTAAAAAGATTTCTCCCACTTCTCACCATATCCAGTTATGGCTCAAGTCAAGTAGGTGTTTATGTCGTTTTAGCCATCATCACAGTAACATGGTGAAAAAAAACAGTACTACAATCAGAAATCTTAATTGATCCTAGATGAAACTGCTTATATTAAGATTGCACAATCAGATTGCACACTTAGACAAGTAAAATATGCAATATAAAGTCTAAATTAAACCAGAAATACTGAAAATACTGAAATACCTTACACACAAAATGCTGGGCTATAAAGGCTATAGATAAATAATTTACTGTGAAGAGTTGAAGGGGTCAGGACCTGAGGTCAAATCTCGCAATCCCACAATCAGAACAAGGAGTCAAAGAAAGCACAATGGCCCGGCTAATCTCTGAGCGAGACAGGGCGGCTACTACATTTCCAGGTTGGTCACAATTGTCCCAAAGTGGAGACGTATCTGACACCATACTGAATTCATTCACACTTCGCTTTCTGAAATAACAGATTCTCAGAAACTCAAAATTATTTAGAGGGTGCGTTCCACAGGCCTAACATCTTAGTTACTATAATCCTACATTACACCTCTGCCCTCAACAGCAAACACAGGCAGGTGGGAATGGCAGGTAGGATTTGAACGGAGGACAAAAGGATGAAATTGCACATTTTGAATTGCAAAGCTGTCACCAGCGACATGAATGAAAGTTGTTTTCAGGCCAGCTTGATGCAGTGAGGAGTTTCTAAATAGGGAGATAAATGGAAAAGTGGTGCTTGAGGTGGCCTGAGAGCCCTGCATCGCATTTTTCTGAACTTTCTCCCTTTTTTCCTCTCTTCGTCCCTCCGTCTCTTCCTCTAGGTCTCTCTCTCTCTCGCTAGCAAAAGAAAAAAAGAAGCTGCACTTAAAGGCCACGCTCTATCTTGCCGGTGTTTTTTGCGAGGCTGAGCCGAGCACTAAAGCTGAGTCTGTCCCGTCCCCCCCATTTAGTCGGCACTCTGCTGCTTTTCCCTCTGTAATTTTCAGTCGCGTGCGCTGGAGAGAGAGGAAGGCTCGGCCCACGTGATGTTGCACACGCCGCCCGTTCCGCTGTGAACTTTGCTTGGAGCGGGAGTCAAAAGCCTTAAACAGCGCATTATTAAAGAGCCCCACCGGCAGCAGCAGGCGCCTACAGCAGCTCCTTCCGTTCTCACTGCGCCATTTCACATACTTGTACCGGATACCGGAGTTGTCCGTCTTCTTCAGAAGAGTAGGACGATCTTGGATGTGAGGAAACACATCCAGAAATGCTGGGTCTCAGCAATACAGAGTCAACCAGAATCTTTGTAAACATGCTTTGACAAAACATAAGCGACAGCTGTATTGAACCACAATTTGGGGTTTGGTTTGTGTATACAATGGGTTCATAAGCTTTAAAAGTAAGATAGATTACACTCAGTTTGGAAAAGTGAACTTATGCTCACATTGCTAGATTAGTGCTAAAATAATGTTGAAAATCCCATTTATGTACAAAATATGGCATCATTGATATAATGGTAATTATAAAGAGAAAATAAGTGTCTTCCGGGGTACATTATGAATTCCTGCCATGTTTCCTGCCAGATTTTTTTCTATAGGCTACTAAACACTAACACAAGCTTCTATTGTACTTTAAACATAATAGTGTAGCAACTTTGTCTACAAAATATGAACTGCTGCATACTGCATCATTCTTTACAGGAAGTGTGATGCTATGCTAATATCACATCAAGCTCGGAAACATTCATTTTTGTTTTTTACGAACTGTTTTTATTGTAGCTCTTTCTGGCCACAGCAAATCAATAGAGAAGTGCTGCTTAATGTACTTACCTAGGGTTTACTACACGTAAGCTCTAGCTTGATCTAGCTACAACTGTCACTCTCGCGGCAAGGCCCGGAGTTTCCTGGAACCGTGCAACACCAGGCAGGCACGCAGAGATCCATCACTCTGTGTCTTTATCACTCTGTGTCTTTAACAGGCAAAGAAAAAGGCACGACGGCCAGCAGAAAACTACAGCAGGAGAACTCTAAAAACGTTGATCGGCTCATGCCGAGTGAAGAAACAAATGGAACTTATATACAGACAGTGATTAAGAGGGAACAGAAACAGGTGAACACAACACGTGACAAAACCAATACCCAGAACGTATCAAAATAAAAGTCTAAAAACCCCAACAAAGACCCACAAGAAACAGAACAGGACAGGGCAAACAGAACAAAAAACACGGCCTCTAACAGCCTTCAGCCAACAACTCAAAACACGGTTAGCATAATGGCTAAATCATGTTGAATTTGCTCTTTCAGAAAGTTATCCCAAGACCACCCCAAACAAATAATTATACTTTACATCAATTATGAAATGTTTATTTAATTCTTTTGGTGTGACATTATAAAATACAGCCTAAAACAATATTTTGTCTGATTATTTTGACCTTTAGCTAAAAAAAGTATGAATTTTGGCCCCAACAAAATGTTTGCACACCTCTATTTTAGCATATAATTGAAAGTCAGCAAATGATGGTATGAGATATTTCTGCACTTGGTGACCTTTAGGAATATATATATATAGTAAATAAATAAAAATGTTTCACTGATCCTCCTTCCATTTTCTGACTACTTTGGTTATAAACGTATCCTATTTTTATCATAACTTCAGTGTCTAGTACAGCTTAAAGAAAGATTCCCCTTTTGCGTCTCGACTCATTTTATTCTTTCTTCCTCATGCCTTAGGAAGTTTTTCCTCCTCTTGCTTGTTAGTGGTCTGGACCCAAATTTCAATAAAGCTGCTTTGGAACAATGTTTGTATTTAACTGAGTTGTATTTGAACAAAGCATGGATGGTGCATGGTGTGGAACGAGGAAATATGGTGGCTGGCACCACAGTTAGTGTTGAAGGAAGATCATTGTTTGTAAATGGGTCAGACCAATTTCACTCAGTAAATGTCTTCTTTATCGAATAAACTGCTGCATATGCTTTCGTTGTGTCTACAATGAGCTCTAGAAACTGCAAAGTAGCCTTCCTTCACATCATTGGTTTCATATTTCATATAGCAGTGTGGTTTAATTGTATCTATAGTTTATTTTTCAGTTTGCTATGGAAGCAGATATGTTGTTTGTTCAAACTGGTCCTCCAGGGTCCCAGCTTGGACCCCCAGACAGTCTACATTTTTGCTGTATTCCTATGTCTTGTGAGTTAGGTAGGAGGAAAAATGAGGTCTGGTCTTGAGGGTTGGTTTGAAACCCACTGGTGTGGTCGAGCTATCGTTAGCATAGTGCTGAATTCACCCCTGCTGCTTTCAACCTTCTAGTTGTTAGAGCAACACAATCCAGAGTTGTGGTTTAACACTTAAAAATTAAACCTTAGTATAATGTAGCGACTGTAAACAAAGGTGGCAATGATTTGATACATTGTTGAGTAGAATATTCTGCAGCTTGTTGCAGAAGTAACTATGAAAGAACACATTGGTTGGTGGGGTATGAATGGCTCAGCTATTTAAGGGAGACAATTCTGACCCTAGATCAGCTATTTCATTTTGTCTACTTCGTTTTGATGGTAGAGTTTTCGAATGCCAAATTCTGGTGCATGTTTCTAATCATCCAGCCGCTAAATGCTTTATATGTGTCTATATGTTTCTGCTAAGGTCTTTTATCTGTATAGATATTAAATAGAATTGAATAAATAACACATTTTATATTTCTGCTTTTTTTTCTTTTCTCGAAGAATCCCAATTTCTCATGGATAGTGGTGTTAATGTGGGCCCAACTCAGCTTTAATTATTTATTGGATGGTATTAATACGGGGCAGGTCTGCTGTGAGGCCCATTGGATCTCGTTAACACTCCCAACCTGGAGTCGTTTGGCTGGTTCCCCGCGCTCTCCGCTCTCCAGCCCGCCTGCCGCAACACTAAACACGCCCCCCGCTGAGCCATGCGGGGCGCTCCCTGCTCCACTCCTCACATTATTTTAATCGTCTGGAAAAAAAGCAAGAGAGAGAGTGAGAGGGAGAAAGAGACACACACAGATAGAGAGAGAGAGAGAGTTGGGAATATAGCTCTTGCTGATTGCTAAGCAGCTCAAGAAATCCTGTATACCCTTTCATTAAAGAAGAGCTTGATGGGGCTAATATGGACTTGGTGTGATGGTATAGTGATTAAGGAAAAGAAAAGAATGGTGAGGTGCATAGTTAAAGTAACCATTCTATTATACATGAACGTATCACAGCACACAGTGTGAACAGCACAAAATTCTTCCTCTGCATTGAACTCATTCACCAAGTGAAGCAGGGGGCAGCCAGGAACACAGCGCCCGGGGAGCACGCCTTCCTGATCGCAGGGCGAACGCCCTAACCACTAGGCTACCAGCTGCCCCCCCATAGTCCTATTAGTCGACATTTGGACTTGATTTTGGTTGGAAAGAATCATGTTTTGCTAAACTCACTGAAATGAAACATCCATATGACCACACACAGAAAAGCAATTATCTTAGATGAAGTGTAGTAGATATTTATTTTGATTTCAGTGGGTAATTCCATCTGAAATTACAACAATATTATGTTTAAAAGTTATGGAAGACTTACTCGTGTTGTAACAGAAGTGTTGTTAACAGTAGAAAACCCTTTAATATTTAATAAAGATTTAATAAAGTCTGACCATGTACAACTGAAAATGGCCTATTTCCACAAATGAAGCTGCAAAAACTGTAGAATTACTTATTTGAAGTCACAAAAATGTTAGGAAGATTATCTTAAATGGAGATAACAGTTCTAGCAAAGGTCATTCAATTTGTAGCAAGTTGAGGTTCGAGTCAAGGATCTTTAACAATTAAAACTGTGTTGTGTATATGCCTAAGTATATATCTGTGTAGAAGTAGAAAGTAGAAGTAAAGATATTTCATTTTGATATGAACTAGACAAAATGTAAATGCTATTGATAATGAAATGCATCGATTCCTGCATAGATGCTTAGAATCCAAATCCAAGTCTAATCTATTAAAACAAATTAAATCTCGATACCTCAAGACTTTTAATCTTAAAAAGTGTTCGGGTCACACTGAGGCAAAATTCTCTGTATGTTCCAGCATCTCTGCACATAGCATACGAGCAAGTCTGCATTTACGCTTTTCAGAAACGTAATCGAATTACATCCAGAACTTTGCGTCTTTATCACTCTCTTTTCGGTGCCCTACAGTGTCTTCGGCTATTTGGCTCAAATTCCTGCCACCTACTCAAAGGGAGGATGATAGAGATGAAGGCTGTTGCTAATGTAATTTAGAGGGGGATTATGGTGCTCTTGCAGTGTCTTTGGGGGCTGTGAGTATACTGTCAGTGTGAGACGGCTGGAAGCGTGGCGGTCCTGCCTCAACTTCCACAAGTTCTCCTCGCACTTCCCTCTCTCTCTCTTTCAGCAGTCAGTCTCAGAACAAGGCTGAGCCACATTATGTGCCTGACAGGATGACTAAGCTCCTCAGTGAAATGCGATGAGAGAGAGGGAAGGCATTGCATGCACGCTCGTGTAATTGTTTCTGCTAAAGAAGACATTAAGGGGAATGTAAACTGTCGCCAGAGAGACGCTGGCACTAATTCTCTGCTGTTTTATTTGCCTTCATTCAGCACCAGGACCTTCTCAAAGTGAACCACTAGACCAGCCATGTTCTGAGAAAGGGCCAGAGCTGGTTCAGGCTATAAAGATGTACTTTTCATCAGCAATATCTGAAGCTGGAATCCTTCCTAAGAGAACATGTTCTTAGAAGGTAAAGAGATAAACCTGCAATGAAACATAACAGTAACGCCAACAATACAATAAGTAACAATAATCATAATACAAATTAAATTTATTTATTTTAACTAACCCAAATATTGTGAAAATTTGAAGAATTCTAGTGTGTTGATATAATAATAATAATAATAATAATAATAATAATAATAATAATAATAATAATGATAATAATAAAAAAATAATAATGTATACTAAAATCTACCAAATATTGGGCAAATATTGGGCAACAATAGTTCGATTCAGCACTTCCAGTGATTACAAATGTGCCTTGAGTTTAAGTGTAACAGTGTTTAAGGTAAAAGAGTGATGTAGTGGTAATTTTGGACACCCTGCATGTACCTCTCCTAGATTTTAAAAATACAGTTAAGCCCAAACCATCTTCAAACTTTCCTAAACGAAAGCATCATAAAACAAGGTCTCAGCATTTGTTTTTTCAAAAGGTGTGATGATTAAAATAAGAATAATACTAATAATGTATACTAAAAGATCTGTGATTTGGGCAAAGTCACTAACAATTGGCAAATATCTTTTCTGTAGTGAGGTTACCATGTCTATGTATACAAAAACATTTTCCATACAACACTCTCAGTGAACATACTGTACATGTGCCTTGAATTTAAGTGTAATGGTGTTGATGGTAAAAGAGTGATATAGGAGTAAAATTTTCCAACAACCTAATTTGGACACCCTGTATATACCTCTCCACCATGGCTAGATTTTAAAAATGAGTTTTAAGCCAAAAGCCTCTTCAAACTCTCCTAAATTAAACCATCATAAAACAAAGTCTCAGCTGTCAGGCAACAATTTTTTTGAGCACTGGAACTTTTGTGAGAGATGTGTGACATCTGGTTCCTATCACCTCTGCTGTTACACCAGAATGGAGCATTTCCCGTTAAAACCACTCTGTATGACTTTGCTTATGTCTTAACAATGTAATTAAGCAGAAATCTGTGGAATTTCTTCTCAAGATGAGCCTTACAGGAGTATTTCAAGAATGTTGCTCACAGTGAAATATGTAAGTAGTCACCAATTAGCATGATGCAAATGATCGGCTCTTATAGGCTGTGTTAGCCATGATAGGATATTTAGCTGAACTTGTTAGAGGCCCTGTGTGAATTAATGTGGAGAAGTGTGTGAGATGGAAACGGTTGGGTAGGAAACTCCAAAAATCGGGTGCTTAACTAGGCAAAGATAATTGGATTCTTCTCTGACATCACTCTGAAAAATCCCCTTTTGTACCTGTATGATTATTCTGATGGGGGTCTTCTAGCCTTTGACTGATGTCACCTCCTGCACTGTTCAGTAGAAACCTACTGCAGAGATGCTTGTTCTCTTATCATCTCTGTTGGAATGAAACCTAATCTCCAAATTAGAACTTTGCCTTCCAATGTGTGCTAATAGAACAAAGTCCTTTTGCACCATCTCTGTTAGTCGATGAAGCTGCTAGGTTTGTTCTGACAGCACCAGTATATAAGAACCTACAAAAAACTGGCATTATTGTTAAATTTGCCCACTGGTCATGACCTTCTACGTCCACATGGCGTGACATTTTTGCTTTGGACAGGAGAAGACAGTCTTCGACTCTATGACCAGACAGCTTCTACCTTACCATGCAGAGCTCTTTGATGTTGTAAGAATAGCTCTTTTACTCAAGTGCTCTCATTAAATATTTCACCCAAGACAGAAAATATTAAGGGTATGTACTGTTTTGCCCCATTGTGCCTTTGGAGAAACTCATAAAGTTTTACTGCCTATCATCGTGGTCATTCTAGCGTTTCCATCAGTGGAAGAACTCTCATTTGGTCTGGGTGCATATTCTACAGTAGGATTTGCCAAAAAAGTTTCGATCTTAACCATAAATCATGCGCTACCCACCACATACAGCTCATATAGGAGGACTGAAACTGAGCAGTCATGGAATTGATTTCTCGTTGGCGCGGCCAGTACGAGAAACTATGGAAGTGATGTGGTTTGTGTCTCGCTCTGGAACGGAAAACCTTAAAGTGTAGCAGAGGGTAAATCCCAAAGACTAACAGCGAGCTTGTTAAAAAGGAGAGCATGGAGAAGTCAAAGCCCTGCAAGCCAGGCTCGATTTCAAAGTGACGTAATGTGCAGAACCCAAATAGCAACTGGTTGGACGCCTGTGGCCATGACCTCTTCGTCTTAGCGAACCCATTTTCGTTTGGAGAGTCCCACCAATGCAGACCCAGCGTGTAGATGACTCACAGGGATGGAGAAAAGCAATCAAAGAGATAAAAGAGGTATAACCGTTGAAATGAATGGGCATGGCACTGCAGTATAAATGTTAGTCAATGGCTCATATAGCAAAAAGCACTTTCTTCCATTTGGGGTAGCAGGGCTTGTGAGAAGAACCAGGGCACACAGAATGAAAGAATGAATTTAAGGAGCGCTGCACTATAAATTGTAGTTGTTACACTTTGACGTTTTCTTCTTTGTTAAACTGTGTCTGTTAGGTTTGAAATATCCTACATTTTTCTTTATTCTGTTTCCCCAACACCTCTTTAGAATTCAACAGCCTGTTGAGAGTTAAATGAACAGTTTTTAAAACACCATGTGATTTTATTTTGAAATAAAAAGTGTTATAAAAGCTCATTTGCACAATGTGTATGAATAGAAATGTACATGGAATGTACATGGAATGTAGCATATTTTTCAAGCCTATAGACAAGTATATAGAATACTATATAGCCTATTTAATAGTATTATATAAGCCTATTATATAAGTTTTCTCTTGTGTACAATATTTCTGGTACCACATGTGCAATTTTGTGGTTTTCTTGTGTAAGTGCAATTTTAAGGGTGAAATATTACTGTGAGGAATGTTCAATTTGTCTGGTTCATTGTTACTGTTTTTTTTTTTACTTTTGCTTATTGTTTTTGTCAGTGTCTGCTGGATCTCTGGACCAAGAGGTCATGGGTTCGAATCCCCCCTTCAGCACCACCACAGGGTCACTGAGCAAGACCCTTAAGCCCAAGTTGCTCCAGGGTGACTGTCCTCTGTAGTTAGGGAATGAGCGTCGCTTTGGATAAAAGCGTTTGCTAAATGCCGTAAATGTAAATGCTATGCAATGGGTACGTACATACGTTTTATTTTATCTTAACTACTGTTCCATTTGCACTGAACTGCGTTTTGTCGTAATGCCTTCTTTGTTACTAGTTTTAGATAAAATAGCCTTTAGTAGTAAATGGTAAAGAGAAATGGGAAATTAGTTTTTACAGTCAAATATAACCACAGGGGAAAGAAAAAAAAATGCAGGATAGGGGCACTTTTAGGTCTATTTTTCAATAACGACTACAAATTATTTGGCAACTGGAAACTGGAACTAGAAAGTACACACATGTAGGTCCTTACAGGTTTAATGTCAGAAAATGGTTTGTGTTGTCAGAAAATGATATAAGGATCTGAGTAAAATGCCAAGATGCACAATGACAGTACAAAGCCTGTCTGGAATAAGAGCCCTTTGTACCGTCCAGTCCAGGCAGCCTGTACTTTGGCCACAAGTATTCTGGGTGTCAGTATGAGTGTGTGTTAAAGGGGGACCCCACTGCTCCTGCAGCTGGCATGCTCTCAGTGTTTGTGTATGGTGCGGGGTGAGGATCTGGTGCGAATTTGGCAGGACAGGGCCTCCCTCTGTGCCTCCTGCTCCTGCTAAATGAAGCAGATCCATCACGGAGGAGGAGGCCGACACAGTGATTTAAGGATCTGCTCCTTGGCTCCTTGGGATGTGGGGGAGGCCCGCGACTCCTCTGGCAGACTCTCGTGCTGAAGACAGATGGTGGAGGAGGAGCAGGAGGAACGGAGAGAAGGAGAAGAATGATCTCCCTGTTTGTCTGTCTGTCTCTCTGTCTGTATTGAGAACAGCTTGGTGCATGCCAATGCCATCAGCCTGCCATGGTGCTGGCGGTGGAACTCAGAGAGTGTGGCACAGTAGCTGCCTGAGAGGGGGCCTCCTGGCAGGGCTTCTAACAGAGCATGCCTCCCTTTTAAGGCTGGAGCTCGTCAGTGGACGAGGCATATGCTTGACTGATATGTAACAGTACAGTAATGGCTGGTTTTCTATACATTAGCATTAAATAATCTGGTAGTATTTGAATTTGATCATCTATAGAAATGTTTTAGAGCCTCTGCAACTCAGTATAGTTTACCTGGATAGTTTACCTGGAAAGGTGTGCTTTGTATTTGAGCATATGTTCAGGCTGTGAGCTATGTTTATGGCATTTAGCAGCTGCTCTTACCCAGAGCTAAGGTACTGACCTTTCAGTACAGGCTATCTGGGGTCATTTACAAAGATGATTTATCCCATAGAAAATATAAAAATGACATTTGATAAGCATAAGACTTTTTATTTTGCGGGAGGCCTTGGATTTCACTCTTTCAGACTAACTTCGCAAAAAACAGTGTAATAACTCGGCGTGTGATTATCCTCTGCTGCTCTGATATTTATACCTTCAGATTTACCATTATTCATTCAAAGTTTGTAGTTATAGTGTATAGGTAAGGTTAGCTGGCCTGTCTTGTAACTGGTGTTCAAAGTGCAAATGTCCCATAGCTACGGTTATTAATTAAATTCTAAAAGTGTTTGGCTTAAATATACAAAATCAAATCACAATAAAATATCTCCTGTTCAGCATGTAAGCATAAAACATTAGAAACTTCTCTTAGAAATTACAGATGGGAAATATTTAAACAAACTGTAAGAAGTGAGTTTTGTGGTATATACAAAGGCCCCTGTGGTTAAACAGCATATATTCCACATAAGTAAACACGTAAATGTGATCTCATTTGACATGTGATCACATGCAAAAACACGTTATATTCACATGTGTTTTGCTCTTGTAAGGGCTGGAGGGGTTTAAGTGACTGGAGATGAGCGGTATGAAAAGACTGACCTACATTGTGGCAAAAATGCGTGGCTCAGTGTAGAAAGAGGCTCTTAAGCAATTAGAGGCTGTGTGATATGAAGGATGGTTGCATGGTTTTGTAACAAGCCGCTTATTCAAGCCTTGTCTTTCTCAGGCACAGCTGAGGCATATTTAGTAGTTCTTTGATAAACAGACACATTTCATGAAAATTGGTCCTCTGACTCCTTTACTGACAGTGATCATTCTCACCAGCCACGCCAATAACCACATTTTCTGTCTGTCCACAGCATATACAATCTGTGTGTCATTCAAATGCCATTATTTTCCAATCAATTGTATGTGTGTAGCACTTTTTATGACAATATTTTCCAAACAGGTTTTCAGACCTATCATCATCCACCTACTGACCTACTGACCCAGCAGTTTCAAACCTGCAGTTTCAGGGCAGGGCATGTTGTGGGTTTATGCTTGCACCTAACTTGCACTTGCCTTGTGTTGCCATAACATTTATCATCTAGCTAGCTAGTGCAACTTTAATCAACAACTGATTACTCATTTGGGGTCTGCTCTGTATTTACTGTAGAGGTGTTCCGATCCAATACTCAGTATTGGTCTGTTAATCAATGTCTTTCTGTCCAAAATCACTGTATTGGATACCAGAAAAAGGCTTAACTATCACGTTTCAGTACACAAGTAATACAGACGAGCTGCATGGCTGTGTGTCAAATGCCTTTGTACCCCCAGGTATTAAAATAAAGGCTCCTGCACCCAAAACAGTATTTAAAATGTCTAACAAAGAACTACTGTGATCTAGCCATGTACGCAGAATTTGCATAGTATGTGCGTGCAGAAACTTGAATTCTACAAAGGAAGTGTGGAACCATTTAAAGTGTCTTCTAGACAAATGAATACAGGGATCAGTTTCAACAGATACTTGAGGTTGTGGTATCAATTTCAGACATGAAAAAGTGCCATTGTGCCACCTTTATTTTAAAGGTAGTATTTTTTGATTTATGAGCCATACTAATAATAGATACCTTGCCTTTAATGGCTACCTAATCAAGTCAAGTCAAGTAGGGATTTATTGGAATTTCAGCCATATACACAGCCATATACACAATGAGGTGGTGTGTGGGTTTAACCACAATGCTGGTGGCTTTGCAGATGCAGCATGTGGTGTAAATGTCTGCAACAGAGGGAGTGAGACCCAAGGGATCTTTTCAGCCACCCTTACTGTAGGGTCTTGTGATCTGATGCAACACAATTCCTGTACCACAGCAGGATGCAGCTACACAGAAGGCTTTCTAGTCCCACTACAGAATGTAGTGAGAATGGTGCACCTGATGGGAGGAAATAGAGACACTTCTGGGCCTTGGGGCAATGGAGCTGGGCTCATGTGAGGTTCTATGTGATGTGAACCCAAGGAACCCCATTCTAGGTGATCTCCACTGAGGAGCTGTTGATGTACAGTAGAGAGTGATCACAGCATTCCTGAAGTAAAAAAAACATAGTTTTGTCCAAATTCAGAGAAATGTTGCTGACTCTGTCCCAGTCCCTTAGCCATTGCACCTCCTCTCCATATGCCACCTTATTGTTTTAACTGATCAAAACCACCACAGTTGTGTAGTCAGTGAACATGTTAATGTGGTTTGAACTGTTAATTACTGCCCAGTCATGGGTCAGGGAGTCTAAAATCTAATTGCAGATGGAGGCATTTAGGACCAACAGTCTCAGCTTTACTATCAGATGCTGAAGAATGATGTGGTTGAATGCTGAACTAAAGTTCCATAGATATAAGTGTCCTTTTTGTTCAGATAGGTATGGCCCAGGTAAAGGGTGGAGGAGATGACATCATCTGGAGATGTTGATGGAACGTTGCAGGGGGCATTTGTGAATTCATGTGTCTCTTGACGAGCTTCTTGGAGCACTTCCTGATGATAGGTGGAGTGCAACAGGACAGCATTCATTGAAATATTACAGTGACGAATTCTTTGGCATAGGGATGATAGTGGTGGGTTTGAAGCACACTGGAACCACGGGTGGCAATCATATTTCAGATGTCTGTGAGAACATCTGCCAGCTGATCTGCACATCCTCTGAGCACACGACCTGGAACGGTGTATGGTCTGGCAGCAGTATCCTCTTTACATCAGTCATGGTCAGACAGAAAAAATGGTCTTTTGAGGGAACTTCATTGTCATGCCATCCTGTGCCTCAACCATGCAAAAAAGCACATCTGGAAGGAAGGCCTCACCTACACAGGGAGGTGGAGATGTCTTGTATTTGGATTATACTAGATGGTCTTACAATTATAGCCATTCTATGGTCCAAAACTGCAAGTTTGAAACCTCAGGTCTAGAAAAGCTGCTTGTTGTACAGTTCCAGATGAATGCATCTCATCCATATCCTTAGTAAACAACCTGAGGACAACTGTGTCCGGAAAATGTCCCTGAGAGCATGAGGAAAAAACAATGAGAGGAAGCAAGACTGAACAGAAGAACCCATCCTCCTCTGAGCTGCACCGGATATTAGTATGACTCAAGAAACACTCAATAATGCACTCCATCAAAAGTATGTGGACATATTTTTTTTACTTCTCTTTTATGTCTGAAAAACTGCAAAGGTTTTGTCTTCATAAAACAGCAATGTAGTACTACTTTGGGACCAACGTTGGGTCTCTAACAACTGTGTAGTTGCTACGGCATTAACGAGATTTTTTCCAGTTGACTTATCTGTCAACAAAGTCGAAGTCGATTCGACTAGTCATTTGATGACATCATCACACACGCAGCAGAGGAGCTCTTCTGAGAGAGAGTAGTCGACTTTTGTGGTAATGCCCTAGTAGCAACACTTTAAAAAGGCATGCAACCGCAATATAACTACAGTGTAACATGCAACAAGTGATGTTAATTACAGTAGTGTAGCTTGTGTAAATACATGTTTATACACTTTTCTCTTTCTTTTTACTCTTGTGTAATTGCATGTGAGAAAGCTCCAGTTACTCAGTATCTTCCCTGATATTATGAACAGGCTTAGCCTAAATAAATGTGTAATTTAGCTTAAATAAACATAATTAACAGAAAGAATTACATATTGACATTCAGTGGGGTTAACTGTGCATAAAAGGAACTCAGAGCATACTGGGAACACATTGTGTTTTTCATTGAACAGAAGCGCCATAGCCTTTATAGTTGTGTAAAGTAATGTCCGTAGTCTACAGAGGATGATACATCAACCCAGTAAACCCATTTTACTAGCTCATGGGACACAAAGCACACCACAACTAGATAGGACTTAGAGTATAGTTTCAAAATCCTGAGCTCCTGAAAGAACCTTGCTCAGGAGTACCTCAGTGCTGCCACTTGAAATCCTGGGATTCAAACCTGCAACATTCTGATCGCAGGGGCAACCACAAGGCCACCTTATATAGGGAAATTATAATGACCAGAACAGAAAAGCTCAGTAGGAGCTTCTGTCTTCAAGCTATGAGATTCCTTAACCGGGACATGACACCACAATACCCCACACCCCCAAAGTAGCTGTTTTTACCTGCTTTGGGTGGGAGTAAATAAAATGTTTATTAATAACATGTTTTTTTTTTAACCAACAACGAAAGCAAACACAATGAACAGCATTTGACAGGAGTGTCTAAACTTCTGATGGGCATTGTATGAAAAGACTAGGCATTTTTGGCCCATAATTGTACTCCCACACATAGCACAGCAATAGGACGTACTCAGCAAAATCGAGCACACGGCTGCATTAAAGCAAGGCATTAACAAGCACGGGTCAAAAGGGCATGCGCTCTGCACTGTTGCTGTCTTTTCTCTGGCTCAGAGGCCCGCGTCCGTGCTGTAGAGGAGCAGCGGAAGCATCGCTCTCATTAGAGTGAATCTATGTGAGCCTTGCATTAGCATGCTGAAGGATCAGGCCTGCGGGCTCCTGTTGTTAGGATGCACTCTGACAACTAGAAGAACCAATCCCTGCTAATACAGTGCAGAAAGGAGAAGCCAAAGTCTTGTTTTTTTTAGTTTTTTTTTTTTGCAAAGGCTTTTCAAGGCCATCAAAGAAAAATATGTGAAATGGCTTTGCCCATGATCTAAGATGACTTCACTTCACTTTGTAGAATCAGAGGGTGACGCCCTTTTCTGTGGACACTGACTGTAGAGCGTTTTGTTGATATGGTTACCTTGTTTGTTATCATGACAAACTGCATTTCTGCAGAACAGCTTGGTGGATTAGTTCAGTTGAAAGGACCTGCCAACACACACCAGTCTGACACAGATGCAGGTGTCACTTATTCCCTCCACAAGTGAGATCAAGGTTTGTGTTTATGTGTATGTATGACCTCTGTGTGGAGGAAATCAGAGGTTAATAGAATGTAAGACATGGATTATTGTTCTGTAAAGGTCTAACAATCAATGATTCAAACTAGTCTTTAATTA
Organism: Clupeocharax schoutedeni; assembly: GCA_037974565.1. NCBI lineage: Eukaryota > Metazoa > Chordata > Actinopteri > Characiformes > Alestidae > Clupeocharax > Clupeocharax schoutedeni. Next base: position 7,013,529 of record JBBPDH010000037.1, read on the forward strand.
TGTATATTCATATAAATTAATTAAGGCTTTCAGTAGATTAAAATATTTAATCGCGATTAATCTAATCTTTGCCATAGTTAACTAAACACAGGTAAAATAATCCTGTGATAACATGTTAGTGATGGTAGCAGAGATTGTTACATCTATAATGCAAATATAA
>JBBPDH010000037.1:7083561-7095275 GCA_037974565.1 Clupeocharax schoutedeni
GAAATGACTACATTCTATTATGTATTTACAAATGTAAAATATACGTAAAAATACCACCTGTCCCTGACTGCACATATTATACTCCACTTTCCACTTTAGTTCCTCACTCATAGAATTCAGACAAACCTGACTCTCTTAGCACTGTGCCATCCATATATGTTAATTTGAAACATTCACACATGTCACACATAATTATCACAGAGAACAGAGGCACCATAAAAGATTGCTTCCACGAAAAAGCCTGTCAGAATGCTTATTGAAACCAAATCACAAGCAGTTTTACCAACACAATATGGAAACTTCATAATGAAAGTATAACCCTGTATTTCCACTGTTAGTGGACTGGCAATCTTCATTTTCCATTAGGACTTGTTAACAAGTGGCCAGACGCACTGCTGGAGGATAATCAGACGACAATTGACTTTGTAGCCTCTCTCATTGTATAAAGGTCTTAATAAAAAGAGCTGTGGTTTCATAACAGAGCAGTGGCTGGGCAGCACACAAAGGGGCACGGCCTGGTGCATTCGTCATCACTTGTGCTTGTGACAAGCTCCTGCTGCACTGGCTGCAGGAGTACAAATCCTGGCCTGTTGTACAAATACGTGTGTTTTTGTGTTTCAGGTTGTACTGGCATGTACTGGCATGTTGTTTAGCCTTGTAAGAATGGAAATCACTAATTAAGCTTACAGTAACACCAGCAGTTCGATGTCAGTTTAATTAAGACAGCCAACTAAGACACAATCTTGTAAAGAGCACAGTTTGATTGTTGTGGTTGCTCTAAGCTGAATGTGACCAATAGTGATCAAATTTTTTATAACAGATTTGGACTTGTAAACTACTATTACTTACAGTTTTGAGACAGTTTGCAGTACATTCTACACTCACTAGCCACTATATTAGATAGCAACTAGTTGTCATGGTGGAGTGTATGTAAGGGAAGGGGAGGATGCTAGGGCAGTACAGGCAAAAGTTTTAATACAAAACACAGAACACAGGATTACTGCAAACGAAAAGAAAACCCCGACTCAGAATAACAAAGCAAAATCAAACATGAACAGAAATACAAAAGGGCTAGGCTCGTGCTTCTGGGAAAATGAGAAACAAACCAAGGAAACCCTCCCTTGCATACCATCCAGGGGAACAACGAGGTAAATCAGATTCAGCGTTAGCAACACGCAGCATGAACTCAGGACAGGGATGAAGCACGAGACTGAAAAGAAACACAAGAACAGACAGTATAAATATCATGAGCAAAACAGAGCATAAACCAAGGCAACACCAAAGAAAGACAAATACAGACTCACAGGACAGGGGTCAGGCTGGGCTTTAAATACTGAACATAAATGGGAAACAGGTGAAACTCATAATGATGGGACGTGATACAAATAAAGCATGATGACTTGAAAGGGAGAAAGTGAGGAAGGGAGGAACGAAAGTGGATTGGGATATGGAAAAGCTGGGAACAGGGACAGACACAGAGACAGGAACGAAAGTAGAAAGAGAATAGAATACTGGGGACATGAGAAAAGAAAGAAACTATAACGAAAAACTAATATTCGGGAAACTGGGAACTAATTCTATGGGGGGAGAGCGAGGCGACCGTGACACTACCGGATTGGATCACCTCAATTCTTCCTGGCAAAGATTCAACAAGGTGTTGGAAACATTCCTCAGAGATTGTCCATATTGACATGATCACACAGTTGCTGCAGATTTGTCGGCCATGATACGAATCTCGCGTCCCAAAGGTGAGATCTGATGACTGTGGAAGCTACTGGAGTACAGTGAGCTTATAATCCTGTTCATGAAACCAAACTGAGATGATCTGAGCTCTGTGACCTGGTGCATAATCCTGCTGGAAGTGGCCATCAGTAGATGGTGCACTGTGGTCATAAAGGAATGGACATGGCCAGCGACAATACTAAAAAGGTAGGCTGTGGTGTTTCAACAATGCTAAATTGGTACTAAAGGGCCCAAAGTGTGCCAAAAAAATATCCCCCATACCATTACACCACCACCACCAGCCTGAACCATTTATACAAGGCAGGATGGATCCATGCTTTCATGTTTATGTCAAATTCTGACCCGACCATCTGCTGAAATCAAGACTCACCAGACCAAGCGACATTTTTCAAATCTTGTAAGGTCCAATTTTGGTAAATCTGTGCAAATTGTAGCCTCAGTTTCCTGTTCTTAGCTGACAGGAGTGGGACCCGGTGTGGCCTTCTGCTGTTGTGATCTTTCTGCTTCAAGGTTTGACATGTTCAGAGATGGTATTCTGCAAACCTTGGTTGTAACGAGTGGTTATTTGAGCCACTGTTGCTTTTCTATCATCTAAAACCACTCTGCTTGTTCTCCTCGGACCTCTGACATCAACAAGGCATTTTTGTCTACACAGGCCCCGCTCACTGGATATTTTCTCTTTTTCAGACCATTCTCTGTAAACCCCAGAGATGGCTGTGTGTGAAAATCTCAGTAGATCAGCAGACCAGCCCTTTTGGCACCAACAACCATGTCTTGTTCACAGTCACTTAAATCCCCTTTCATCCCCTTTTTGTGTGGTTTGAACTTGTCTAGATGTCTGGATGCCTAAAAGCAATTGTGTTGCTGCCATGTGATTGGCTGATTAGCTATTTGTTTTGTCAAGCAATTGAACAGATGTATCTAATAAAGTGACTGGTGAATGTATAGTTCCACTATTATATAGATCCATGTTGGCATGGTTCCCAAACCAGTCAGAACAAATTAAGAACAAACAAATGGACAAAACAGTTAATTAATATATATTTTATTAGGTTGCATGTAAGTCTAATGCATTAAATTGGGAAGTTAGAAAAGCATGACCTTGCATTACAGAGGACAGGTCACCGGCTATAGAATGATACTAGCCAATCGGGAAATTTCTCTAAATAGGTTATGAAATATCCAATAATAACTGGTATGATCAAAACATCCCATTCATGAATTTTATAAAGGTTTCATGTATCATGACATGAACAAAGTCATGAGAGAACAAAAAAGGACATTCAAAGTGTTTGTCTACTTACAGGTTGTGACTATTGGGTAAATTCATAGCCCAGTTTTAATAAAAATACCATATTTAGACCACAAGGTTTGTAAAATGATGCACTGAATAATATGTGACCTGTTACAAGGCCCCAAATCAGTTCAGAAATCGGTAGTCATGAAGGGGGCATTTCACACTATGCTGATGTATATGTGTATGTAATCATAAACAGAACACTCATTTGCTTTTGTCTTGGTTCAGGCCAGTGTCCTGTACTAACAGAGAATTTAGCTGGGCAATTTGTGTCTCTGTAAATTTAGTAATGGGTAGATGTCTACCTACTGGTATTTACACACAGAGACATTGCTGGTCCCAGACAATAACAGGTCCAGATCAGGCTCCTTGGAAGAAGCTGGAAGGGGGTGTGTGTGTCAGCTTAACTCTGCTAATGAATCTCTCACTCCCTCTGGCTCGCTCGTCTCTCCTCTTCTTTCCCTTCTTCTCTCCAGCCCCCGAGGCGCTGCCCATCCCTTTTGCAACCCTTAGCCAACACTATCATCATCGGTATGACCTCATGGCCTCTTAACGTAGCCCGCAGTCTCTGTGTCACTTCAACTTCGGAGGGGAGCGAGGGCTAAGGAGCTTTGTGTCAGCCACTGGTGAAGGGTAAATAGCTTAATAGAATCTAATGAGAGAGATGGTGGTCAACAGTAACAGTCTTCTCTCGCTCCAAGCCATTTTCTGCTTCCCCCACTCCGCTGGACCTTAAGGATCTGGAAACTCATAGGATACTGTCTCCAAGCATTCCTGGGTCAAAGATGAGGAAGGCAGGGTTTAAACTGGAATTTGGAAGGTAGTGGAATTCTTGTGTTTGCTAAAGTTATTTAGTGAAGTCTGTCTCAACCTGTGATTATTAGAGCCAGGCCTGCTAATAAAAACCAAAGAAAAATAATAAGCCCTGATTATAACACTATTTTGCTAGTATCTCTATGAGTTTCTGCTAGTAGGTCTAAACTCATACAAACACACATGAAACTGAAAAATGTTCCATGTTTTGTTTGAGGCTTGTAACAAGCATATTAACATAGTAGCCTTTCTTGAGCATTGCCTTTCTTGAGAGTCCTGACATTGAGATGCTGCTGTTTACTGTCTGACAGAAAGCCACTAGTTAGGCTGTTGCTTGTGTTCACAGCCAGTGACATATCTAGGACTTCCAGAAGGCCAAGAGTGATTATTTCTCTCACAAAATTGAACCTACTTATTGTAAATCAAAATCAGATAACCCGACACAGTATGACTTAAACTGAGCACTTGAAGGCCTAACCAATGGAAGAGCGCGCTCGGTTACTTCTACCTAGAAACCACCGAGATTTGACTGGATAGTTTTCTGTTGGGTTTTTAAGAATTTAACCCCATTGTTTTCAATCAAAACTTAATAATGAAGTGAAGGTGGAAGGTGGAAATAACCTTCTGACAAACGAACCTTTGCTTGCGCAGGCTGGCGAAATCGTCAGCGTTTCTGTACAGACATCTTCTTCAAATCTTTCTCAACATCTACAGACTCCACTTCATCAAAGCTCAAACATGAGGAGCACTTTATTTTTCCTAGGAAACATGATTCGTTCTCATTGTTCTTCACAGCGGGAATGTGGATAATGGTTTTGATCAGAAAACTTGCCCTCTTTCACACTAAGTAGAGGGTGCTAGATCAGAGCTCCAAATCATTCTGGTTTAATTGAATCCCTGCATTCTGAAGCATTAGAGTCCAGGTGACTATGCCATTATAAACACACTCCCTTCTGCCACGCTGTGCTGTTTTTGCCAAGTCAGCTTAAAGAGTGGACCATCAAAGGTACTGTAGTTGGACCTCAGGTACCAAGTTCTTGGCATCGTTCTTGGCCTTTCCTCTGGTGTTTGACGTTTTAGGGGCAGGTGAGGAGCTGGTGGGGAGTTCTGGGCACTGAGCACTGGGCTCACAGCTCACATCTGTCTGTCCCAGTCGGCCCGTGTCCTTAGTGACCGCCGAGCCAGCAGCTGCTCAATTAGGTCACTGATGACTGGATGCTGCAGAGGCAGTTCAGAGCAGGCCAGCAGGGGACTGGGGACTTAGAGTAGCCTTCAGTGGAAACTTTGAAACTCTGTTCAGGCTGCCAGCGTGGGGAGAAATACACATTGGCGTGGAATTATACTACAATTATATTATAATTAAGCTGTAATTTCAGTATGCAGTGTAATTACTGAGATAATTACCTATTTTCCACTGAGTACTTCAAGAAGCAAACGTTTTTCACAAACTGCATCAGATATTTCATTTTTGTTTTCACTACTGATGTTTCTTAATATTTTTTTTGTATTTGTTATGCATTTGTCATATCTGTTTTTCAATTGTTTTTTTCAACTATTTCTGACATTTACCTCCACCTGTACATCCATAAAGGACTCTTTTGACGAACGACATTTGGCAACACATTATTTAGATTTATTATGATAGACTATGTAACCTACATTTATCCTGTATTCAGTTAAATGGGTTTTGAATTTAGAATTTATCTAAATTTTCCCTGAAGCTCAACCTCAATGCAAGACTAAAAACCTAAACCACAGAGAATCAGTTGAGCTTCATTGCATTGTTGAAACTATTTGAATGCATTTAGATTCAAATTGTTTAAACTGTGTAGGGGCCATAATGTGCAGTCAAAATAAAATGACAGCAAATAGCAAAAAAAATGATCATATGGAGGGCCCTGATGACTAATTTAGGAATGTACTGGTTCCTTTTAATGAGATGAGAAGGAGAACATTTTTACATAATCCACATAATGTAAATGGTCTATACCAATTAACATTTACTTTTGGGTAGCACATTTAAAATTCTTCATCTATCAACCAATAACTATAACTTACATTTACATAAACATACATTGAACACAACTTACATTTCTCTAATCCTCAGTTAGATGCTAGATTTGAAGATAATCTAAAGGAGGCTATAGTGTAGCATCCAAATAAAGAAAGACCAATTTTTTTCCTAATACTGTACATCCAAGCCAACAACCACTTCTGAACCCTTTATTTAAGAGTGCATGTGTGTTCTGCTTGTGCTTTCCCTCCCTCCCTTGATATCTCCTTGTCCTCTTCAGCATCTACATGACAGTTGTAGGTTATGGGCTTGGAGAACACGGAAGAGTGACTGTGTTCTGTGTAATTGGAGGGGATCCCTGTCCCGCCCACAAGCGGTACCCATCTTACCCCAAAAACTGCTCCTCCTGCAATAGGGGACATCATTATGATTCTCTCTGTATTTGGCCCAGGAAGCGAAGCATTCAGTCTTTGCTCGCCCAAGCTTCCCCCACCCCGGTTACTCTTCTCCTCGAGGATCGTCTACCAGCTGTCGAGGGAGACTCAGTGGACAGGGATGGTGGGTTGGGGGTGTAGGGTAGAATGGTGTTGGAGAGTGGTGTGTCGCTCTCCATGCATTTACCACTCGTTTTAGCATAAACGAGGGAGTATCTGAAATCCGTGGGTGTTGGAATGCTGACAGTGAAAGATCGCATGTACTCTCCCCCTCACATTAGCCACTTTAATATATGACAGGCTCTTTCTCTGGACTGTCCATATTCCCCACTCCAAGATACTGTGTTATTATACTGTGATCTCTAATGGGCTCTCCATTACTCGTGATGCTATATGACTGTTTTGGTTTCCATGTAATTTGCCGCTAATCTACTCGTTACATCAGGACTCTTTTAAATGACTTGTGTTTATATACATTTCATTTTCTGTCTCATAATGTTTTATTCAGTATATTTATCCCTGCTGTACAACCTGAACGCCTCCTCATTCATATCATTTCAGAATTTCTTGTTCATGGCCTCACAAAAACAAACACAGACATTCTGATGAAAGTGAACATTCAACTGACAACATTTGCATTAGTGAGCAGAAATCTTTTATGATCGAATTTAATGTCATTGTTGAAGTCATTGTTCGGCATGTAGCCGTGTTTGGTATGAAAATGTGTTTTTTTTTGCCATATTCATGACTCAGACCTGTTGATACAACATGTAATTGAAATTAATTTATAATTAACAAGTCATTTGTAAGCAATTAATCTCATTTGAATAATAATCAGTAGTCCTCTGAGAATTTTAGTGAGTATTTATACTTTGTATTTTAATCTAGTATTGTACTGAACTGGATTATATGTCATCTATATCTTTGTCATGTGGCCCATAAAAGTAACGGCACTTTATTTCATTTTGCTCTGTACAAGTGTATGAATGAGATTGCAAGAAATTGTTTTTTGATTTGGGCAAACTTCTTCCCACAGTCTAGCACCAAAGCCACTTACTGGACTATAGTAATGCTTTTGCTGTGTGTCAGCTGTGCTGGATGGAGTCGCTGCAGGTCATGATCTCATCCACCTACGCCGTGGGCTGGGACTTCCGTTGATGTGGCCTGAACACCCAAGGACGCCCAGCTAATTACACCCTGCACTCCAGTGAGAGGCATTCCTGAGGTCTGGAACTTGCACCACCACTCCACCCCTCTCTACCTCCACCCATCCACCCATCTATCCATCTCCACCCAACCTCCCTCAGATACCCCCCACCCCCTGCACCCCAGCTACCAGCCACCGCCCCCAGCAAGCATCCCCGCATCCCCCCTCTTAGACGACCACTAATTGGCGCGTTCCCCTGCCAGTGCGGGTGCCTGGAATGTCAGCGTGCCACATGTCCCAGCCGTGTGGACAGGGAAGCAGAGAGCGTCTGCCTTTTGTTAGGGGAGAGCCTGTCTAGGACGGCTGAGAGCAGCCTCAGGCCCCCAAGTCATGCGAGATGCGGGATCATCCTACCAATGATGAGACCATGGAATGCTAATTCATGTAGAGAGCCTGCTGATCCCATGTTATCGTAAGACGAAGTGAAGCCATTTGCTTTTGTATGATGTTGCTTTCGTCGCAAAGATTGCTTGACAATAGTGACAATATTGATCATAAAAATGGGTGATAACTGCCACTAATAATGGCGTGTCACCTCTACACCATCCCCCATATTCTTCTAGCCCCCAACTTGGATTTGCCTTTGCAGGAAGAAATTTCACACTCAGTGTATTACCCCCTAACAAGTCTATTTTGCCACTCATATTTAGCCAAAACTGGAATTACTCATAAGTATCCCCAGACCTTCTCATTACGAGATCACATCTGTGAGTCTACCAGACAGATTTAAAGGAGCTATCCCAAAAGAAAGGGGAAGCCATGACCTCCTCCATTCCTCTCCTCCACCTTTGGTCCCTTACATCAAAGCATCAAAGCAAACACATTACTCTTCAGTTTTTATTTTACCTGAATTACATGAGCTAATTTAGAGTCTGTTTATGTCCCACTCGACACATTGCAATTTTCCTCTTTCTATTCTCCAGAAGCTTCTTTTTTAATAATAATAATAATAATAATAATAATAATGATAATAATAATAATGATAATAATAATAATGATAATAATAATAATAATAATAATAATAATAATAATAATAATAATATTATTATTACTTTATTACCAAGGTCACTATAACAATAGAGTTATACAAAAAATGGAAGTGCAGTTAGGAAAAAAAAATGAAAAAAGCCTCCGTCCCCTAATAACTTTATATTGAGGAAGAATAAATTTAAGGCCAATGGTTTTGAACAGGACACCCGTGCGGTGGCTCACCAGGCAGATAAATAACTGCCTTGTTAGAGTTTTTGCTCTATTTTTATGGTGGTGAGTTTTATGTCTGAAGTGTTTTTTATGGGCCTCTCGCCCCTCTCTTTATTGACTGCTCCTGCCATCTGGAACATTCCAGCTGTGAAGCTTTATGTCTCATTTAAGGCCTTTTGTCAGTGCCTCTCAAGAGCTAATGCTCTCCAGACTGGTGCCCATGGTGCACAAAACGTTGAACAAACGTTCAGGCGTTGCACAGAGGCGAATCCAGAACAAACGGTTTTGTACACAGAGACAAGAGAAGAAAACAAAGCTCCAGCATCCCACATGGCTCCCGGCTAATCTGCTGACATGGATTCTTCTCCTTAAGGCTACTGTACGTGGGTGTGTCTCTTTGTTTTTTCTACTGATAATGCAATAAACACCATTCATGTAGTTGAAATAATGCATCCTAAAGACAAATTGACATCTTGTCATCAGTGCTGATGCATCATCCGTGATGTGGCCCAGTTCTTCTTCCACAGCCTTTGATTCATTAGCTAAGTCCATTGAAAAACCTACGCAGCCAGCAAAGGAACTCAGTTGCATTTGGTTTGTCTCGGTTTCGCTTTATTTGAGGAATGCGCTTTCATGGTTGGAGCAGCAGGCCTGTCAAAGCTGTGAGATAGCACACAGCCTTCAGCATCTGCTAGAGCATCTGATGATACCCACAGCACTTACTCACACTCACACCGCTCTTGCACATTTCTCATTGCCCTCCACTCTACCTCCTTCTCTCTCTCTTCTTTTAAACTTTGTCATTCCCTTGAGGACATACACAGTAAATTGCTTACTTCCATCTAGTCATTTCCTCTTGTTTACACATCACAGGCTTGCTCAAAATCTATTGTAAAATTACATGTAGTACGTAAAAAAATACTCTATTTGAGGCATACCCCTCATCCTGATAATCTGCTTTGATGAAGTTAAGATGAGAGGTTGACAACAAAAAGAACTACTCCTTATACGAAATGCATCAGCCATGATGTTTGCTGCCTTGACTTTATTTCTTTAGCTCTACACCGGAGCTAGGAGATACGAGGCTAATGTAGCTAATGTAGGTTCTGTATGACAGACTATTGAATAGGGGCAGCTAGTATAAATGGGCTAGTTGGGATAAACCTTCCTTCGCTTTCAAAGAAAAAAGCTATCAGAATGAGGCAACCTTGGGATTCACATTGTTTTACTTTATGTTGGTAAAAACATCTAAAAGTGATTTTGGACTTCTGTTGAATGACACTACAATTGAAAGGAAAAAAAGAACTTGCAAAGATTGGGCTGATTTACAACAAGTCCAAGCTGTAAATGCACACTGTGTTTCTATGATTCCCTTTCAAATTGCCATTGGTGTAATGCACACAGTGAAACACCCTCTAGATTATAGTCAGTCTGCCATCAGTATTAGTAGGCACACAATTGGGTATTCTAAAATCTGATTGGCTGGATCATATTTCCCACCACTTTAAATACTCCATATCCACACATTAAAATAAACTGTTAATTTGATCAAGGTCGAGTGACAACTGCATCAAAGTTAAATGTCTTTTGTCCAACTTCAGATAATAACATGGCTTAGTTAACCAACTATATTTAGGGAGAGGAGAATTTTCGCTAAACTAACTGTGTTGTTGCGACTGGAAGCTTCTTATAAGCAGGTAGAGTATGCTTTATATTAAGCACATCCATGACATGGTAACAAGATTACCATGAACTAACAGAACTATCACTTAAGATGAAAAATGAAATGAAAACCACCCTGAATTAGGATTGCAGTGGGTGGTTTCGACTCAGCCGACCAATGAAGATGAGGTGTGTGGGGGCGATACAGGTCGTGGGCTGATAGGCCATTGAACGCTGGCGAGCTGTGCTCTGCAGAAGCACGGGGCCAATTTTCCAGTCAACACATGAGTCACTCACTAAAGATGCACCCAAAATAAATGGCCTCCCTGTCCCGGCCCGAATCCACACCCTCATGTGGTTTCAGGGCGGGCGAGCCTGGGTAGGGCCTTGTGGCTGACCACAGCAGGGTCTTCTGGGGGCTGGAGCAGGGGCGTGAGTGGGTAGCAGTGGGGCAAAAACAGAAGACTGAAGGGACAGCTGCCCCTTGGGTTTTTTTTTTGTTTTGTTTTTTACTCCGTGTTTATTGTTTCTCCATATGGGGAGCTGTGTACAGTGACATGCCTGTGAACAGGTTGCCCCTTGGCGGATGTGTAAGAGACCCCCCCTCCTGCCATCACTGATCCTACAAGTGCTCCCCGGGCTCAAATAATTGTGACAGCTGTCAGTCACTGAGCTGTGGAAGAGAGAAAAGCAGCAAAGCAGGACTTCTGACAGCATGTTGAGCGCAGGGGCTGGTCAAAGGCCAAAAAGAGCCCTTCCTTCTTGTGTTGTTTGTTTTTCTTTCTCAGAGACAAAGGAAAGAGACAGAAGGGTAAGAGAGAGAAAGAAAGAGAGCGAGAGAGAAAAAATAGGCCTGGCGGACAGATGCGACGAGGGAGGGAGCCGCTCAGCTCTGTGTCTTCTGTAGCAATCGCGGGGATTTTCGACAAGCGTTGTTAGCTGTCAAGTGTCATCTTTATTAGTGGGCTGAGTGAGTCAGTGCTGAGGCTGGAGCAGCGACCTGTGAGGGCTGCCGTTCATTACCGCTAGCCACGGAGGTGTCACACACTGCACCCATTATTCATGTCATTTACATGTCGTGCGCAGAGAAGGGAGACAGTAAATGCTACTCAGTTCAATTATTACTTTAGTTGTGTTGAATAGAGTACACATATATTCATATTTTGTGCACATCTAGAGGGAGCTGTAAACAATATAAGTTGCACGATTCAATTGGATTTTTTTTTTTAAATATATTTTTTACTATTTACATTTACTATTTACTTTTGGTGTACTATAGATGTTTGTAGATTTTGTACATCTATGAAATGCAGTCATTACATGTGTTACACATTGACATTTGTA
>JBBPDH010000037.1:7100729-7115611 GCA_037974565.1 Clupeocharax schoutedeni
CAGACTGAAGGGGGGGAGAGAGAGAGAGAGAGAGAGAGAGAGAGAGAGAGAGAGAGAGAAAAGGAGAGAGAGGGAGGGAGAAAGAGTGAGAGTGAGAGAGAGAGAGAGAGTGAGAGAGAGAAGGAACAAACAACAACAAAAAAAGAGAGAATCGCCTTGGAGATGGAGTCAACACACACAAAAAAAACTTTTCTGCAGCTTTCAACAGCGCATGGTCTTTGATGGCGGAGCATGTTTGAAAAAAAAAACGGCAAGAAGCTCGGTTTCGCTCCACCTTTCGCTTCATTACGCTTCTCCTGCATTTTTTTTTTTTTGAGTTCTGCGCTTCTTCCGCACCCGAAAGATTAGCCCGAGAGTTCATCCCCCCCGCCTGCAAACGCGGTGAGAACGGCCCGGAGGGGAAGAAAAGCGGCATGGTGGGGTTCAGCTGCAGAAACAAAGACGCCCCATCTCTAAAGCAGCAGTGGAAGCCAGACATAAAATCAATCTGGGGAATGTTTTGTCAAGGTTTTGCGAAAGAAACTTTCTTAAGGATTCCCCTGTCAATATGCAGTGAAAGGCGGTTATGCTTTGGCAAGAGCCATGTGATCTCGCTCCAGCCGCGCAATCGAAGCAAGGTCCAAAGTCTGCTTCTCTCTCTCTATGTGCTGCTACTTTTTGTTTGTTTCTTACAGTTGGGCTTGGGATGACTCCTGAAAGGCCTCGGTCAGTTCCTTAAGTAGTTGCCGACTATTTTTTTTTTTTTTTTGGAGATAATAAGACTTCTAAGGAAAGGCAGCCTGAGGCAGTGATGCCTGGGAGAGGGGACCTGGTCATGTCTCATTGGTTCCCTGGTGAAGGGTGGGTCATAGTGGCACAGGGAGGGGGAAGACACATGGGGACAGGAAGGGAGGGAGGAGGGCTTGAATAAGGGCAGTGCCCTGGATACTCTGTAGGGGGCAGTCTTTCCTTTAATCGCCTCTATGAGTAGGCTCAACAGGCCAGGAAGGGTGTAGAGAGGCAGGAAAAGAGGGAATAAGGAACAAGTGACATACGCTCCTCAATGCCCATATATTGTGGGGTTTTATACAGTCTCAGATAAAGCACAGTGTCTTCTGTGCTGGCTATTCCTTATTCTTTCAATAAATTATTGTTCTTGCTTTAAATTTTCTAAATTTTGCTTTGATGCCTGAAAAAAAGGGGGTCCAACACTGGTCCACAAACACACCTGATGCAATTAAAGTAATCATTTAAAGTAATTTATTTTCAAATAAGTGCTATACTATTATTATTAAATACTATTATTATTACATTAGAAGTTCAATCTACATAAAAATGAGGGAAAGTTTAAAGCATCATTTTGTATTCAGCTTTTTCCCCAGAGATTTTGTTTTTTTAAGAATTAAAAATACGGTTGTTTTAATACAATGACTAATATATGTAATTGTAAATATATCAAATGAATAAATGTAAATATATATGTTTGTACATATATTCATGCAGTTTATTGTTAGGGGCAGTTTTAGCAGTGTACGGACTGTATGGACACTTTCCACAAGTGCTTTTGAAACTTTAGCAGTATTTAAGTAAGACGAGGAAAATCAGAACTGGAATTGAGGACCTCTGCTTTGAGCTGTTACACATAGCAATCTCATGGGAATTACAGTTATTATTATAAATACCTTGGTCTCATAAAAATACCTTTACCTGTATAATTTGATATACAATCAACAACATCAAGAACCCATGTTTCTTTGGGGGCTCCAATACAGTCTTTCAGACTGGACTACACTGTCCAAAGCTACGGTCTCACATTATTGGTGCAAGAAAAAAAAAATTCAATGTCTTTCAGTCTTTCGATGTGTGGGCGGCTGGCACATCTGCTTCAGTAGAGAATTGTCTGTCAAACTGAACGCGGTGGCCTGCTTGATGCTCCAGGTCTTAGTGTTTCTCCAGCTTAGTGACAGTGCGCTCCGAGCACAGACGGACCGTGCCGACCTGCTAATTCCACGTCCCTGAAAGCTTCCTTTTCCCATTACTTTCTTGCATTCTTGTTATTTAAGTCACAACTCGGGAGTCTGTCGTGTCTTTGCTGCCAAGTTTGGGGGTGGGGGTGGGGGGACAACGCTTGTTGGCACCACGTCTGAAAGTCTGAAGCACCTGCCATACTGCAAAACCTGAAATCGAGAACATTTGGTGGGTCGGGCGGTTCATATGGAATGTGTACTGTATGTGAGGGAAAAGCATGCCAAGCAATCACGCCACGGAAGGAAAAAAAAGTAGAAGAAAGAAGCAGCGCGGGCAGGTTGACTTTCAGCCTTCAACGTCTTTATGCTCAGATATAACTGGAATGTGTGTTCCTGGAACGATAAACACTCCAATTACATTCACTTCTCTCTTGGCCCGAATGATTGGTCAGTGAAATGCAGTTTGTTCATGGCAATACATGGATATCCTTTGCATTAAAAGTAGAAAGAATGCACAGAATATTGTGTTTGAATGTGCAAAACCTGTGGGAAAAAAAACAGGTCTTTGTATCATTAAAACTCTCTGCTCCCTGTTATCAACTCTCAAACTATTAAACACCTGCTGAGCACAGTTTAGCCTCCATGAGGTGTGTTACCTAATTGGCCCTGTAGAAGGTATTCATGAAATAAATTGCAATTATTAAGCTATTTCCGCATCAAAGCTTCCACCTCGCACAGAGAAAACAGGCAAGATGACTCAACTTGAGATAAAATGTCTCCACTGCTTTTGTGATTGACTTCTTTAATGTACACACACCTTAAATTTCATGTTTACGCTCCATTAACTGAATTTCTCATTAGTTTACAGTGATTTTTTTCCTAGAGGGAGTGGATCAGCTATTACAAAAGATTCCAAATGCACAGATGCTGATGACTAAAGATAAGGGGTTCGTGCAAAGGTTTAGAGTGCAATGTTTTCCTAATGTAGAATATAATTTGTCATAAATGTTCTGCTTCTAATGAAGTGGTAATCTTTTCATCTCTCATCCAATATGGCTAAAATGTTTGCTTTCCTGAAGTGGCAGGCTTACACCAGCTGCAGTTCAGACTGAAGGACTGGGGTGTGCACTAAGCCCTTAATTACTGCCAGTTTAGAACATATGAAGGCAGCTCCACAACTGCATTTTAAGAAACCTCAAGTATAGCATCGATTTTACGAATGCATTGTGTAGGGTGCAATTCCCTGAGCCGAACCATGGAATTTAGACCGAGTGTCTGTCTCTAACAAATCCTGGAATGCACACATTCATCTTCTAACTTGTTTTGCTTTTAGCCATGGGAAGACAAGGGTCAGATTGTATCCAGACAAGCTGGAGCATTCTTGAATTATTTAGAACGTCTACCTATCTCTGCTCTAACATATGATCAAAAATAACCCGTTTTCATTCATCTATTGATCAAACGGGTCAAACAAATGTTTTTTGTAAGCAAAAGGATATAATCTAAGGGTGTACTAAAGATGTTTTCCTGCAAGATCCACATTTTGTATGTTTTGATGAATATGTTGACAATTTACTGTGGAAATTACTGATGTAATCCAGAATCTATAACTGATGGCAAGCTGTCCTGGTCCTGTGGCAGCAATTAAGACTCAAATTGTGGTATTATTATGTTTTATATTACATAAAATTATGTTTCACAGCAGTATTTAATGTTTGAATAAACATAATGTTTCTCATTTCAGCCATGATTTTCTATCAGATAAACTAGTGCAAGAGACACCAACAGCTCTTAGAATTGTATACGCTCTTGGTTTTGTATGATGCCCTTTGGAAAACCTCTCTGGGACGGGTGACAATAATGTGGAATTTCCTCCATTTGTACGCTACCTGCTTAATAGTTTACAACTTCTCCTACCTTATGTTTTTTAGGTCAGTAGAAATCTCCTGAGGCAGGTAATTTACTCACAAACATATGGTAAAGACCAACTGCGAAGCACAGTGTCACCCACACTCATTTGATTGTCATCAAGGTGACTAAAACCCTAGCTATCTCCTACATCAAACCAATAAAGGGTTTATATACTTCTGCCAAACGTTATTTTATTGAATATTCATTAAATATGCCGTTGGCTAACAAAAGCCAGTCATTACTCTTTACTCATGACTAAACTATGATATGTAGTACATGATAATCACTGGGTGGGCTCAGGATTGGCCCATGACTGTCTGTAAGGCAGGTACCTTTCAGGAACAGTGAGCTATTATGAGTTAATCCGCTGCTTCCAAATGGTGAATATTTGAATATTGAGTACAAGAATAGTTGAGCAGCAACAGGTTTCTCCTGTTTCACCAAGGAAGTTAATCTGCCTCTGACTTCTCCATCATCTTCTGGATTCTAGCAGCACTGAGTGGGTGGAATGAGGCAGTGCTTTTGGCTGTAAATCAAGATGCCCTTAGCCCTAAGATCTAGTTTGAGCTGGCTTGCCAAGATGCTGGCCTTGACCTGGATGGGGTCATTCAGCTGGCTGTAGGTTTGTATCAGTACCTGAGGGCACTTCTGAACCCTATGCATAGCATTCTAGTTTGGTTGACTGGGGGCTTCCAACCTGTCGTCTGTCACCCAAGTTACCATTCCTGTCCAGCTGGCCACTGCCATTATGTAGAAAGAACACTATGTAACCCAACCATAACACCAATAAATATTAGGTCTGTCTTGGTTATGGATACATAATCCAGTGATTGCCTATAATTCAGGTTCTATTCTATAATGGTCTCCCTAGTTTAAACATTCCAGTTTGAAACAAGTCATACCCTCACACAGTATGTCTACTGAATGTCCTCATGCCCACCTTGCTGTTAATTTACCCTCAGACATTTAGTGCCTCAACTGTAACCCTCCTTCCCCCTCACCAACCTTGGGACAGTGTAATTGAGCTCCTGGCAGGAACTACACCACCTCAGTCATATCCCCTGTCAGACCCTGAAATGTAAAGTCTTGGAGAAATACATGGCAATAGTTTATTAGTCATTTCACATCCCCATGTCTGCAGTCTCCTTCTTCTGGAGAATAAGGATCGCAGACTCTGAACCTGCATTATTTACCGTGGGATCAACAGAGTTATGATGAGTACCTGCACTCACTTCCCCTGATCCCACCAGCCATGGAACAGCTCTTCATAACATTTGGCTTGCATTCCAGTAGGAGATAAATAGAAATCAGTGTTTTCCAATGCATGGAATACTTGTATCGTGCGATTTCCGTATGGATTGGTAAATGCCCCCTCTGTTTTTCAAGCCACCATGAACACTACATTCCATGACATGCTTAACCGTTTTGTCATTGTTGATATTGATGACATTCAAGTTTATTCCAAAATATTAATGGAGCACCCATATAAGGCAGGTCCTCTTTCACCTGCTGAAACACAGGTTGTGTGTTAATGCAGAAAAGTGCAATTCCATCTGTCAGAGATCTCTTTCCTCATCTGTAATATCAAGCTAGTCAGTCAATATGGATGAGGCGAACTTGTCAAGGGGTTCTGAGTGGCTGGTGCCCTGCCCAGTAAAAAAAAAAATGCAGTGATTTTTGGGGTTTGCCAACTTCTATTGCAGGTTTATCCAGGTGGCTGTGCACCTTTTCAACATACTGAAGGGCAAATCTAATAGACTAATTATGATACTCATGACCATAGCAGCTTTTTGCCAGCATAAAGAATCACTCACTGCCACACCAATGCTCAAAATGCCAGCTTATGGAGGTGGACCACAGCTATGACATAAGAAACCACAAGTGGCTCTCCCTCATAGTAGCCTTGGAGCAGTGGCAGCATTGGTTGGAGAGGGCCTGGCACCCATTTCTGGTGCTCACCAACCATCAGAACGTCCAATATTTCTGGCAGTCCACACACCTAAATTCACAGCAGGCCTGGTAGTCACTCCTTTTCCAGGACTTTGCTTTTTAAATCAGTCAGCAAAAGGGTTGGCCAACAGCATTTGTGTTTTATAACATCGGATGTGTGTGTAATACCTGGGTAGCCTGTAACAGGGGTAGTACATGCCCATCAAAGCTTGACAGTTTCCTCTGGGACTGCTGTCATAACCAGCAATACTACTAGTTGGAGTTTCTGCACAAGCATTCACTGCACAAGCGAATGGTCAGGCATCAATCCCTGCTCTGCCAATGGGACCCAACACCCAGGAAAGAGGGACAGCTTTTCGTTATTAGTTTCAAGCACAGGATGTGTGTGACAGAGTGTGTCTATCAAGGGATCTTTTTTCCTTTGTGCAAACATAGGTCCATTTGTTATTTGTTACAGTTACTGCCCCACATGCATAATCACTCACATTTTTTATATTATCTTTCTCAGGCTGCTGGTCTGGGGACTCTTGTACAGAGATATTGGAGCCGACCTCACAGGAGGCTTGGGGTGTCCCATCTTATCAAATGCACCTGCTCCTTGACATAAGGGCGTATAGAGGGCAAATACAACACCTCATGGACTATGAGGGTTTCAAGCCATGGACATCTTAAGCCAGGAACTCATCACAAAGTTCCACAGGGCATGGTTGGACCAGCCTGGTCTTTAGAGTTTTCCTTTGCCATTACTTTCTGATTATTGTGAGTGATCCCCGCAAGGTTGTCAGTTTCATTGAGCCAGTCAGAAATATGACATCATCTCAAAATTACACTCTATTGCATTTGAGTGTGATTAAACCAGAAGCCAATGAGTGTCAGGTCCCAGCCTGCACCATGTTGCCGCTCCCTAGGGTTCCATTGGCTTTGACAATATTTGGGGAACATAAATGCATAGCACTTGATGTAGCTGCCAGTCTGGGTAAAAGACCATAGCCTGCCAGAATGGAACCCTATCTGACCTAGTTTAGAAAAGAGTCGACACTTGTGTTTACAGGTACTGTATATGTGTACCAGTGCTGGCCAGCTGCTGACCAGTGCAGGCTTTTGTCATGTGTTCCCATCCAGTTTAATAGTTCCACATCTTATCTGTAGCACAGTGTCAAGCCTTCACAGTAGGATCATGGTTTAGAAGGAAGAAAATCCTTCACCCTATGCCCTCCTACTGCTCCGGTGCAGAGGAAACAGAGAGGAGGAACGAGAGTTACAGCCAGAGAGAAAGACAAATGGGGCTGCCAAGATATTTTCTACAATTCCAGAAAACATCATATATCTTCACCATATCTGTAAAGCACTCTTAAAAATAATGGTGTCAAAAAGGGATCCATTGAGCAAAGCCATGGAAGAAACGCTTTTATTTATGTAAAGAACCTTTTCAGTGAAGGATTCTTTAACTAATTATTTCTGTAAATGATTTTTAGAACCTTTAAATAAAAAGTCAAGTCCTCGGACTGCATGATGTGAACAATATACTGGTATTGGGATTATATTGCAATTCTTCAAAAAATAAATCAGTAAGTAAGTAAATAAATACATACATAAATAAATAAACAGTGTTACTTTGACTAAAACAATCTTTGGTTGGATTCATGAAGCCCACATCTGGTCACAGTTCAGCAAAACATTGTATACTGGTATTGCAAAAGTCTATAGTGCAGTAATGATTAATAAAGAATGTCCTATGTGGAATAATTAATTAAATAATTCATCACAAAGGGCAACATTTTCTATGAATTATGTATTCATAAAGCTTTATAAACACAAATTATATCATTTGTGTTATATAGTATTTATGGTTGCTTTTAAGTAGTCATAGCTAGAGTATATTTATTATATAGAGACTTTATGATATAAAGTCAAGTCTCATGAGTGTACAGCATGCTATAATTAAAAGAGGGAGAGAAACGAGACAATGTGCGGCATATTTAATGTTACATCTTTGGTAGCTATAATTCTGAGTCCTAATGAATCTATGAGATCATTGCTAGTCAAATCTGACATCTGTAATTAAAAGTGATAGACAGATATAAGCATGTTAAACAGTCACAATCGCTCATAAAGTGAGATGAGAGAGGAACTGAAAAAGAGGAAGAAAGAGAGAGGAAATATGTCTCTTCTGACACCGGACAGCACAATAATAACACAAGAAGCAATTAGTATTATGAGCTAAGGAGTGACTGAGACACATAGTAACACAGGCAAAGCAGGACATTAATATTGCGAGGACACGACTTCTCGCAGGAGCCAAATTAAAACGTGTGTGAATAAAAAAAAATGGAAATAATTCAATCAGTATAATTCAGTCTGGATCAGTCAAACTGAAACAGGACTATTATTCCAAAGTTTAGGGGCCATTTAGGGGATAGCTCAGGCCTCTGCTGTGGTTTTCCTAATTCAGGGAACAAACAGCAAGCCAGTACCTTGTGAATGAAGTATATGTGACTGGTTATAACACTCCATTAAAACCTGCAAGGTCATGTAACTTACAGCTTTTTATGTCAAAAGAAGTGATCAATAAACAATGATTAGTAGCCAGTGAATGGATGAGAGAAATTTACAAAATGACTTGCAAGAACATTTCATCATCCCTCCTGCCTTAAAGTTATAAAGGCATGGACCAGCTTCTCAATAGCATCAAAAGACAGATTTTAGTTCACACTTTGGTTGCTGACAGTTGTGCTGGGCATAAGTGAGCAACCATCTAGGATAAGGGTGAATTCAGAGAGTTTTCATTTCTCTGCCACAGTTACAAGAAACAGAGTCTCAGTTGTGGTAGCAGAATGTTCATCATCATCTATTACTTAATCAAGACTATACTGTCATTAATATAACAGTAATATCATACATTACTTAGCAGCAGCATGTAGAAACAGTATAGTTATAACCATACATTATTCTGGTAAGAAAAGAGTTTTACATAAAGCAAGACCAAAAATTCCGTATTTCTTGCTAGAATTTAAAGCCTGTCAAGGTTTGTGGTCTACAGTAGAGGTCCCCAAGCACCGAGCCATTTGGTACTGGGCTGCACAAAAAGACAGAATAAAAAAATATTTTATTGATTATCTTTTATTTTGAAAAAACGCTTGTCTCACTCACGTGATACGGTACATCACAAATTTAGCCCACATGCTAGCAAATATCAATAAAAAACAAACAACGTTGGGAAGCTTCTTCGTAATTTTACACACTTTGTTTTTAGTTGTATCTAAACCGCGTGAAAATATTGTTTTATATGAAACTGGTCCATGGCACACAAAAGGTTAGGGACTGCTTGTCTACAGTATCCAGTATAGCGAAAACTGATTAGTGACAATAGTGAGAACAAGAATAGGGAGATTGAAGGACAATAGCAAATCCTTCATGACTCTAGTCAATGCTGTTTCTGTGCTAGGGGCAGCTGGTGCCCTAGTAGTTAGAAAGCTGCCCCTGTGATCAGAGGGTCATGGGTTCCAATCACAGGACTACTAGTGGCACCACTGAGGTACCCTTGAGCAAGGTACTGTCCCCGCACACTGCTCTCTGGGCACTGTGTTCCTGGCTGCCCGCTGCTTCGTTTGGGTAAATGGGTTAAATGCAGAGAAGACTTGTGTGCTAAAACTGGGAGCTGTGGTGTGTTTGCATAAGACAAATAGATACATTTCACTGTGTGTGGTCTGAATCCAGACTGAAAAATTTTTTGGATAAGAATACAGATGATTTGAGAACTGAGATTTATCATAACAAGCTGGGCTTAGTGACATTAGGCATTTTCTGTTTAAGTAGTCATGTTGGCAGTGAATCAAGAATACCTAATGATGAATTTGATTAAGCAATCTGCATTATTAACTCATTTAGATGAATTGTGCTGGGAGACTCTAGCTGCGCCTTTGAGTTGGTGAGTGATTTGTTTGCACTGACAGCTGTTCTTTGGATCTGTTCATTATATCGTTCTTTTTTTTTTTTTAAAGAACAGCTTTTAACACAAGTTTCAGCAATGGCTTGAAGATGCAGGCCTTAAACTGTTCTTGCAGGTGGACAGGTGGAACAGTGCTTCATATCTGATGCTCAATGCTTAGACAGACACATTTGTGAGTCACAAGTTAGATGTGATTGTTAGTTCATTTAATGCTTTTTAAAATTTTATACATGGTTATAGTGCAATACAATATTATTTCCTGCAATGTTACAATATTATAGTTGATAATAGGCTTCATCAAGTCATATACTATTGATTTAAAAAAGTGCATGTAAGAGCAGTTATAAAGGCTTATACCAAGTAAATGTTATGTATACATTTAAAATGAAATATGGGATATATATCATCTGTTACAGAAACATTTTATTGACCCACATTTGAAAAATAGTTCAAAGTGGGCGCACACTGGAGCACCCCCTGCAAAATGAGATTCTGTTCACCAAAGTATATGAAATGTCAAAAATAGTGTCAAAAAAGTCAGAAAAATAAAGGTAAGATAAACAGACGCATTTCATACGGAGAGCTACTGTCTCTGCTTATTTGTTCTATGCGGTCCCCACACAATAAATATAAAACCTCTGTTTATTTCACAAACATACACACTGCATAATGAATTTTATTCTTTTTTGATGTCTTGCATGCTCTCTCGTCTTCAAAAGCTAATGAGAATCTCACATATGCACAATATCCAAAGGGTGGAGGTAAGGTGCGCATGTAACAACACCTAGGCTATACCAAGGAAACCTTTTTTTCCCCCCTCCTCTTGCCTCTATCATCTTTTTTTCCTGCCTTCCTTCTCTGTAAATCTCTTCCTCACAGGTAAGGATGAAAACTGCCTGCATGTCTTCTGCTGACCTATTTAGGTAATTGCACTCTTCATTAAAAAACTCTAGTCTGAAAGAGAAATTACACTTCCCTGATGGTATCTAGGTAACATAATCTCCCTCCGGCGAGCTAATTGCATGGCATGATAACCTCATAGGCCGGGCCTGTTTAATTTTTCATCTCTTTTCAAATAATTACGGATCAGAGGAGAGAAGTATTGATTTGATTCATTAACTTCCCTGCTCTGCGCCAAGGTTAATGATTACATGAATCCCAATTATACGGTAAAGATCCGCTGGGCTATTTGCTTTGATTGGCTCCCACTTTATTATTGGCAAAGGTTGTGTTGAAACAATGCCCAAATTGGGCAGTGAGTAAGCTAATATAGCTGCCTAAGTGCTTTATTTTACCGTCCCTGAACCCATAATTGACAAATAAAATGAATATATGGTGCTGAATAAGCATTATAGAATGGCTGAGATGAGAAGTGTGATGCTCTGCCCGAGAGAAAAAGGTTTGTGATGACTCAAAGAACTGGCTGAAAACTGCCCCGCCATTTGTCATCGCTGTCATCGCAGTGTTTTGTGACACTGTTGCATCTAAAATTCACAGCACATCCTTGGGTGCAAATACAACAATTGTACAGTGATTCAATAAGGCTATGCGTAAAATGAATGGTCACACAAAGGCATACAAGGCCTGCTCCATGAGTCAGGAAAGTAATGAAAGAGATGCCATAATTCAGATCTAACAGTCAACTTGACAGTTCTCAAATTTCGCCAAAGCACGGAGGAAAAAAAGCCACAAGAATAAGCCGCCGCTGAGCCGGAGTTAGGAACATTCCCCAGCGTTTAGTGGTGGAGAAAAGTGACAACTCCATCTTTCACAGTCACCTGTGCCGTCACCGCTTCTAAAAGCTTCTGCCCGACTGCTTTAATACTGCCTGACTTGTAACAGCGAGCTGCTCCAGGGGTGATTTTAAGCAGACATAAGTACATTAAAATGACTGTAATGTCTAAATGATTTCCTCCATTAAGTTCACCTCTCCTGTCCTTCTAGAACGATTTCGCTTGTTTCCGGGGAGGCGGAGGGGAGGCTGGGAGCGCCTTATTATTGCAGATCCTGGAATGAATTACTCTTCTCTCTGGTAATGTTGGGGAAGGCGAAAAAACATCATTAAAGGCTGGAAAAACAGAGGCAAAGTCAATTTGCTGGTTGTTTATGTAAGCGGAGGCCCCGCGCTCTCTCCCTCTCTTTCTCTCGCTCCTCTGGCAATCGCAACGTCTTCGTCCGGCTCCCATCAAGATAAACAGCCTCGTCGTCGCATTGTAACATGCCATGCCTGTTATGCAAGATTTAGGTTCTGCGACTTTTGTCTATTTTTTTTTACTGTGACTTGCTTAGGTCCTGATGAGTTTTTGTAATAAGTTGGATTGAGGTCTTTGAATTCCTTGCTATTAGAAATAAATAAAAAAGAATTTATAGGTCATTTGGGGAACATATGGCCAATTAGGTAGCTGGTTTCTCTGGTGATGGTCATGAGAAAACACAATAGAAGGCAGGCTAGCAATGATGCAATGGAACAGCAACATGCAGTAGCCTGTGGAGTCTAGAAGTACCTTGGCTCTCTTCACATGCTCCTTAAGCTGGAGTTTGAGTTATTCCATGCCTAAGAGCCTGTGCAATCTCAGCGTTACAGGGCACTTGGATGGGGCGACACCCTAAGCCCTCGTGATAATCTGTGCAGACACCTCTGACGGTGGTCTACCCTTTTCCTCTCCAGCTTTCCAACAATGGAAAACCCAGCAGACTTCAGTTTCCAGAGAAGGTCAGCAGTCTTTGAGGAGGCCATGGTCCATCTTTGGTTTCTTTTCACCATCCATTTGTGAGAAAAGAGTGCAGACAGGTTTGGCTCATTTCATTGCCCAGTCTTTCCATTCGGATTGTGCAACGTTGCCAAGGTAACACAGGTAATAGGCAAGTAACAGTGATCCCTGCTCTCTGTAGTCTAGTTTGGGGCTTTTCGCCTCTAGGGTCAGTGGCACAGGAGGTTGCAGTGGTTGCACGGCTTTCTCGCACTTCTCTCAATCAGACCCTTCATGCAAACGAATTGGGAAGGGGGGGGAGGGTGAGGTTGTGCAGGGTTATGCTTCCATTCCCACCAGTCATCTTTCACCCTTTCTGTTCCATTCCTTTCACTGCTCCACCGAGTCAGAGCTGTGGGGTCACTCCCCATGGGGTGATTGGGAGCTGTTGACATTGCTGGGGGAAAGTGCAAGTTTAACAAGTGTTTAAAGAGTGTGGCTGAGGCCATGGTGGATGACTCTGAATGTTTAGAGTGTTAACAGGGCTTGGGATGCTGAGAGGGCCAGATGAGTGGGAGCCTCGTTTATTTTCACAGGTACTGGGGGAGCCTGAGCCTGGCCCGAGTCTGCCCAGTAGGGATTGGGATCCCACTGAAGTGCAGGGTCAAAGCCAGGTCCCATGAATCTCAGATTAAGCTTCTTTTGATTTTCAGATTGAGTATTTCTACAACAGCATAAAATAGAACATTTTCTTATACTTTGGCATATACATTGGGGTGGTGGTGGCGTAGTGGGTAGGATACTTGCCTCTAGACCAAGAGGTCATAGGTTCGAATCCAACCTTCAGTACCACCAATGGGTTCCTGAGCAAGACCCTTCACCCCAAGTTGCTCCTGTAGTTAGGCGATGGAAGTCACTTTGGATAAACATGTCTGATAAATGCCATAAATGTAAATCAGCTGAAAAGTGCAAAAGTCCAAAAGATGTCCTGAGAAAATGGGTGCATAATTTGGCCTTATCATCCATGATGTACTGTCACAAATGTCAAACTCCAAGTATGCTAATGAACATTAAAATTACATTGAAAATCTATGTGTTTCTAAACATTTGACTGAGAGTGTACTCTGTGTGAAGAGCTTGAATAAGCTTTAGGAAGAGCACTTGTATGGGGGCAGCCCTGGTGCACAGACTCAGTAAGTGGCCACAGTGACTTCTTGGGGGGTACTTGTGACTAGTTATATTCTCATAATCAACACAATACAATTTGCTGTTATTTCCAAGTCAACGACCAATAAGAGAGTCTTAGGAGAAAAGTGGTTTACTTATGAGGCTGAGGGAACATTACGTTCAAAGACATTATTGTAATTCTTGAGACTACTTACCACATCAGTGAAAATTAAGTGGCTCTTTTCTTTAGATTATATGAAGGTTGTGCTGTACATGATGTAATTTCTCACTGCTCAGTTATAAAATACGCATTTAGTTCTTTATGTCATGAAAGCAAGATTGATTTATTTATTGATTTATTAACTTATTTAAGTTATTTTTATAAGTTATTTTTTTAAGTTTATTTTTATTTTTATGATGCAAATTAAAACACACACAGAACAGCAATAAAGTCACTGAGCTTCCTTATGTACACTTGTATAATTTAGGGATGCACCAACATGAGAACTGTGCATCAGTACCTACATCCGATATGTCCTGTACATACCTGCTAGTGCTGTTATCGATACATAAACAGTGAGTGGGAGGTCAAGTACGTGTAAACATTTGTTCCTATGGAGTGACAGATGCAGTAAAATGAATTAAATGCAACTAAAAGTAATGTGAATCCTGCAGATCTACCAGTTCATAAATGATTGTGCTATTATTGTGTATACCTTGCGTTATTTTAGGTTCTTGCATGATACGACAAATAAAGCCCTTCAGTAGTGTAGCAAAGAAAAAAAATTCAAAAATATTAAAAAGGAGTTTCTTAAGTGGTCCTTGGGCAACTACAAAATGAAAAAGCATTTTATGGCACAGCACAACAGCCTAGTGGTTTTTGAAAGTTGACTCTATGGATTTCTCCCAAAAAATCCCTCTTCTTTCCCATCCTGCTGTTTCATAGCCTCAGATGAGGGGCAGTTAGGCCTGATGGAGCTGGCTGAACTCATAAAAAGCTTTTTTGCTCATTGGACTCTACAGAATGGGTAAATAGGCCCCACAGACCCATGATTTTTTTTTGCAGGAAATGAAAAACTTGAATTAATGGCACAAAAGAAACTCTTAGTACTCTTCTGTGTCCTGATTTGAAACTTTCTTAGAATTAGAAAGTCTCTAATCAACTGTATTGCTTCTCTGAATTCAAGATGCTTGTCTTGAAAACTTTCCTAACATCATTGGCTGAAAGCGTCTTTCTGATGCTGTGATGCTTTACATTTACATTTACAT
>JBBPDH010000037.1:7135324-7146016 GCA_037974565.1 Clupeocharax schoutedeni
TCATTTCTGCTAACGTTAGTGTTCCGTTTAGGACAGCACTGACCCACAGCAGTGCGCACTACAGAAAGAAGTGCACAGTGCGCACTACGCACTAAATCTCAGTGCACTGACAGTAGTGCGCGATTTTGGACACACCCATTGTTTTCATTTGATTTTGCCAGTTTTGCCTTTTTGTCAAAGAATTGCACAGAAGTGATTATACATTACAATACTGACCCGTTACAGACACATATAGACTGCAATGTTTCTGTGATTTCAATTGATTTACTTGCGAAAGGCTTCTGGTGAACGCTCGAGTTCTCTGTGATTCATTGAAATGTAGACATTGCCAAATATAGTAAAACAGGAACAGTGTGGCTTCTGCACCATATGAGCTTCAGCCAAGGTCCTTACCTATACCACAGTCCTCAAACCTTGCTGTTCCACAGACTAGGGGCTTACTATGTCATTTTCTTCCAAAGACACAATGTGAATGAGTTAGTGTTGCTAAGGTTAAATTGCTTTGGTGAATAACATGTTTGAGGGCAGGAGATCAGATGGTGTTACATTAGCCTCTGAGTCTTTAAAACAAAATGTAACTGTATTCATTTTTGTTAAATGCATCAGTTGTTGACAAGCCCCAGGCTTGCATTGGTTTCTTCGATCTAGTTTTAGCTTTTGGAAATCCATCCTCCAAGGCCAGAGCACAATGGCATATAGGGTTAAGACTTGTGAGGCTGAAGAGTAAATAGCCTGAAGAACATTCTGTGTCCACCACAACCTTGTGCCAGGGCACGTCCACAATGTTCCGATTCTGGGACTTGAGCCAGAGATTGGCCTTCTGCCATCACCTCCGCAAAGGACAAGCTAGTAACTTCAGGAGGCCTCGATCCGTTGGGATGGACCCATGCCTGGGGGAGGTTCATTTCTCTTGGGTTTCTCGGGCTGGTCTCTTGGTCTGGCAATGGAGCCCTGGAGATTTGAGGCTTGTCTGATGTGTGGGTGCAGGCTTGTGGTTAAGAAGGCACGTTTTTGCTTTCATTATACATAGATAGGGACAATAGATGCTACTTAGCTATTGTTTAAATGGTAACCAGGTCTGTGGCATTCATTATGGGAATGCATGTTGTCAAGACTGCTGAATATATGAAACCATTTGCTTCACTGAACACCCTACAGAACAGGGTGAGTAGGTATCCCGTATCTTCTGGGACAGGTTTACATTTTAGCTTCATGTCCTGGCCCTTTCAAATACTTTTCAGTGATTATAGAATATTATGTAGAATATGTATTGACACTGGCAAAAATGCAAGCCAATCATACCCTATATAGACAAATGTATTGGTCAGGGTTTGGGCTAGGCCCCATACATCCAGTGAAGGGCAATTTTAAAGCTTCAGCATGCCAAGACAATGGACAATGCCATGCTTCCAGCTTTGTGGGCACAGTTTAGGGAAGAACCTTTTCTATTGCAGCATGACTGCGCCCCAGTGCACAAAAACAGGTCCATAAAGACATGGTTGGATGAGTTTGGTGTGAAAGAACTTGACTGACGTGCAAGAGCCCTGACCTCAACCCCATCCAACACCTTTGGTGTGAACTGGAACGGACATTACGAGCCAGACCTTCTCGTCCAACGACAGGGCCTGACCTCATACATGCTCTACAGAATGAATGGGTACGAATTCCAGAAACTCTGGAACGCTGTTGTAGGTACAAAGAGGGTCCATATGAAAGTCTATGCATTTGAATGTAATGTTATTAGGTACCCAGTACTTTTGTCCATATTTGTCCTACTCCTTTCCTGGCTGCTAAGCTTGCTACGTTAGAATTTGTAAAAATTGTAGCCCAGTTTTTATTAATGTTTCTGGGTCTGCCAAAAATGTATTGTCACATCTACCATACATTGTTATAGACCTTCTACTTCTACTGACACAACAGAATAGTAGCCTACAGCTGCAGTCAATCTGTAACCATGTTTTAAATAATGTGTATATCCATTCACAAGAAAGACAGTAAGAGAAAGACAAAGAAATACAAAGGCTAGTAGATCTAGTTAAAGTTATATGACCCCAAAGAGCAAAGAGCATCTGATAACTCCAGCACAATAAGTCTGCAAAACTGACAGCATATGATCAATAGACCACAGAATCCTGTAAATTGACCAAAATGCATGGCCACTGCTGTTCCTGATGGCCAGAAAGCCGTGTTGAGTCAAATAAACCGAGTTATTGTGATAGGGCAATTACTTTGCGAAAACTTCACAGCGTTATTCACCTCCAGAGTCATTGCTCACAGTCTGAAGTACATTTAAGGGCATAGTAGGAGGCATGGCGTGGGTTGCTACACATGTCAGTGCACTACATTATGTGAAAGGGCTGGACCCTCAAATGGCGCATATCAAATGACCTCAATTACTCCAGACAAGCGTCCACCACACACAACATGCAGCTCCTTTGCACGAAACCATTTCATTTGAAGTGCACGCTCGCAAATTACTGCGATGCCAAAACCAAAATTATATGAACTGCAACAAATCCGCGACTTTTGTGCGGATGGTAAATTCCTTTAATTCTTGTGGAAACGCTTGAAGGTTGAACTTTTATAAAAAGAACCAGTGGCGGCCGAGCACAACTAGTGCTTTGTAATTGGTTGTGCAGAGGATAAGGTGAATTCTGTCTAATGGCCCCAATGAACGTTCCAACATTGTCTGGCTCGTTTGAAGAAAGTCTTAATTGTTTTTCCTCATTCTTTGAACAGATCCCTTTGTATGTTTTTTCTAAGTAGACAAGATCCCACAAGCAACTATTTAATAACAAAATCACCACGAAGATCAAGTATAACATATTGATCCAAGTTCTCGAACTACATTTAAGTGAGAAACACTATCTGGTACCACCGAAAAATCAACTCAAACAGCAAGAACTGCGACCATATGCACCGGTGGCACGCTTTTAACATCATTCCCCTTGTTGCCACTCATTTTGACTGACGGCGGCGACTCGTTTGACTTTAGCCAGGCTAATATTATTATGGATAAATAAAGAGGATCCGTTATAATCTATGCATGTTATTATCCCATTATGTAATCTGAGCCCGGCCCGCAGCCATAGGAAACTTTTAGGCCTTGAATGTTTGCTCACTGCCTATTTATAACCTTCCCCCTTTTGAATGACAGACTGTTCTGAGCAGATGGCACATGTCAGTGAAGAGTGGGAGCTGACTTGGCCAAAAGAGGCCACTTCTTTAGCTTTATTATTCTCTACAGAAGCAAGGCATCCAATCTTCGGTCATTTTACGTTAAGTCTTCCCAGAAGCTTTCCCTATACACTGCCCAGTGGTTCAGACCACTGACCTAACTCCACAGCACACCACAGGAGATGGCATATCCCTGTCTTAAGATGAACACACTCAAGGCACAGTTCAGCTTCAGCCTGCTGAAACCGGACTAATGGTGTGAAATATGACAGTGTGATATCATTATTACCGTACATTATGTCTCAATGTGCTTGTCTGGGCATACTGGGAGTAAACAATTGCATGCATAATTCTTCCAATTTAAACGAAACAGTGACTCCCAAGTGGTCTGACCTTTTCAGGAGATCTCAAGCTTGAATCCCAATAGTGCAGGGAGTCTGAGACTGCTTGCCTGGATGTAGTGAAATGCAGAATGAGAAACGCTGCATTAAAAAATGATT
Source organism: Clupeocharax schoutedeni (assembly GCA_037974565.1). Taxonomy (NCBI): domain Eukaryota; kingdom Metazoa; phylum Chordata; class Actinopteri; order Characiformes; family Alestidae; genus Clupeocharax; species Clupeocharax schoutedeni. The sequence continues at coordinate 7,139,002 of JBBPDH010000037.1, forward strand.
GTATTTTTCCACTTTGGCTTTTGTAATAGCACTTCACAAATTTGGCACTCATGACGCTGTTGGCATATTGTGTATGTTCCAGCAACAATAAAAAATGTGACACGTTTTGTGATATTTATTTATTTTTTTTTGCCATATTGGCCACTCTGACCAGACCATAACAAATTCTGCAGCCCATCCAAGCAGCCTCACAAGAGCCCAGTTCTCAGGGAAATTAGTGTGAACTGGGCTGAGGAATATGAGTTCTGTAAGCCTGTTGTTAGCTAGGTATTTTAGGCTGCGCTTCTGCGCTGGCAGGAATTGCTGCTGCTCTGTCTCTTTTTTTTTGCCCTATAAGATTTTTCACAAGACAGCAATTGTCACACAAGTTGTCTGAGGATATTAAAACTAAAATGAAAAAAAAAAAACAAAAGCACCAAAGATAAATGAGGAATGAGACTGTGTGGAATTAACCTTCATACTATTGTTTGAAATGCTTCATTGACTGGAAAATGGAAAACTGACCATTAATGTTGGAAAAAACACCACAAATTCTAAATACTGTGCTGTCTTGACAGTGATGTGACATTCTGACTCTGCTTTCCAGCACATTGGGTTTGAAATAAAACAATGAGTTTCATGTTAACGGTAATGCAGAATGTCCGAATAGAGACATTTTGGGGTGAGAACACACATTAGTATCCTAATGTCAAGGGACCATAAGACAGATTATTATCATTTTATTATCATTTAAAGTTTAGATGATATTTACCTGAGATTTGTGACCTGATGGCATCTTTAGATCCTGGATACCAACCGTCGTGGTGCTTACTTACCATCAAACTATTACAGGCTATTCAAATTTAAACAATTGCAATTTGATTACATAAGTAATAGAATTTCACTTTACATTTTACACCAACCCATTAGCAGGTTTAAACTACATCATAAAAAGGGTTCATATGGTTGTTCATAAAAAACAACATTATCATTAATCCTAAAAGTGTCCAGGCACAGAAAATACAAATACAAAAAATTCTGAATACGTTTATTGCACTACTTTATTCATTCATTCATTTTCTGTAACCACTTAATCCTCACTAGGGTCATGGGAATCCAGAGCCTACCCCGGGGCCAACAGGCATGAAGGAGGGATTCACCCTGGGCAGGGGGCCAGGCCACCACAGAGCGGCACTACTTTATTGTCTCGTGTTTACTCTAGAAATTGACAATTGGTAAGTGCTTTGTAATTGGTTGTGCAGAGGATAAGGTGATTTCTGTCTAATGGCCACAATGAACGTTCAAACAGTGTCTGGCTCATTTGAAGAAACTCTTAATTGTTTTTCCTCGTTCTTTGAACACTCATTCAAACAGATCCCTTTGTGGATGTTTTTTTCAGTAGACAAGACCCCTAAGCAACTATTTAATAACCACCACAAAGTGCAATATATCGATCAAAGATCTCGAACGGTAAGAACTGCGACCATATGCACTGGTGGCACACATTTAACATCATTCCCCTTGTTGCCACACACTTTGAAATTATTGTGAATCATAATTCATTGGTATTGTCTCCTTTATGTAGTGTTTACACAAGTAATTGACAAATCATTTGCTAACTGAAGTCTGGTTTGAAAAACCTTGCAAGCCAGCCATTCCACTTACATCTTTTTGTTGTTTAACTGCTTACTTGATGAGAAGGGAGCATTTGACTCACATGCAAAGTGACCAACCACAGACCATTATAATGTGGAGGCATGTGTCCAACGGTGCTAGAGCAAAACAAACCCGCAGGAAAGAGTGGCTCAGTGGCTCTGTGACTCAGCGTTAAGTGTTTGTGGCATATCTGAATTTATGTGCTTAGCTTGTTCTACACAAGCTGCTTTCAATTTATGGGATAGGCTTAACATCCGAACTTACACTTAAACCATCAATCAGCTGGTTAACTGGATACTAAACTGCTCGTCCCAAAATGTATTAACTGTAATCAGACCTTCACTATATAAACCAAAGTTTTGGGACTGTTTCACCAACAGGGACTTGTTGCAATGATGTTGCATTCAATTACATAGTCTTTAATGTGGAGTGTTTCTGTGGGAATTTGTGCCCATTCATTCTGTAGAGCATTAATGAGGTTGGACACGGACACTGATGTTAGAAGAGAAGCCCTGACTCACAATCTCTGTTCCAGTTCATCTCAAAGGTGTAGGATGGGGTTGAGGTCAGGGCTCTGTGTGGGCTGGTCAAGTTCTTCCATACCGAACTCATCTGAACTTACTTTGTGCTTTTGTGCACAGTCATGCTGGAATAGGAAAGGGTTTTCCCAAAAATGTGTCCACAAAGTTGTAAGCACGTAAGCAAAATGTCTTGGTATGCTGAAGCATTTAGGCTGCCTTTTACTGGAAGTAAGGGGCCTAGCCCAAACCCTGAAAAAACAGGTGTGTCCCAATATATTTGACCATATTATGTATCTGTTTTTCAGACCTACAAACAGTCTGTATATGTTTGGTCCTCATGTCAAAGTCAACTCTTTTGTTACTAATGATGCAGCAATGCCAGAGAGATATCATTTGGATTTTGTGCACTTTGAACTGTCTGATTAAAATTAAACTCCATCCTCTATATTATCATGGACAATTCCAGCCACTAACTAGCTATCTTATAAACATAATGCTACCAAGGGTGAGGGTTAGCACAAGCCATAGGAAGTGCCTCTGTATCTTGCTACTGCTACTAATACTAATAATACTTATTATAATAATAATAAGCTGAACACACTTGGAGAACACTAACTCCCATCTCTGTCATCTAACAAACATTTACACTGGCTAGCATCACACTGAGTGATAGAAAGAGACAGAAGGCCATTCTACTCACCCAGAGAAAGTCAGTTCAATTAGGCTGTCTCAGACTCCTGACCACAAATGGCTGTGGTTTCATCCTGGGATCAAACTTGTAATCTGCCAATAATAGGGTGAACATTTAGTCTGTTGCCTGGTTGGGACCCCAGTCATTGTTTTATTTCAAAGCTAGTGCGCTGAAGTACAAAGCCAAATCAACAGTAATGGTATAACTGTCCAATTACTTACAGACCACATTTTTTTCCTGGCATTGGCCAAAGTTTGGCTCAGCACAGGCCTGGTAGCGATTGTTTCACATGCTATTTCACATGCCCATTATTCTCTAATACGGTGGAATTTGGATTGTTCTCAAATATTACCAGATAATGAGGTGTAATAGTTCAGTATGAGTAAATCCAATGATTTAATCAGCCTCCGCACAAAGGAAACTAGTCAAAAGTACCTTTTTTTTTAGAAGGTTGAAAGATATCCCCAGACTTTCAGTGGCATACAAATCACTTAGCCTGAGTTTTCCTGACAAAACGTTTCCTAGAATCTATGGCAATGGAAGCTTAATGGTTTTCTAGGCACAAATTATACGAATGGTATAAAGAATAGGTAATGGACTGTGCGAATATACACCGACCAGCCATGGCATTAGAATCATCTGCCCAACATTGTGCTGCACCGAGGCTTATATGGAGCTTGTACACGTTTGTGTTTCCGATCTGCTTTATAGTTCCGGAACTCTGACAGAAACCTCACCTCAGTGCCATACTCCATTTACTGTCCGCACTGCTAGCTGCATAGTGTATATGCTTAGGTGAAATGTGCTTGAGACATAACATAGGGCCCACAATAAATAAATGAAATGAAACTGCATGCAGACTGTAGCTGCGGGCCTGTCCGGGCCTGTCCTCATTCCACCCAGCTGCCCAGCATACGGAATAGTCATTCCCTCCATCCGTCCGCTCCCAGCCCCAGACCACCAAGGCAGGCCACTCTCTGGGCCCTGCCAGTGGAAGAAGCCTGGGCCATTGTGCCAGCCCTGTGCTCCAAAAACCTCCCAACATGCTGGACCTAAACTGAAATGTCACACTGCTCTCCTGAGGAGCGCATAAAAAGAAAAAGAGAGTTCTCCAAATGGCAATAAGACTGTGGTTTTTATTTTATTTTTTTTCTCATGCTCTTTGCATATTTCCAGAAATGTAGGCTACATATACGCTGCCCGTCCAAACTGCCAGTCTAAATGCTTTTAACTCTTTGTAGTTGAGTTATTAATGACATTATGCTATTTTATTAAAATGTGTCTACACAATTTGATGATGAGTCACGTTTTTCTTTCCCCAAAAAGAGACATAGAAGTAGAAGTACCTTTCTATCAAATTCAAATCATTATAAATGATATCCTCTTGTACTTACAAAAACAAAAGTGCACTCCTTCAAAAGATAAATGGCAGAATATTTGTGACAGTGCTGCCTTAACAATGATGCCAAAACCCACACACTTTATCCCATATACTTTATGATGTCAGCACTGAAACATTTCACTACTTTAAACCACTTTTGGGTCAACATGCTTTTTTCAACAAGTGCTTTTAACAATAAGGAACACAGTAAAATCGTTGTTTACTCACTCTTCATTGCACAGAAGACACTTTGAGGAAGATAAAAATAAATATTGCCAAATACACCCAAAACACTAGCAAATCGCTTATATTTGTTATCACAAACCGTTGTGGGTATGATTCTTTAATATTTAATTATGTTGTAATGCAATCAATTAATTAATTAAATAGTAATAGTAAAGAATGCCAATTCAAAAAAGACGAGAAGGTGTTCTAACATTTTTGACGGACTGTCAAAAATATACATATGGACAAAAGCATTGTGGTGCCTGACCATTACACCAACAGAGACTTCAATGACATCGCATTCAAGTCCATTGACTTAACTGTGGAGTTGGTCCCCCCTTTGGATCTGTATCAGCTTCCACTCCACTCGGAAGACTTTCCACAGGATTTTCTACAGGAAGTTTCTACAGGAATGTGTGTCCATTCATTCTGTAGAGCATTTATGAGGTCAGAAACTGATGCTGGATGAGAAGGCCTGGCTTTCAATCTCCATTCCAGTTCATCCCAAAGGTGCTGGGTGGGGTTGAGGTCAGGGCTCTGTCCAGCCAGTCAAGTTCTTCCACACTGAACTCATCCCACCATGTCTTTATGGAGCTCACTTTGTGCACTAGGACACAGTCATGCTGGACGAGTAAAGGTTAATCCCCAAATTTAGAAAGTTGGAGGCATGCCGTTGACCAAAATGTCCTAGTATGCTAAAACATAAAGATTGCCCTTCACTGGAAGTAAGGGGCCTAACCCAAACCCTGAATTAAAAGGTATGTCCCAATACTTTTGTCCATATAGTGTATGTAGCTTCCTTCATATATATAAAGGCTAAGGTTGAGGCAATCACTGTCACTGTCACCTGTTGGGGTTTGGCTTGATTGGCTAATCTGACGTCTGCCTCGCTAATGACTTTTTCCACGCTAAAAAATCCTATTCCATTAGTCGCCACTTTAACGCTAACAAATGTCCATTTTAGAGGGTATTTCTGCCGGCTGCTTTTTCATTTTCTGCCCTCTTTGCGGGAAACGAAATTGGTAATTTATAAGAGAGAAGGAAAATGAGAATGGCTTTGTGTACATATCCCTCTGGCGAAGCATTCCGTATACTGAGGGGTAATCACAATAACTGTGTAGTGACAGAATATGCTGATTATATGATTATGTGTGCATGTAATTGGCATTATTGTTATTTTTAGCTGGAAGTTAATTGCTAATGTAGATCCTGTAATTGGATCAGTATATTGCAACATTGCAAATCTATTAGCTCCAAATAATTGCTGCAAAGTGGGAACAGTAAGAGTGGGTGGAAGGTGTTTATCTGTCTCTATGGTGTAGGAAAGAGAAGAGGGAGAAAAAAACAGTTGATGTTAATTCTTAAGTAACCAGTGCTGGGGCTTAATTGGAAAGAGTAAGTGAGTTTGACAAGTGCAGTGTTAACACATGTTACCGGGGAAGCTTTTATGTTGTTATCCTTAAATTGCAGTCTTGTTTTGTTTCTTTTTCTTGCAGATACATTAGCAAGTGCAGATAATGCATTTGGAACAAACCAGCGAAATCCCTTAAGGACATCAACCACCTTATAATATGGCTCCAGGGTATGTCAGAAAAATCTTATGACAAATGTTACAGGAGTCTGAGAATGTAATGTATGATTACATATTTCAACTCCTATTGGGCCAGTTTGTCAGACGCATATTCCATCCATGTCACAACACACAAACCCTTTCCACCCTTTCAAAGGTGAATTCAGTACACTTTTGTTGCTTTCTCTAAAAATATCTCCAAAATGGTAACGATATAGGAAAACCTTTTTGTATCCTTTGAAAACGTCAGCTAGTGTGAATTTATCAGGATAAATGGACCAAAATAAATGGATTTCAAAGTTAAGAACAGTTTATGTTTCTACAGAAAGAGTCCAGTGTTAAGATTTCGTTCCTAATGCAATGGTGGAGCAGTAATTTATTCCAATTTATTTCATTTTGGACAATTTCTATTGGTCCATTCATTGTGAAATGTAAAGCACACGTTTATTATGACATCGTCAACAATGGTACTACATATGATACTGAAACGTGTGTGTGTGTGTGTGTGTGTGTGTGTGTTGGGCCAGCTGCCGGGGGTCACTAGGGGGTGTTTGAATGATAAGATGTAGCAAAGGCAGTCCTGTGCTATATCATTAGACAGGTGGAACCTCTGTTATCAGATGGTGGCGTCAGGGGGATCGCTCTCGCTGCTGTTCATGGGACGGGTCCAAGTCGTGGTGCTGATATGAAGGACCCATTAAGGGCCTTTTATCGTGCCAGCATGAGGCTAATTGACAGGGTTTTGATAGCAGTCGACGATTCCTCTCTGTACCCGCTGCCTCGGGAAAATGTGTTTTTATCAGTCATCAGATCCTCAAATAACAACCTGTGAGGAGTGAAAAGAGAGGGAGGGAGTGAGGGAGGGAGAGAGGGAGGGAGTGAGGGAGGGAGGGAGAGAGAGAGAAAAGGGAAAAGACTCACTGTGGCAATGGAAGAGGCAGAGCAAGGGAAGGCAACAGAGTGTCAACCATGTGGCTTGCAGGCGAAGAAAA
>JBBPDH010000037.1:7178136-7190754 GCA_037974565.1 Clupeocharax schoutedeni
GCGTGCCAGTCACGCCCGGGCTCATCCGCCACGCAACAAGGGTGTCTAAGCCTTCTCGTTCTGCCCACCGTGACAGTGGTATCGCGTGATTGGGGTGGAACTAGAGACCAAATTGGCTGAAAACTGGGTACAAAAATGAATCACTCTTCTATAGCATCATGAAAGAACCTTTCTTGGTACCTTCATTTTTGACAGTGTTTATGTGTGCACATTTAGGAGTGCTAGGATTTTCTCGAGAACTGATGAGTAATTAGGACGAAAGCTGCAAAACAAAACTGTAATCCCTCACTGTAGTTTATGACCAAACATGGAAGCGATTACTTAGCTAGACTTTCAAAAATACATTATTATGGCAAGGCCTTAAATTCCGTTTTAGAGGACAACCCTTTAAATGAAGACACTAATTGTTTATGGCAGTTTCATTTCGATTGTGGTTCTTTTTTCCTTCTGAAAAACGAGTGAGGGATGATGTGGGCCCAGTTGTTGTCACCTGATCCCATGACAACGTGATCACATGACAGACTTAGTCTAATGAAGGGGGGTGGGGCCTGGCTTCAGGATCAGAAGATTCTGGTCTGGAGGTTTGGTCCCCGACCATCCCGGACATGAATATTTCACTCCTGACCCACTTTTCAAGCATGGAGACCTTGCTCCCAGAAGAACGCAGAAGTGTCCTTTCTACAGCCAAGCTCATGAGTCAGGCAGTAGTCACTAAGAGTGGATGGACTTAAGTTTAGCAGCATAATAAGTAGCACATGCAAATAGGTCTATTTTCTCAATGGTCTGTTATGCTTGACTGATGTCCCAAGATCTCATATTTATGGCCATACTTACAAAAACACACATATTGTCACGCGTTTGTGAGAAAACCTTGTGCCTCAAACAGGAACTTTATAGTTGAGAAAAACTGCTTTATGTGTGTGCATGTAAATAAGATAATGTGCAGTTTTATGCCATATAAATAAATGTATTTTGTCGAAGAATTTTCACAATACAACTGATGATGATGATGATGATGATGACGATGATGATGATGATGATGATGATGATGAAGAATTGTTATAGTATACAGCAAGAGAAAACAAATGTTCAGGCCCTTATTGCCAATGTTACTTAAAATCCACTTTAAATCTACACACACATATACTTTATATTTGCATGTTGTACAAAAGGTTTGTATATTAATCAGCAACAATTAGTAAACATGGTACAAGTGAAGGGGCTTGTTTAAGTTTTGTGGAACATTTTAAACAACACTCAAATGAAAAAAACGCAGAGACCTAGCAATAACTTTAAGCAGTCAATACAACTGTGTAAATAATTTAGACCATAAAAGTTAATAGAACTACAAATATAACTAATTACCCCACCCAACTCTCAGACTAATGGTAGGGAATTTATTTAAACAAATCTTTTTAAATGGTCAAGCTAATGTCCTGACTTGAATCTCATTGAAAATTTATGGAGGATTTTGAAACTGTGAGTCTAACTGAGAGACCCTCATTATCTTGGGAATTTAAAATGGTTGGCCAAGAGGAATGGACCAAAACTGAACCACAATGCTACAAAAAGTTAATTGGTTTTTACCTTAGCTGTCTCAAACGTGTAGTGGCATTGAAGTCCTTATGTTACTGATCTGTGATTTTGTACTGATCTGAGTACATTTTTCCATGCTAATTTAATTTTTATTAATCCATACTTTTTTCTAAGTCGAATGATTTTGGGTGCATATTTGAATCAGATTGTGTATTAAATAACAAAACTATATGTGTCTGAATTGTGTCGTTGTGTATATACACCTTCAAATGCATACACACATACAGACAATGCCTCCTGGATGTACAGGAGTGTATATGAGTGTTTCCAGAATAATGAAGGGTTTGCTGGAAGGCTCACCACATTCAATCGATACAGGATTCCGTGAAGAAACCACACGTGGTCTATGCAACCCTGGCCTTTCTTTCCTGTGTGTATGTGTGTGTGTGTTTGTGTGTGTGTGTGTGTGTGTGTGTGTATGTGTGTGTGTGTGTTTAAATCGTATGTTTAGTAAATGAATCCTTTTCTAGTGTCCTAAACCAAGATAATCTGACATTCTATGTAGAGCAGTTATGCAGTTGTCCCTGTCCCAAAAACGAATGAATAAAATCTGGGCCAGATGTATGTATGAGCACAAGCCCAGTGCAAAACACATCTTCATGCGCCTGCACTATGCATGTGAATTTGACAGTCAGTTTGCTAAGACTCCAGTTTATCAGGCTAATTGTGTGTAGCTCCGCCCACTAACTGCTCACTTGTGAGGCACAGGGTTTAAAAGGCACAGCGAAATAATGGAGCTGTTAATAAGAGACAAAACAAAACATTGAAATTGTGACAAAGAATAGTGTTAATGAATGCTCTAAAAATACAATGTTTTTTGAAGATGTTACAGACGTATCATGGCATAATTTCCCAGTGAATCTCCTCATTCATGCATTTCTGAGTTTAAATAGTGTTATTCTGATGGTAAACACTTCTTTCAACACTTTTTCAAGCCTTGTGCCCTGCAATTTTACACCTGGTGCAGAAAAATAACAGAAAAAACTGGTTGCTGTGAGGTGCTCAAACTTTAGTAAATCAAGTGGAATATGTAATCAGCTGTATGTGTAATCTCACCCACTACTTTGTGCAAGCCTCCCAGGTTTTGTGCAGCCCTCCCTTAAAAGGAGAGGAAAGGAGGAGGAGGATTTTCCACACATCCCATAATCTGCACATATAGGCTCATGCGGAAAAGCCTTGGTGTATAGGGCTCTGTATGTTTCATGATGGAAGGAACATAATCACTCAGTGTGGAATCAATGTTTTCACTGCTATAAGATCAATTTGGTTGCAGAAACATGAGTAAATTTTAGCCTTTCTACTGGGCAGTGTAATGTGTCATGTTCTGCTTGGAATCCATGATGACACTTTTCTTTTTTTGTCATTTCCACAAATAAACGAATCATACCTGAGCTACTCTTCTTGGAGGGTGTAAATCATGCCAAGCCAGAATGAAAGAGATGCAAGCTATTAATCAAATGCAGCCTTCAGAGAAATGTCAGATTAACATCAGTTCCAATAAACACTAGCTTGTGCGAATTGCTGTCTGTGACTAAAATCATAGAGTTAATAAGAGCTTAATGCTCCTGCATAGCTGCCAATGTTGTTAATTTAATTTGTCACATAAGCAACCAAACTTACTATGTAAAGTGCCTTATATTTCAATACTCAAGGCAGTTAACACAAATGTAAAAGGTTACATTGTTATTTATGCTGTCAATGCCTAACATCCTGAAATATTGAATAAAACCTCTAAACATATATTTTGGTGTCTAAAATGTTAAGATTCCACATTATAATGTTCCTGTAAGATTTGGCTTCCTTTCAGAAGACTGATAGAGCTTAATATATGTCCCTGCCTCTTTTCTTCATGCAGGCTGAATAATAGAATGAGCCATGCTGACCTCCTGATTCGGGTTATGCAACCGCTGCCACGAGCACATACACACAAACATGCACAGAATGGATGAGTGCCCTACCATTAAATTTATTTGGGTCACAGTCTGCTGTGTCACAGGTGGCCTTCCTGTCTTCGCACTTTACAGCATCTAGCCTGGTGAGATCCAAGCTCTGCGGGCTAAAGGGCAATCATCCATACTTCGGATCATCTGGAGAAGATGGTGAAATACCTTACACATACCAAGCCTTTTCCAAAAAAGGGCCAAACTCACTGTACTTGCAGGCTGTCCCACTCTTAAAACAAATAGTCATTTAAAAGACTTCACAATAGCTCCATCTTTTTACCTGTTTACTTTTAGACAGGGAATAGGTTTCAGGGTGCACAAAATAAAGTTTAAGAGGTTCAAGGTGGAGGTCAGAGTCAGTGGCCTGTCGCATGAACTCTCTCTGATCCCACTTACTTCTGACGCTGGCCACCCACCTCTTCTTATGTGGTTTTGTCATTTCGCTGAGCTCTATATAACAATAGTACCCAGCCTAGCTTATGCAGGTTCTGCATGATCTTGTAAGGCCTGCAGATACAACCAAGGGTTAATAAGAGCTTATGCTCATGTCCAAAGCAGTGTGCGTCCTTAGTCATGTGCTTATAAGGGATCAAAGGTCTCGTAGTTTGTTGACTGTTGTTTATAATGTTAGCCAATATGAAAAGAAATAGTGATTTACTATAGAGAACCATCCTGAAGTTTCTTCAGGAATGTGTGCATATGGTCAGGCAATCAGGCAGAGGAAAATGACATAGGTGGTGTTGTGTATACTGCAGAAGGAGTTTGATGGAGGATAACAGGGCTAGATTAGCCCAGCAGGTTCTCTGGCCTCTCAGCTTGCCTCCCATTAGAAAGAAATGGATCTCTTTCATAGCAGGGACAAATGGCTGTGATGTTGCTCGCTTATTGGCATGAAGACAACTTTATCAACTTCTCTCATTCTCTCTCACACACACCTTCCTTTATTCTTCATGTTAACCTGTGAGCATCCCACGATGAAATGAAGACAGACAGAGAACTTCCTCATATTAAGTATATGCAGGTGGTACTGTGCGCATTGCTACGTGTCCTTGAATATGGCCAGTCATTGAGAGCCTTAGGCAGTCTGTTAAAAGGGGGCGGCGTGAAGGGTCCCAGCAGGCCATTTGACTGGACGGATCTGCTTGGCTCTGGCCTGGAGCTGCGCTGGGTGGAGAGGAGAGGAGAGGAGAGGAGAGCTCGCACTCGCTGACTGATTAGGTCTGTGGGAAAAGTAGAGCCCGGGGATCCTATTAGAAACACTGGAGTCAATGACAATGCAGACAGACGACACACCTGGCTTGCCACAGTGCATCTTTACACCCTTCCATCACCTTGCTAGATGGCAGAACCCATCCGTCTGCCATGTGGCAAATCTGTTTAGCTGGATCTGGAAGATTTAGGCCTTGGCAGTTTGTGGTAAAAGAAAGCAAGAAGCCAGGAGAGGTCTTGGAAAAAGCACAAAAAATTGAGATAACAGTAACAGCATAAAATTGCGATCGAAACTTAACAGAAAAACGCCTCTGACAACGTATACTTGTCATGTAGGTAGGTATGATTGGTGTGGGAACAGGGGCCATGCAAGACTTTAGGGTTCAGATGTTAATGGCAAAACAAGCTGCAAATACACAGAGCAAATGAACCACAGGCTTGTGCAACAAGGGGTAACAAAACAGGGATTAGAGGGGGAAAGGCCTTTTAAAGACTGTATCAGGGCCAGTCTACACAAAACAACCACAGAAGGCACCAGGGGTCCACCAAGGTGCAAGGACATGTTGCAGGAGGTCACACACACTTCTGTGAGAGTGGAAGCCTATGCCAAGCAACCACACAAGGTTTCAAGTGAGGTCCATCCAAAACCTCACAGAGGGGGCAGATCACATGCTCCTGACAAGAGAGGCCTGCACACAGAAAACACACAAGGTCCTGGAGGGCAGAAAACAAATGAAAACCCCTGTGAAGCAGTGGGCAGCTAAGAACACAGCGCCTGGGGAGCAGTGTGTGGGGACAGTACCTTGCTCAGGCTACCTAAGAGGTGCCTAGCAGACTTGGGAATTGAACCCATGGCATCCTGATCACAGGGCGAATGCCCTTACCACTAGGCCACATGATCCTGAACAGCAAGGCTGATCAGAACCAAACACACAAGGCCCCAGCGAGTAGTTTGCCTACACCACACTGGCGACCTTCACACAGGAGGGAAGCATGAGCAAGGTATAACAAACACAGAACTCTCACACACACACACACACACACACAGGTAAAAACACTCAACATACAAGAAGACACGAGTCGTAATAGTGATGGTGAACCAACACAAGCCAAATCATAAAGGCTTGATTAGCACCAAAACAACAACAGGCAGGTGAGTGCAATTAAAGTAATGGGCCAAACCAAACAGGGGATTCAGAAAAGGGGACTTAGGATATGGATTGGAACAGGCATATAAACAAAAGTCACATGGCTACCAAGCAGAATAAAGCAAAGTATTTTTGCCTATTATAGATTCAATTCTTGTATAAAATATTTGGTAGTTTGTAACAGAGATTAACAATAATTTGACGCTGTATGTTTCAGTTTTATAGTGATTATTTTAGTACAGTCCTAGCAGACACCTGGAACTGCTATTTAACATTTCTAACAGCTGACTGTGAACCATTGGTAGGTCCTGCAGACCCAATCCATTGTTAATCAACTTGAAATTGGACAGTTTTGATTTTTTATTTACTAATTAAGCTCAAAGTTAATGGGTTTCAGTCCTCCTGGAGGCCTCACCAACAGAAGATATAACTTGGCTGTATTTACATCGATAGTATGGCAAAAAAGACAATTAGACAATTTTCCATTTTAACGTTTCTTCTTTCCAACCAATAGCCTTGTTTTAAAATAAATCTAAAAATTACATTTTGTTATGAATTATAATGTATTTATTCTTAAAATCATTTGGCCTTATCTGAAGCTTTCATATATATTTCACATATATTGTTCAATAAATTCAAGGATCATTAACATCACCTGCAATAATTCTTTAGACTATTGCAGGGGGACATAATGGTCTAAACCGATCCCATGAGCAGCACAATGATTTTTAACTTGCTGCATTCATAAGGAAATCAGCTGTGTGTATTCCTGTGTATTTAGAGTATTTCACAATGCTTTTGAATACTTGGCCAATCAGATTCAAGATATTCATTTCATAATATATAGTTGTCCAGCATGTAAATGCACTGCAATTTCTACTATTTGTCCTGTTTTTGAACCAATTTTGCCTCCTCTCACGGATGCAGAATGGCATTGGGTCTTTATTAATACATGTTAGGTTGCTGCCTTGCAGAATTTTATTTAACCAGCCTATTTGTTCTCACACTGGTTCCTGTGGCAATGATCATGCATTGTGTCTCGCGATGTAAATGTAACCAGGAAGCATTTAAACAATAGGCTTCTGCCCTCCCAGATCAACAAGCAGTAAAAGAAGGCTCTTTGTTTCTAAAATAAGATCCATTTGACATTTGAAAGTCAGCACAGCCCATTGCTATGAAGTTCGCTGGCAACTGTAACACAGACCGGAACCCTCCGAGCTATTTCCAGCTTCTCTGAAAACCCGTTATTGTAAGCGTGTAATTACAGGCCTTGACGCTGCACTTAATTCCCAAACAATATGGTGTACTTATACACAAGGACGTCGAATTTACACTCAGCCCATCGTCCAGAAAGAGCCGTCGCTGCGCAGATGCCGGAGCTGCCGTGCAGCAGCCGCCAAACCCCGGGCCGCCACCCTTGCTTCTGCTTTCTCATTATCCCAAACGCTGCTCCGCAACCCTAATGAGGACAGCGGAGAGGAGGAGGCCTCAGCAAGACCACAATGCATTTCACAACTTAAACAATGTCTTGTCCACAAAAAAAATTGGACTAAACTATCTGAGTTTCTGAGTTGTTTTTTGACAGTTTTCTGGGGGAAGTGCTTGGCGTGTCAAATAGAGGAATTGGCAGACAGTTTATATTTATATTATATTTATATTTATATTATATTAAGTTTTATTATAATAAAAATAATAATAATTCGGAATTCCCTAATAATAATGCAGTATAGCACATTTAAAAATCCTCCTTTATAATGTATGGGAAGTGAGAGCGGAGGGGTGAGTCATCTTAAAAATGTATAGTGGAAAGAGAGTCTGTGATATCATGACTATGGTGTCATGGCTATGGCGACAAAATCTTATAGGGTTAAAGACACAACAGAGTCATAAATATACTACAGACATTAAAGCTCAGGTTAGATCTAAAAACAATATGTGTCACTGGATGCATGCATGTGTTTCCTTTCCCATCTGTTGTCAGTTGAGAGCTGATGTGCTGTTTTCAGCAGACCTTAACCATAAATTGCTTGCTAAGAGACCGGAAGTTAATAACCCCCAAATGTTTCACCATGAAAACGTGGCACACTGAATGAAGAGATGCTGGTTCGATATTTCTGTCCATTAACCAATGTTTGAGTGTCTCCGAACACTGGTTTTATAGCAACCACACAATCATACTAATATATGCCATCTAGTTTTATATTTTTAATTTTCACTGAAGAGGAACTTTTGATTACCTAGGAAACCTTTTATTTAAATGCTTTTATTTGAGTTTATTAAATAATAACAAAAAGTTCTAAGACCTTGTTCACACGGACAACTGAACCAGGCGTTTTTCTGGCTTTTGTGACGCCAGGTGAGCGCCTATTGAACGCCGCCCGTTTTTCTGCTCATTGAAGCAAATCAGAGTGTTCACACGGGCGTTCAGCACCGGCGCTCGGCCGGCTACACGTTCAGATAGTGTCAAATAAATGCTGCATGCAACGTTTTCTTGGCATTAAAATCCAGACTAACACGAGAAAAAGGCGCTATGATGCTTACATGGCGTTCGGTTGACGTTCTGGAGGACAGAATATGTCCCATGATTATGTACGGCAACTGCCAGATTTTGTTCCTCTCCTGCCTACAGCGCCGTATCAGGAGGATTTTTAAAACAGGAATGTAAACGGTAAGTTTTAAGAAAGAATAGATATCTATGTTTTCAATTCAGAACTATAAACTATGAGGACTCACATGTAAACACTCTGGACAGAGTAATTACTGCCCCCACAGGTCAATACACCAAACTACAGATTGGGGCGTCAGGCTGGCGTTAAACGGCGTCACACTAATGCCAGTCGAATGCCTTGCTGATGTTGATCAAGGGTCGCTACCAAACGCCACAAAAACGCCTATGGCGTTCAGAGCTTGTTAATTTCGAACGTCCGTGTGAACGAGGTCTAACAAAGACCATGTCAGACGAGTCGCCAAGTTTAGTTTTTTGAAAATAAACATTACCACAAAAATCTGAGTGGCGAGATTGTATATGAAACACTACAAATTGTCATGACACAATTTTTGTTGAATGGTGTTATTCACTGCAAACTTCTTTGAGGAGCCAAAAGAATGTAAGAATGACAGTCAGAATCACCACTAATGTCATAAACAATAAAACTTAAAAGAACAAAAGAACCTACGAAAGAAATTAGAGTATAATGGTAGTCATGTTTATACAGTGAAAATAAACTGACCCTTCATATAGATAATAGCGTTTATTCTCAAGGGACTAACTCTTACTCTGCATAGGGAGGACAGTGGCAGTTTATTTAGGGTCTCCTTCTCGTCTGAAAAGTTAATGTGTTTACTTTAGACTTCCCTCATCATTTTACCCTTCACTTGCTCAAGTGTCAGGAGGACGGAATGGAGACAGCCCCCCAGTCCAAAGAGGAAATGACAAATAAGTACTTCCAGCAGACTGGAAGAGGCAGCAAGAGCAGGGACACGCGTCAGTGGCTTCAGCACAGGAAATAGGAGGGACACATCACAGTGTCGCACAAAGGCTAGAGTGTTTCTAGCCGTGGTGCCATGTGCCTAGCTTGTGCAAGGCAGTTGGGAAGAATCTGTTTTTCTCCTTTTTTTCCATTTCCTTTCTTTTTTTTCCATCATTCTTAGAAGTTGATGAAGTTCATAAATTGCCAAGTAACCAAGCAACGAGGCCTTGTAATTTCCCCCTGCACCCACTTCTTCATCACACTCTGGTGTCCCTCAAGAGGCTTTTTCAAAAGAAATCCGGTTTGACAAGGCCGCTGTTTTAGGTTTTTTTCCCCTTCTCCCTGGTGCTCTATTTTGGCAAGACAGTCACCCCTCTGCTTTTAATTGGTGGAAACCTTAGCAACATCTAGGTCTGGTCTGTGTCGTACCCCTTTGGCACAAACCTGGTCCGTGCCACAGAAGCCAGAGAGGCTGCCACTCAGCATTAGGCCCCACAATCCCAGAAGGGGCGGCCATTTCACGCATCCAAGAAATTATGCAGCTCGAGAGGCAAATTTGATAATACGTTTATTTTCTCCACGCACCCGCAGGGAAGGGAGAAGAGGGGAGTGGTGGAATTATGTGCTACGTTAACTTTGCACCCATCTATATGGCTGCGAGACATGTCTGAAAGTCTTTTTCTCCTTGCACAAGAGTAGCTCTGTACTGGAAGAGAATAGTAGGAAGAAAAATCTCTCTGGACAGTCCTTCAGCCTGGCAACATGTCTTTGAAAATTGTCCCAGTGCTTTCTGTTCCTTGAGGTATTGAGTATATGGTTTAATTGGCAATTGCCTCCGTGTCCCTAGTTATTTAGGTCTCTAAATGCTCTACGCAGACCAGTTTTTCTCAGGAATTATGCACTTGAAAAGTTAACGTCTTAAAATTCGGATTTAAAGAGCCATACATTTGTTGAAGGAAATAACTGAAGGCTTACAGAAACCTGGTCCAACTTATTGTCAAAACCACTTAGCTCAATCGGCACCCACATCTGCAAGGTAAATATTTGTGATTTCCTTCATAGGGCCTGTGATTAAATTTGGGACCATGATCTGATTACATACCCATAAGATTTCAACACATCCTCATCATTAAAACCAAAAATGATCATATGATGCCCTGGTTGGCTGCCACCGAAAACAAGAGAGTATCTGATTGGCGCAACAGTTCGTCTGAGCATGCCAGCAGTTTCTTTAGTGTTAGTATCCTGGTGGTTTGGACAGGCATGGCTAAATGTGGATGCCATCTTCCGTAGGAGACCACACAAGACAGCAGCTGTCTCCCGTAGATCCGGCAGTCAGATGACTGGCCATGGCCGCCTGCGATGCCATGTGTCGGGTGCTTGCCGCTTGAATGCAGGTATTCAGGAGAGGATTCCAGTGGGCCCAGCGTCCCGCTGCAGTTTCAACAGCACCAGGGGCTCTTCAAGGCAAACACGAGCCACAGCCAAAAAGCCTTAAGAATGCATGCTGCGCAGTATTTCTAGCATTTCCTCATGGAACGCTGCACTGACATTGATGTCTTGATCCTTATGGCGTTGCTCTGGAGCAAAATTGTGCTCCCTTATGCCAGACTGCTTAAGTCATAGTTCCTCGCAAAGGGCTGCTTCATTAAGGTGACTGGTTTTCTGGCCATTTTCCTCACAGTATTTCTTCAAATGTAAATCATAATTATAGACAGATTATAGATTTTAGATAGTTTGGAATGAATTATAGATCAAATTAATTATAGATAAAATTATAGACTTTTAGATATTATGGAATTACCGAGCCATTTAAAAAAGCCTGAACTAAAAAAGTAAATCTCTTTTCTATCCATCTATTTAATGTTAGGCACACTATAAGCGGTGCATTGGCATTTGTGATTATTTATGCATTCATTGCTGTGTCATCATTCACAGGTCATAAAATAAGCATATCGTGTGCCACTTCCTGCACATTGTCAGCTTGTTACCATGACCGTGAAATTGTCGAGCGAGATGCGAGTCAAATATGTGCACTTCATCGTGACATTGAGGAAAGCAAGCTCCAACACTGTGATTTGAGGCACACTTTGGCATAAACAAAGGATCAACACGAGGCTATAGAGAAGACAAACACGGACTGGGAAAAACAAACAAGACCACATTGTGCTCAGGCTGGCCGGCTTTATCTCCATGTGTTCCTGTTTGTTTGTTCGGCTGATCAGAGGCTTGCGGGTAAAACGCAGTAAAATGATAGGTGAGATGCTCTCGCTAGTGCGCTGTTGTTACTGCGCAACAAAGATGTTATGTTCTTTTATGGAGCTATTTTGATGGCACTTTTCGATGGCAGATTTTACATGTTTTTTTCTGGCTCCTTTGTTTTCTCTACATATTTTAGCATTGCTATGTTTTTTTAGGATTGGTAAGAAACTGATATTATATAACATTTTGATGAATACAGGCCAGTCGCTCACAATGCTAATCAGGATTAACATAACAAAGCCATGTGATTGGCTTCTTGTAGGTTTGTACTGATGCTGAGTAGTTCCCACAGCTGTCATTATGAATAGCAAGGCTTCACATGGTTGAGGGAAGAGTGACAAAATACTGTGCCTCCAGGCATCATGTAAGAACTTAAAAGGAACCCACAGGACGTTCTTACACATTGCCATAACTGCTCACAGTCACCATCCGAGACCTGTTGAGCTTGACTAATGGCATTTATGCACAATAAAGTACTCTTTCTAGCAAAATGAGTTCATGGAACCATCCTGTTTGGATTCAGTGCATTGTGAGGCAATGGAGAACAACTTTCTGGCATCTAATAGAGAGCTGAAGAACCTTGGAATGGCATGATGTATCTGAAGATCGTTGCTGACCATATTATTTTCCTCAATGGTTATTGGTTATCTACACACTTCCACCATATCATTAAGCATTGTTACCAAATGGTTTCAAGAATATGACGGTGTGTTTTCATTGATTTAATGGTCTACACAGATGGCAACCAGATCAAGAATCTTTGGAATGAGATGGAAAGGGTAGTTCAGTGCAATTTGCATTCATTTCACATGGTGCAACATGACACCAAATGACATGTTGCCAAATGATAAATTTATGCTGTTCTGACCAAAAGAGGTGAAACTGACTATGAACAGCAGTGATGGGAATAACGGTGTTAAAGTAATGGCGTTACTGAAAAAAAAAGTAATTTTTCAGTAACGGGTAATCTAACCAATTACTGTTTCCATT
>JBBPDH010000037.1:7191680-7207162 GCA_037974565.1 Clupeocharax schoutedeni
TTACTTTTATAATGCTGTAACTCAGTTACTAACTCAGTTACTTTTTGGAAGAAGTAACTAGTAACTATAACTAACTATTTTTAAAAGTAATGTGCCCAACACCGATGAACAGTGACTGTCTAATTCTAACCCTAACACTGGCATAGTAGACAGTAGAATTGTTTGTATCACAATTGTATCAGGAACCCACCTAACATGACAGAAATGTTGATTAGCCTATGAGTCCGAAAGATAAACCAATATATCTGTATTAACTTGAATTGTTGCATTGAGTGTTTCAGTGTGTTAGAATATAAATCACACAGGTGTGTTTCAAGGGTAAAAGTCAAGTTAGAAAAAGCTAGTGAGAAATAGTCATTATCTCTGGAAGTAATTTTTGAGTGTGACTCACTCAGTTTAAGTGACTCCAATTTTGTGAAGTATTTAGGTTGTGTTAATTCTTTCATTAAGAAGTGCAGTTAGGCTTTACAGTGATGAGCGTCTTGTCTACATTTCTTCTGTTTTCATTTGACCTACATTGTTAGAGGTGCATTCTGTTAAAAGAAGCTCGAGCGAGAGCAAATGTCGACCAAGTCTGAATGTTTCAATTTGATGGCAATTAAGTCTATTCGGTAATCACTTTATGCTCTGATTGAACCAGAGATACAAGTAAGCACGGCAAGGGATTAAGCACTATTTTGTGTCTCTTGCGTGGGGTGCCGACTTCATCAGGTGAAGGAGCCGATCAGAAGAAAGCTAAATAGCAGCCAAACAGTGCTTGCTCCCCAACATTAATCGAACATAATTGGTGCTTAAAGTCTTAAATTATTTATTATTGTGAGATCTGACAGCGCTGCTCAGCAGCAAATTGGGATCATCTTCCATGACCACCAAGGATTTTGCAGATTTAAGCCAGAACTAAGTTTATTCCCCCCACCCTCCGCACCCCCCCCCATGTGCTTTTATCCCAGCAAACGAAGCGTTTAAAAGGATCACCCGCGACAGATAACCACGTTACTGTAAGAGAAATAAGGGCACCCCCCCGTCACCCCCGCTCTAATTGTGCCGAGGTTCCCTGTGGGTTTTAGATGTTTGACACTGCGAAATGCTCTTAAATCCTCTTCACTCCTCTCTCTCTCCCTCTCTCTTTCTCTCTCCCTCTCTCTCTCTCTCTCTCTCCCATCCACTTCTCCCTATCTCTGGCAAAAGAAAAAGGGCCGTATGTCGAATTTGTAAATTTAGCGTTTTGCAAAATGCCGCATTTAATTGAGCGCGGACACGCTCCGATTCGAAATGCTGACTTAAGAAAAAGAAGTTCTGGTTTTTCAAAATGAGTTTTGAGCTCTGTTTGAGCCCACCCCCCCCCCATCACACACACCATCGCCATCATCATCATCATCACACAACACACACATCACACACATTAGTCTCTTATTCCTTTCTTTGTGGGGTGTTTCCACTGAGCTCTGTGCGTTCCAGCTAGGCTGGAAAAAGTACAGAGAATGGGTAATTATACTTAAGTGAAAGTGTGGGCACTGTATTAAAAACGTACCCAGTTAAAACTGGAAACACGCATCCAAAAATCTGTAGTGAAAGTAAAACTATCGACTTTTAAACGTTGTCAAGTCTGTAGAAGTGGAAATGAAATTGACACTGAGAAAAAAACATGTTTGATGCAGTGGCCTGTTGTGTAATGGGTCCTCAGGCGGATTCGTGTAAATATGGGTAGTTTCATTTATAAAGGCTGGAATTTTTCAATACAACCAATATTAACAAGGCATAGATGACAATGAGCATAAACTCAATTCCATTTTCTTGGAAATGTCATCAAATAAAAGTATGAAAATGTTTAAAAAGCAATAATAAAAATCTTTTAAATAATGCTGGAATATAACAATGAAGTACAATCACTAAAATCTTTTCCACCTCTGTATGAGCTCTTACACATTCTTAAACATGTTTTTCCTAAGGGGAACCAGCCAAAAGTTGCCACAGTGACAGAATTTTCAGGTGTCCTATCAAACCAAGAACATTTGGTCCTGACAGATAGCCATTTATGTACATATACACACCAAGCCAGACCTTAGATGAGATGGGTGGTATTGTTTTTATCAGAATATTCCAGACATAACTCTTAAATGTGGAATTATGGGTCCTGTTATTTCATGGGTATTTTCTGCTGTATGTACACACACACACACACACACACACACACATAATGAATACAAAAGCGTTTCCCCATGTACATCATCATTAATTGCTTACTATATCTTCCACATTTGACAGTCCATTAAAACTGTTTATATTTCCTGACACAATGGTGTAAAGTAGCAGCACTGGAGCTACTGCCAATGCCTGGTTGTTTTTAGGCCACAGTCAGAAGGACACTAATATGTTGCTCCACTCAATACTGTCCTGGCTGAAGAAATCAATAAACTCAGCGGCTGGCTCCAACCCAAGCAATGTCAGAGCGGTCCCAGTGCAGATGAGGCAGCAACTTTTCACACAACTGCTCTGCTTCTTCGACCACTACATCTGCGGACAATTGACTTATATGCAAAGCCAGACACCGCTAGGCTGTAATCACTTTTCTTCTACACGTCCATTTAGTGTCCTGTCTTGTCCTCTCCTGTCAATCAATTAACTGCAGTTTGCGCTGGAGCATTTGGAGTCAACGACTAGTCTTTTATAGTCTGTGGAAAATACAAGCAGAGGGAAGTCCCGCCGCAAGCATTCATTTCTGAGTAGCCTCCACACAAAGGCTGTCCTATTCCAGAAAAGAGGGCTTGTTGTTCCACAGGCACAGTGGTCTCTTCTTTGTCGTCATTTTAGAATGACAAATGTCTCATTTGAATGCTTCCTGTTTGGCTCATTAAAAATGTTTCATATTTTGAAAATCCCCTGATTCAACCCATGATCGAATCTCTTGTAAGTAGCAGAAATGATATTCATTTAACCATCTAAACTCTAAGAGGCTGTCTAAAACTCTAAGAGGCCGTCAGTTCCCAACTCCCATAACTGCATAATATTTTCAAAAATATCTTTTTAAATATTTTTATATTTAAAAATGTTCTTAGTGCTCTTCGTTGTTTCATAAAAATGTTTCTGCTTATATTACCATGTTCAAAAATATCTCCGAAATGCTAATGCTGCAAAAGTTATCGATCAATTACAGCTTGTTCAAATGATGTAGAACAATATTTTTTGGTTCTCTATGAACAGTACCAATATATTAGTTTAGTAGTAGTTTCTGAGTAAGCCGCAAGTTTAAGGGGTTAAAACATCTCAGAAAGTGACATGGTAGTACAGACACAATACAGCTTTGGCTAGATGACATAAACAAGTAGGGCTTTTAATATTTCCATAGACTAGAGTCATAATCTTCTTCTCAAACCTCTTGAAAGCATAACATGCAAAAGGGAAGCTGCATAAAGTGTAATTAAATCGCTGTCAATGACTCAGACTCCTCAAGAGATGTACTAAAACAAAGCTGAGAACAGCTTTGATGGCAAGCGAAACCTAGCAGCTCATTCATTCTTAAAGCTGCAAAAAAAAAACTATAGAAAAAATGCTCAGGGATCCCTAAAGAACCATTCAAAAGGATGTTGTGAAAGAAAGTAAGCATCCTCGACAGAGAATATGCTCATTGTTTAGTTGATGAATTCAACATTAGATGAATTTAATATTGGGAAAATTGTAAAACATAATATGTGGCATTTTGCAGACTCATAATAAATATATATATACAAAATTGTTTGATCTGGGGTGTTCAAACATTTGCATTTTATTTTACCAATGAAAGATATTCCCTATCTATATGCCCAATCTAAGAACCATATTGAGGAACCTCTAAATTAAGAGTTTAGGACAGTTTTCCCCCCCATGAGAACCATTACCCTTGCAAAAGCCCCCACTTCATCTTGGCAACAAAGAGTTCTATTCAATCTCATTCTAACCTAAAAACCTACAATGTATTTCTGAAAGAATTTACAGAAAGTTTGGGGACAGTTGCGTATGGAACGCACTAGTAAGCCTATGTAAGACCTACACCATTGCTTGCCTTGCAATGCAAGGTCATTGTGGGCATATAATATTGCTTGTCTGGCAAAGCGAGGGCAGAATCAATGGTCTGTATAATGATATAGTGTGTAATACATGTCTGCTTGCTAGTAGTTATCGTGGCCCCATTAAACTCAAAGGCATAGCCCTCCACAGTGCTGCATGAGGAGTTCTGCAATGCCTGAGATTCTGTGGCGGCACCTCTCCTTCCCACTCTCAAGTAAACAAGCCATAATTAATCGTACAGCATGTAAATTTAGCCCGGAGGCAGAGGCCACCTAAACCCTCGCCACAAGGAATCGTCTTGGCAAATTGCCACGCCATATTTTTGACTCTGACCTTTTTCTGTGAGTACCAGTTGCAAGCCTCAGCTAGCGACAGGAATATTTCGGGTCCGGGCCAGGCTGAAAATACCGGCCGTTTCTGTTTTCGCTGGCGATTATTCTAATCCCTGAGCATTTCCAACGATATTGTTGAGTACTTCTGGAGTACAGTGGAACTTAGTATCCTGTGACATATTCTGTGCAATAAAGGTTAAAATGGAATAGATCTTCTCTGTTTAATTAACACGTAAGCCACACTTTATATAGGGGGTGTTAAGGTGTATTATGGGACAGGTGACCACTCTAAAAGCCCAGGCATGTCTGAAAAATGCCTTTTGCCATTCTTGCATTCTTTTAAATGCTCAAAACGAGTTTTCTGCATGTTATTCCAGTCACAAACTCATTTGTGTTTGGTGGGGAAAAAATATATACTTATTAAATAATCTGTATGTTTGTTGTGATCTGCCATGGATAGCCTTTTTTGATTTAATCTGATACAGAGATCCAAGCATAATGAAGTATAAATCTCCACAGCGGTTGACCTGCTGGCATGATCAATTATCAGTTCAGTTTAAGTAACTATGTCAAATGACTGGCCAATAACTAAAGTTTCAGCCATAATGATACACCTCATGTAAATGGGTATGTCAAGTTTCATTCCAAGTTTAAATTCCAGATTTTGTCATTTAATACACTGAATTAATGCAAGTGCATTTCATTCAAGTGTAACTTAATAAAAAGGAATTCTATGCCCTATTGCATAGGCATGATGTGCATATGCTGCAGACCGTGAAATGCTTGCGTATGCTTGCTTGTGGAAAACTGTTTAAAAGTGTACTTTTCATGTCCCATATGGCCTATATGGCTCAAAGTGTATGTCCCAAAGTTTGCAAAGTTTGTGAGAAAAGTAGTGCAGCGAAACGCAAAAGCTTACTCCAAGTAACAAAAGCAGGTCCCCAAAAAGCTGATCAGGTCATCTGGCCCAGGTCCAGGCATCGGGGGCCTAAATTGGTGCGAACGAACTGATTATTTAAGCGTAAAAATGTGGTTCATACCAGGTGCACACTCTCAGAGGTGTGACAGAAGGAGCGAGTCAAAGCGCTGGTGAGGGAGGCGGGTCATGGCAGAGGCGAGCAGGGGCTCTGAACCCTCCAGGTGCGCTGCAGTGTTGAGTGATGGAAGCAGGGCTTCAGAAAGTGCGTCGCAACACTCCACAGCAACCAAACAAGGCACTTTTCACAAAGGAAGCAAAACTGCACTTTGACTTGTTTTTTAAGAACCAATGAACATAACCAGCATCCAAAAGTTTGGAATCACCCCTCACATTAAAGCCTGCTGGTGTTTTATTGCAGTATTTAATTGTGAGAATTTAATTATTTGATTAAGTATTTATGTAATTCTTGTATAAGTTTTAAATGTACATTGTGTATCATTGGGGATATATTCTGACTCTCCCATTTCTTTTCCTTAAAAAGATAAGGCAAGATCAGTTAAGATAAAATAAGATCAGATAAGATAGTATAAGATAACCCTTCATTAGTCCCACAAATGGGAAATTTACATTGTTACAGAAGTAAAGAGGACGGTATGACCAATAGAATAAAAACTTTTCAACACAACAGTGTGATGTAAAAGGTAAGTATATATATATATATATATAAAATAAAAAAATACATCATTAAGATAAGCGTCACAATGACGAGCTGATAAAAAAAAATTAAAGCAAATTAACAAAGGAATGATGGGAAGCTCTACCCCCATCACTACAATATTTCAAAGATTGCTTAAGACACAGAATATTGACCACTTCCCCAAAATCCTTGCCAGTAACAGGTCATTGTTGTACAATCCAACTTTGACAAGAAGCTGAACTTCTATCTCCCAGAAAATGAACCAGGTTTTACAGTAATCTGCTGAATTTAAGTAATAATGCAGATTCATTCTCTAGTGCATTTTCATCAGTTCTTTACAGATACCCTAATGTCAATTTATTAAATTATTCAATTAAATTATTTTTTTTAGATTTAGATTTTAGTTCTCATTTGACTGATAGATAACTAATTAGGTCCACACTCAAGATTTAGAAACACAGGGCATTTCTCAGTCATTTTTAGAAAAATCTACATCTCTATGTAACATTCTAAAATCTAAAATCTAAAATTCTTCCTACAGTTGGATTTTAGACTGCCAACACACTTTTCATTGTGTTTCAAACAACAGCATTGGTTTTGTGTTTGTGAAAACCTTGACTGCAAACAGTGGTTCCACACTTTTCAACAGGAGTGATGTTTTTCTCAGAGCAAGAGTTGAAATGCCATGCCTTTTGTATGTGTGTGTGTGTTTTGAAATGATCCAACGGGGTCTTATTTGGCAGCGGGAGAATTAAACTACATCTTTATCAAGCACCCGCAGGCGAGTTTGCACTGTGCTTCTCTCTGCACAGTTGTAAGTGCTTCCACTCTTGAGTGTGTGTGTGTGTGTGTGTGTGTGTGTGTGTGTGTGTGTGTGTGTGTGTGTTTGTGTGTAAGTGAATCCCACTGGGCTCTATAGTCTGTGCCGAGCTCCGTTTTATCCCCTGTTGTTTTGTGACTCAAAAGGCTGCCGTCCTTGCCTCTATTTATGTAGCCCCAAACAAATACTGCCTCATTACCTGCAATGCTTAGATTACGTGTGTACGCATCAGTCTGGGGAGCCGATTCCGAGGAGGTGAAAGGCGTACTGTCAAGAGACTTAAAACAAGTTACATTTTCTTTCTGTCTATATAGTGCTCCTATGCACGTCATCTCACCGTTTCATTATCACATACTGCGAAACATCTAAAACTTCAAAAAGAGTAAGATTTCACTGTTGTTCTTAATGAACCTGTCTGAGGTAAATGCTACATCCCCTAGAAGCCAGTGTCTGGAAGTAAAAACTAAGCCGGGGGGGTAACTTGTCAGGGTCAGGAGTGTAGAAAAGGAGAAAGGCAAGAAATGGAGGTATAGAGGAACAGGAACAAGAGAGGAACTCGTCTGCATTGCCCTACACTTACACTTTATCTCGTGCAAATCCATCCTTACCCTGGAGCACACCACCACTCTTTCTAGGGGGTGCAGAGAGCAGGGGGCAAAATGTTCCATGTGTTCTTACACTTGTTTGCCTCGGGGCGTGCTATGATTCCCTCTACAACCCCTGCAAAACTCCCGCCATTCTTCCAGCAGATGTTCAAGAACATCTAAGCTTGAATTCTTAAAGCTCCTTCCTCTTGCTAAACCACTCGGGATTGTTTCCACATTATTTGAGGGTAAGATGGAGCTCGAAAGTGAAGGAAGAAAGGAACGGACTTACGAGTGAACCGAGAGGAACCCCTTAACATGCAGGCTGATTATTCAGTTAATAACCTGGTGATGACAGCATGGTATACTTTGATCATGATTATTTCTCACTTGAAGCCCCTTGACTCAAGCAGAAACATTCTGGTGAAAGTGTGGATTCTAAATTGTCAACCTTTAATTGGTGAAACCTAACAGTTCATTAACAACCAAGTATCTTTGCAAGGGTAAGTCATGAATGGAGCAATTATCTGTAAGGAATAATGCAATATGCTTAATTAGAAGGAATTAAATGTTCCCCCAGTCAACATCTTTTAACGAACCATTAACACAAATACTTTATTAGGTAACAGTATTTTTGCCCCCCTGTAGTAAAGTAGTTTCCATGCAATGTTTGATAGATCAAACTTTACCATATAACTTATTAGGTATTTAAATATGGAATTATATTTAAAGTGTATTAAAATGATAATTCAATGTAAAGTGTCATTAGTCAACAATTACAAAATTATTTCATTATTTAGCATCGCCGCCCTGCGGTGGGCTGGCACCCTGCCCAAGCAGAGTCCCTGCTTTGCGCCCATTGGCACCCACGACCCTAGTATGACTTAAGCAGCTGAGTGAGAGTGTGAGTATTTGTACTAAGTATCGCATATTAAATAATATTACATGTCAGTGTCATAGTTGTAATATTAAGTTATACCAAAAAACGGAGTTGTGGGCCTACATATGGGGTCTAAAGGGGTTAAACAAGAACAAGAGCTGTGGAGGAAAAAAGACATCATGCTGGGATAACGACACCAGCTAAGTTGTAGGATGGAGGCCAGAGTCAACTGAATGAGGCCTGCTGTGCTGCCAGTGTATGTCTTATCTTTAGAGACATGTAAAAGTGCATCATGCTAAATGGTACACTTAGATCCTTAGATCACCAAATCACAAGAAAAGATTACAAATATGCTTCAGAATTGAACGCCAGTAATTATCTCATTCAAAACAACAGCATGGACCACAACTACTGATGTTATAATGCAATGGTGTTTCAGTTTTTGCACTGTCTCACAATAGCATTCTTTATATGAGATTAGTAATACACACTTTGAATAAAATGAAGGAAAGCAAAATAAAATACAAGATGTACAAGCATGTTTATCCATTCAAATCAATCACTTTTTTTTAAGTCACGCAGATTTTCTTAAAAATGTAGGTTTATAGTGTTTTTTCAGTAGCTGCATGGAGCTTTATGAACACAGGCCTTCAGTAAAATGTTATACAAATGTTTGGTGCAAAGCTCACGATACACCTTTAACAGATCCCAAAACATTTTTGGAGCAATATCACAGAAGAACCAGAATTTTCAATTACAAATGGCTGCAATACTAGCCATTCTGGAATGTTTACACAGATTTACATTTACGGCATTTATCAGACGCTTTCATCCGGAGTGACTTCCATTCCCTAACTACAGGCGACAGTCTCTCTGGAGCAATGTGTGGTTAAGGGATGCATGCTAAAAGTGGAATTCGAACAGAGATGTTCACAAGTCTTTTTCACTTTTCACTTTTCAGTCAAGTCTTGAGGCTTTGAGTGTTAATGTTTACAAAAGGAGACTCTAAATGTGGGATTTTTGAGCTGTAAAAACATTTAGAAGATATGCTAATTGGCCACACCCATTGATTACAATTGGCTGTTGCTTAGCAGGGGGCGGGACAGCATGCTGTGATATGCCCTCACCAACTTAGAGGATTTGCCTTAAATGATCTTAAATCTAAATATTAAATATGAAAAATATATCTCTCACTCTAAATGTGAAACTACACCGTTAGATGGGGCTCGGTGAGCCCTTTCCAATGACCCCTCAAAAACCGTTATTAGCTGAAACCTGTTCACCTCAGACAAAAGTAATGGGACACTGGGGGATTTAAATGGTTTTCAGGTCGTTGGAAAGAGTGCGAGATATAAATAAATAATTCCATGAAATGAACATGGTTTACGAGGTATGACTCGGGAGTCACAACACCCGAGTCAAGTCTCAAGTCATTGAAGGTAAATCTAAAGTCAAGTCACAAGTCTTTGTTTGTGCAACTTAAGTGCGACCCGAGTCTCAGGCTCAAGTCCCCATGTCTGGATTCAACCCCATGACAAGTATCCTAATCACTAGGCCGACACCACCCCATCCACATTATACTGATGTGTTTCCATTACATTCTGGTGGTGTCTATTTATTGCATTGTTTGTATCATAACTTTCACTCTGTTGTATGTTTCTATATGCTACACTGTGGGCCTCGGAGAAACGTTTCCTCATCACACACGGTATGTGTGTACAGCTGCTGATGACAATAAACTAACCCTAAACCTTGAAAAAATATATATGTTTCTTTAAATAACTCATTTTGTAAAATGAGATGTGAAGAACATTCAATATCAGGCTAAAATATTGAGGTTGTTGTTTGTTAGTTTTGTTTGGACACTTTGTGCTCCATTGCTCTGTGGTTGCACAGGTGAATGTGTAGTCACTCTGAGACATCGGACAGAAGGTCTCTGCAGTGTTGTTCAGTTTTGGCGTACCTGCTCGTGGCCTATGGCATGCCCCAAAGCGACAGGCCAAATGTGTTTCCACCCCTAAGGCTGAGGCATCTCTTTGTGAAGCTGTCAGTGATCCCTCTTGAAAGGACATGGCCCATGGATGTGGTGCTGATGTCCGAGCTGACTCGTGTCCCCGGCAGAGTCCAGCCTGACCGCTTTCCCTGGAGAAGCTGCTGCTAGCTGTCACGATGAAAGCGGGCAGGTATGTTGTCAAGTAGGCATGGAATGTTACAGCTTGTCACGCTGAGGCTTTTCTCTCACTGAAAAGTCTCTTAGCCACTCAGGATGGAGATGTCACAGATTTATTTCCCTGCCAAGGGAGATTCAACATTTTACTGCTTGTTTTTTTCCCCCAGCATGAGCAATGGAAGTGAACAACTGCTAAAATATTTAGTTTTAAGTGTTAAATATCATATTTGTATGCTTAACTTGTTGTTCCTTTGTTGTTATCTGCTCTATTTTATTAGTTTAAGTCACTCATTTCCTTCAGTGCCATAAAAGAACCCCCAGTTGTGGACAGGAATATGTTTTATACTTAAGCTGCATTCCATTGCTAATTTTATTGGTAATTTTAAACGGTCACAGTGCATTCAACTTAAATGCAGTATGGTGTTTCTTTTGCATAGTGATATAAAGCATCTAAGCACACAAAAGGCTCCCAATACACATGCCATTACACTGGCAGTGGTTATGGAGTTACCTCTGCAACTCTGTGTTACCTCTGTGTCCTTGAGCAAGGCTGGCTACACACTGTTTTACTTGGTCAATGGGTTAAATACAAAGAACGAAGTTCACACGCTGTGCTCTACTGTGTTCATGGGTGACTCTAAAATACCACTTTACTTCACTTTACTAGTTCTAGTATGAACATGCACAAGTAACCACCACTCTGAGAGTTAAGAATTCAGCTTAATTTCAATGCCAAAGTCTCCGAATGTAGTGCTGAGGTTAGACTAAATAAACAGGAGGGTTGTGTATTAGCCTCATATTAGTTTCATAGTTAGTGAATAATGTCTTTAGATTAATAGCCAAATAATAAACTGTTTAAGGGGTTTAAAATCTGTCTAATCACGGAATCGACCTGTTTCACTCATCAAACTTCAGGCACTGGGGATGAATTTATGATGACATAAATTATCATTAGAGCTGCAGTGTGTTGATATTTGAAAAGAGGTAAAAGCATTTTTCCTTTTCCCCTCTGTCACTCTCTCGTCTTGGCATTCGCTCAGCGATTTGAGAGGCGAGCGTTTAAATTCACAGAGACAGGTGTTAGCAGGATTATCTTTATATTCTCTTCTCAGATTAGCAGTGGATGCTGTGGTATGGTTGTCACCAGAGATTAAAATTAATAAGACATAGAGGTAATAAGGACATGGTTTCTTTAGCAGCCATTTCAATAAAATTGAGCCTCCTTGTATTTTGATGGTGTTTTATTTATTTATTTCTTCGTTTATTTATTTCTTTGACTTATTTGTTTAAAGGGGACTTGAAAAATTACACATGCGGAAGTGAAAAATTCAATGTCGAAAAAAAGTAATAGAAACACATGCATATATTTCTTTGCCACTGTTGAAACAACAACAAAAACTTAACAGAAGAAAACTTGCCCAACTTTCAAAGTAAGAAAGTTGTAATGAGTATTTATAGCTCATTCTAGGCCATTTCTATTGGTCCATTCATCAGGAAAGGCACATTCAAATCAAAAAGAGACAAACATAGAGATACAAACAAGCAAAATAAGGACATAGTAACACTCTCACAGCCATGCAACAGCCAGAGAACTGGTTTTTTTTTTTCAGTAGTTCTGGAAATATGACATTAAGTGAATCGTTACTGAGTTCAATTATATATTTTAAATGTTATTCAAGTGATCAACTGCCCTTGCTGCATCCCATATAACATGTAATCAATTTATTATAGGCTTCTAACTGCATCAAGAAATTAATTAATAACAATATTCTATTTAGGTCATCCATCCCTAATACTGTATATTCCGCATACTAATGCCACATGTTTTCCTACGCTCCTGCAATTTAATTACTTAGGAGTATCATTAAATGCAACAAATTTACAGTTTAATTTGGATGCACTATTTAAGTCACTTTCGAGCCTGCGAATCCCCCTTTTCGTAAGTGGATTAATTAATTTGAATCAATAACTGCTCTCTTGCTTATCTGCAGCTGCGGAGGTCCACGCTGGAGCTTTCGCTACTCCACTCAATGGTGTTTTTTTTTAAGTCGAACAAATTACACAGTAAGCAATCATGCCAGTGCTTCATGTGGCACAATATTATTGCTCTGTTTATGAATAATTGTTGCGCTATTATATCGTAAGACTAATTTTTGTGCGGATTATTAGTGGCTTGATGGGTACCCCCCCCCACCAACACACACACACACACACACACACACACTTTTCACCCTGCTTGTTTCCAAACTCAAATCGTCTGCAAAAAGTCTCTCTTTCCATATTCCAATCACACCAAGCAATGAATTACATGTTTCAGCACTGATCATCACTATAACCCTAAATGTAAAGTATATGCTGTATATGTACTATATTCTCTTTCTGGTAGCATTAATTTCTTATGTAAGTACGCCGTATCTTTCTGGACTCCAGGACCTGCACTAAATTGCTATCCAGATTGAAGTGGATCAATTTGGAACTCCCTAAAATAACTTTAGTGCCTAGAAATATTCTCTCTCTCTCTCTCTTTCTCTTTCTCTCACTCGCTCTCTTGTCCTGCGACCACAGTGAGGAATCTGTGGAGGTAGTGTTGCATTTTTGTTTGTGTGTTTGACTGTGTTGCAAGCACGCCCTGGAAACCTTAGCAGCGATGTACCAGCAGCTCCCAAACTAGGTCGCCATGAACAGCTGTCCTTGAGTTTAAACCAAGACTACAGCATGATAATGCATATGTATGCATAATTTCCATTAATTATTCCCATCTCCTGCAAACTGGAAGGAAAAGGACAAGAACTCGATACTATAAAATGCCTCGATCCTTCATTCCTTTCCAATATGTGGAGGTTCTTTAAAAAAAACAAAACAAAAAAAACCTTTGCCACATATAAATCAAAGCAGCCATCCACTGAAAGATTTGTGAGAGAACCAAAAGTGGCTCTTCTCTGAAATGGCTTCAAAGAACATTTTGGCACCTTTCATTTTAAGAGTCCAGGACCGAGAGTAAAGCACTATTTTTGAGAAAACTGTTCATCGTTGGCCTCAAGTGCACATTACAAACTGCTTTGTAACTGCTGTTACAAAGCAATCACATTAAATGTGATGAGTTATTTTTATGATGCAATTACATAATGTTTTGTAGCAGGCAGATGTTTTTTAATGAAAGCTTCAAATCATTCAATCATTCATAGAGAAAACGGTCCTAAGAAGATGCGACACTTTCACTGAACTCTGAGAAGATTGAAAACAGGATGCAAATAAAGAAGTGACTCATCAAAATGCCTGGTTTAGAGCTCAAGATTTCATAGTGCAAGATAATCCACGAGGATCATGGTTCTGTGTAGTGCCCAGGTAGAGTGACACTAAAGATAATGTAATGCGCCGGGGAAAGGACAAATAACAGATGGCTATGAGAGTGGGGCTGTTTTTGTTTGAGGAAAGGCCTTGGCTTAGATTATTAAGTTGTCACATCTGCGTCAAATCGCACATTTCCCGAGTTCTCAAGCTGGTAGTGCTGAAATCAAACCCAGCTCTATTTTTTTCTACAAGAAGAGTGAGGAAAATGACAACATTAGAGGGTGCGCTCCCGGTAGGGGAGGCCAAGAAGCAGGAGTTTGTCTAGCTCTGCCACTGCTGAGGGGCTGAAAGCAGCTAAAAGCGTCGCTGATGTTACAAGTTCATCTTTAGTTCTCCCACCATTGATATTCCAACTGTGTCAATATCAGAACCACTGAAAAAAACAAAGAGCCTCAGACAGTTTCATCAGACCCTCCATAGCTTGGAGTCAGGGAAGAGTCTGGGAATTTTAGCTATGGTCCTTTTATAATTCTGCAGGGAACTTCAAGGATGACAAAAGCATCATATAACGTGATCACCTTTCATTTGGTATAAAGTGATTCACTTTTAATTGCTCACTGAAATAAGTGGAGAAAATGCATTTGTGTGAATTTTAAACATTCAAAAATGATTTTTAAATAATTTTTGCAACAACCATGTCATTTCTTAACACAGAAACAGATGGAAAAAGTGGAAAGTGCAGACATGTTAACTGAGAATGTGATTTATTTCATGATCAAATATAGAGTTGTGCCATTTTAACTGAATAGCAATGCGAAAGAACACAAGGTCACATTTTGCGCGGAGATATTCATACAAAAACAATATAAAAAGTATTAAACCAGATGAATTTGGCTGTGGAAAATGTATATATTTCTGGCAGCATGGGTTTTAGTTTGCAATAGTAATATTTGTACACATGTACGGTAAATGGTGCAAAGAGAATAGCACTATTAGAGCAAAGGCCCTCGAAGTATTTGATGAACCATGAAGTTTCGTAGTGTAACACTTCATCTTGGGTTGAACCTTGTGTGTTTGCAGACTTCAGACACTCCCCAGACACTCCCCTGCTTGGAACAGGTAGTCTTGCCCAGAAACTAAAAGCAGATGTTGCACTCTGAAACTCTTCCCTGCTTACATGTTTAATGACTCTGAAAGTTAAGGGCTGCTGATCCGGACAAGCTGTGATTTGCCAGAACAAATGGGGCATCGCGTTCATGAACAGTGACATTAGCTAATCAGGAAAGACATGGATCTGGCTCTGTGGAACTGTGGGTGTCGCAGAGAAAGAGGCAGGAGAAACAGAAGCCTCTGAGATTTGAATTTGGAGAATGAATCAGTAGTGCTTAGTGTGTGCAGAGAATAGTGGACAACCCGTTTCCTTTATGTTTACAGAGAAGTGGAGGGCACTTCAAGGCAGCAATCAGAAAAAAACCCTTTCAGAAAAGAAGACCTACATACACCTTAGCATGGTCATGTAATAAAGAGTGCTTTATTTAAGGTCTTTATTTAATTTTAAATCTATATTTGTGAACCATTTCTATGGGTATAGTAATAAA
Organism: Clupeocharax schoutedeni; assembly: GCA_037974565.1. NCBI lineage: Eukaryota > Metazoa > Chordata > Actinopteri > Characiformes > Alestidae > Clupeocharax > Clupeocharax schoutedeni. The sequence continues at coordinate 7,207,016 of JBBPDH010000037.1, forward strand.
TATGAATATGAATACATCATAACAAAATTGATGTTGGTTTTATGCTAAATATTCTTAACATGTGCACTTCTGACATTTTACAATTGGTTTCAATGTCCACAAATGAGAAAACTGCAGCAGAACTCTAAACGATACATGACCAAGTGC
>JBBPDH010000037.1:7207262-7227836 GCA_037974565.1 Clupeocharax schoutedeni
TGACATTTTACAATTGGTTTCAATGTCCACAAATGAGAAAACTGCAGCAGAACTCTAAACGATACATGACCAAGTGCCCAATGATTTTTATTAAATCAAGTCATGATTAAATAAAGTGTTTTATTTAACACTGGGTAATATTTTAATACTATCCAGTTACACTATGCCCTTGTTGTCTCTGACAATAATGCAGCTTCATAGGGTTTAAATAATCATATGATCTTATGTTTTGATCCGACTAAAATACACAAACACAAGTATCCTGCGACTCAAGAGGCCAGTGAAAATACATTATATGGTAAAAAGTATTGGGACACCTGACCATTCCATCTACAAGGACTTTCATGACATTGCATTCAAATACATAGACTTTATTATGGTCCACCTTTGCAGCTATAACAGCTTCCACTCTTCTTGGAAGACTTTCCACAAGATTTGGGAGATTCTGTGGGAATTTGTGCCCATTCAGTATTAATGAGGTCAGACACTGATGCTGGATAAGAAGGTCTGGCTCTCAATCTCCATTCCAGTTCATTCCAAAAGTGTTGGATGGGGTTGATTAAAGTTCTTCTACACCGAACTCCTCCATCCATGTCTTTATGGAGCTTGTGTTGTGCACTGGGGTACAGTCATGCCGGAACAGAAAAGGGCCTTTCCCAAACTGTGTCCCAAATGTCTTGGTATGCTTAATTTTCTACACCTGTGATAATTAATATGATTTAACACCCCTGCATTCAAAGTGTGTCCCAATACCTTTGTCCATATAGTGTATGTATATCAATATACAGTTATGTACAAAAGTGTGAACACCCGCCATGTAAGTGACATGTTCAGTTGCATTTCTATATGTAAATATGTGAACACATCTTCTACAGACTTAAATATGACACTATTCTGCTAATTTTCTATTCATTTTCTCATTTCTATTCATCTGGGGAAAACATTAGGTATAAAATGTGAGATAACTTTTGCACTCATTTTATGTTTGATTTCCCATTATGGTAAAGAAACTGTAATTGTGCATTACGTTTTGCAAAGCTTTGTAGAGCACATGTATTCATTTTCACATTGAAAAAAAAGTAGTCTGACCGCAGGCACCCAAACTTCTGCATTTGTCTGTAGTTTCTATCTATTTGTCTATTTATGACAACTTATTGTGAAAAACATGAAACTGGAAAACCCCTCTTATTCATTATACACTGTTGTTGCAGAATACAAAAATTAAATAGTAATTTTGCCTGCAATATGTTTACAATGTAAATAAGCAACCTAGTAAATATCAAAACAATCAGACTGAATCGTCAATCACAGATACACAAACACACACACACACACACACACACACACACATGCTAACATTAGCCATAGCTTGGTCATCCAAACAGCAGTGGGAACAGTAATTATCTCCTCATAACTCTTCAGCATAAAAAAAAGAAAAGAAAAATCACATTCAAGGCTTAGCGTGGAGAAGAGCACATGAGTATAATTTCAGAAAATAAACTTTTTCCTCCGTCTTTCAGCTCTCAATTGACTCGCTGACCCCTAAGTGTTGCCACTGCGGATTTTAAAATTGACAGTGAGAGATGCTAATTGTTTTGGGGGGCTGGCGGGAAGGGGAGGCAGCAGAGTTGGTGAAAATGAAAGAGCGTCTTGCACAGCTTCCACGGCTTTAAGCCGAGGCTTTTTTTTTCTTTTCTTTTCTCTTTCTTTTTTGTGGCATGAAGAATTAAGGTAGATTTCTTTCCATTTGTGTAAGCCTTGGTCAAGAAATTATAGTCTGCTCTTCCCACGGTGCTACATGTTTTCACGGATCAGTTATTGTGCAGAAAGACACATTACTGAACAAGTAACACACGTCCGTCCGCCCCCATAGGCGCCTTTGATCTCATGATGCGCTTAGGCGAAAAAGCTAATGTGGTTATGTGCTAACGTACACACTTCTCAACACACAAATGATTACAATGCGCGGGGTTTGGCATTTGCTTTGAAAAGGCTAAACGGGAACATTTCTCAGTAAAACAAGACATTATCTTTTCCAAACCAGCCTGGCCGAGATTTTTAAGGACCAGAAAGCCTGCTCCTGCTGGCCATTCCATGCTCAACAGTCCTTTGTGTCCACTCTGTAGCTTTGGAATCGGTGGCTGTCACATTCCCAGCATAATAGACAGCCCTTTTAACATGTTTTTAGCTATTGTGCAATTTTTAGTGTCCCTCCTTTTTTTTTTTGCCTGTTGAGTGGCGAACACTTTAACCTAAAAGACCTTAATGCTGGTGCCCTTCTGGAAAGGTAATTGCACTCTACATCCATCTGCCCTGACCTCTTCCACCCCTGCTGATCTCCACCAAGAGCCTTTCAGTGTGGCAAGTGGACCGAAGCACAGAACACTACACTGGCAAACCAAACCATACCTGTTAAAACAGCCCATTCCTGCTTTACTGTTCTTTCCAAACATTGTTATGGAAAGATGTTTTCTCTGTCGACCATCCTAGTCTTTTTCATGACAAATTCTTTTTAAAGATCTTCAGGAAAAAAAATTACAAGAGCGCTATCACTTCAGCTGAACAAAACCAAGCAAGCCATTCTTTCATAACCACTTTACTGCATGGACAGATGGCAACCCACTAAATGGACATAATGGACATAGTGTAAGATTTTTAACCCCTTAATCTATACGGCATATCAAAAGTTTCTAAATACATTTATATTCCTTTATTCATATCTCTTGTTGAAACTTGGAATTCTAAACATACATCTGATATCACATTCATGTCACTAAGTAGAAGAGATTAAGTGAATGAAGTGAAAAGTGAATGAATAGTTTTGTACACAGTTTTACGTTGCCAAAAGAAAATAGAGCCTTTTTAGGTCAGCTTTTGAAACAATGAAACAAATGGGAAAATAAAGAGCTAAACCTGTTGAAACTGAATGTAAATAAAATGCAAATGTATTTAAATGAATTGTGCATTTACTCCTGAATAACATTATACTAATCACATCATCAATACTGCAATTTTGGGGGTTGGAAATAAATCACTTACTCTTGATCTGAGCTCTACTAGTGGCCATCATGAGGCTTCTGAAACTACAGGACTCCTTGGTTTTGGTAAAGGAAACTCTGCAGCTGTGACCCTCTGATCCTGTTTTCCATGACTCCTCTGCTCCTCGTCCTCACTGTCAGTTGATGTTGCCAACGAGCCAGCATCAGGCCAGCCATGGTGAGATTAGAAAATTGCCCAAATGGTAGGGTGGAAAGGTATAATTGAAGATGGCAAAGAGGCGGAATGGGGGGAGATGTTTAAAATGAGTGCTCTAGACGGTTAAGTTCTCAAATAGGCCTTGGTGGGCTACAGTGCAAAACAATCATGCCATGTGACAGGACGCTAGGACAACGCCAGTCTGAGTGAGCCTGGCACATTGCATGCAGACAAACAAGAATGGAGCTTAATCATGGAGATTACTGTGCCGCCACTACTGCCATGACAGGGACTAATTGAGAGAACACGAGACATCTTCTAATGAACATCTAATTAAACCAGCCCCATGCGCCAAGAAAGAACTTGAAGAACTTGCTTCTTCTCCAGCTATTTATTTACTTGCAATAGTGGGACATTTCTGTTTATTCTAGGTGACTGAATGAAGTTAACCTTCACTAAAAAAATGTTTCTTGGTCGTCTTTGATGCTCATTCAAGCTGAAAAGGCAAGGCTTTTTTTCAAACTCATTTAAACATCTGAAACATCACTTTTTCCACTTTTTCTAGTCAGACATTCACTATCGTCACGCTTACATAATGATTTGTCTAATATCACTCTAAAGGGACTTGACAGTAAGGCCAACACCCAAAACCTCCCCAGTGAGTCTTATGGTGTTTCACTGCTTGCACAGGGCTGTGCTAGACTCAACAAAACATTCGATGTATGTGTTTTACCCTATACTTCAAAATATACTGTAACTGCACCACAATTGGCCAAACACAAAACCAAACCCAAATGAATCTGCACTGTTTATTTTGGACCACTTATATATGGGTGATGGTGGTCCAAAAGCAGCCCAAGATGATTTCAATAAGTCATGCTGGTATATTTTCTTTGTTTTCAGAGGGAGGCATTTTGATGACTGTAGTTTTCTTTCTCCTTGGATTCCATGTGCTCAGATTTTGCATAATTTTGTACAGTGCGCTTTTAGAAATGATACTACCCTAAGGGAGTTCTACCATAGAAAGACCAACTTTTGGTTCCCAAAAGAACTGCTCACTTAATGGTTTCAGTTGAGTTTTCATCAAATTGAAAAGTTATTTAGGGAACCAAAAGTGGCTGTGTTTATATGGCATATTTAGTCCTATTGAAAATGTGTAAGGGATTATGAAATTGCATTGCCATCAGAGGGACCCTTGTAACTTTGGGGAACTGAAGAAGGCTGACCAAGAGAAAGGGGTCAAAAATGAAGCACAATGCTGAAGAACGTTAATCATTGTCAACTGTTATTACCACCGATGGCTTTGCAGAATGAGAAGTGTCCTGACACTAATATTAGGACTTGCCACTGATGGCAATGACCATCGTATGACTTCGTACAGCCACAGCATTACAACATAAAAGTATTAAGTATCCCCTTCAGGCCACCAAAACAGCTCTGACCCATTTGAGGCATGTGCTGTATGTGTAGAGTCAATATATTTAAAACAAAAAACTGTTCTGGCCTTACAGCGTGTAGTATTCTATACATGCACACATAACATTTTGAACTTTAAGAACCAGCTCCTTCAAATGGCTCCTCATGGTCATACAAATGTCATTCAAAAGATTTAGCCTAAATGTATAAAAAGTTCATCAGTTGCTGCCTGTTAAATATGATTACCAGCCTCTTGCAGTGACCTCATATTTTCAGTCCACTCAGACCCACAAACACTGACCGGTGGCCTGATCACATGGTGTTCTACTGGAGCATCTCTACAAGACAGTGTCCTCGAGTGAGCTTCCTCATCATTACTGTCCTCGACTGACATATATAGCAGCCTGACAGGGACTGAGAACGTGACCAGAAAAAGTGGGTTTAAGTTGGATTTTTCTCCACAAGTCACCTACTCTCATCAATACCAGAGCACCAAGAACATCGGAATTGCATCAGAAAATGACCCTTCTCAGCCGGGGCATGTGACAACATTATTAGGAAACATTATAGTGTGAAGGAGATTTTGGGCTAATGTGGATGACACTGCTGCCCATTTATTTTCGAGCTGTAGAAGGTGGACATAACAGCGCCCACTCTGAAGACATATGTTAAAGACGCGTGGGGTTCTCTAACTGTCATTTTAGTGGTTTTCGTCTCCCTAATTGGGATAACACCAGGCTGTTTTCTGCTGCAAACATGTCATAGTTTGGTTTGGCTATCATTTTACCTGCCAGACCCTTTAATACCATCCCAAACAACTTAATTTCTGCATATTTTACTTGTGTTAAATTGACCATCACAATTTACGAAGGGTGAATAGTGCAATGCAAAGTAATGTGTAACTTCATTAACATATATACTACTTGCTTTAGAGCAATGCAGAAAAAAAAAACATGTCCTAAAAAATTAATGTCTGACAAAAATCAGTCACAGACAGTTCAACTTTCGGTACTTTTACACAACTGAGTTTCAGTGAGTTTTCCATCTTACGTATAAATGATCAAACCCACTAAATATTGGGTTTTCTCATTTAATTTTCTCAAGAGCACTCCAAGTCTTTTAAAGTTATTGGATTCTCTATCATTTTGGATCTTCTGGAAAAAACGGGTAATGAAATCAATCCAAACCCATTGATGTGACAGTAAATACGCAATAAACCTCATTATGCAACATGTACTTCATTACCAGGGGCAAATTGTTTTAGTGAACATAATTTATAGCACAATATTATTAGAGAAAAACATGATTATGGATTTTATACCATGTGTGATTAACAGTCATGGCCATCACTCATGTGCCTTTATTTATCACTGGTATAGTTAACTATGTACTTGTCTCTCTTTTATATACTTATATTTTTAAAAAATCAAATTAATTTCACTACACAAAAGAATAAGACGATTTTCAGACTTGCTACATATCATATTTAGACCATAAATATGCCCCACTTGATTTATTGGCACTTTAAAGCTTAAAAATATGCTAAGCAGACTTACCATCCGAATCTAAGCAACATCCGATTCGCTGCATCTCTTGTTCTTTCTATGCGATTACAGGAGCCAAATCTGTATACAAGAGCTTAAGTGCCATTGAAATCAGGGGTTCATCTCTATGTAGGTTTTTGCTGGCTTTCAACTTAAACAATCTGCCACCCTGATTTAGTCAAGGACAAGCAAATGGCCAATAGAAGAAGCCTTAAGGTCCAAACCTATTTTTAATTTCATGCCATGGCTGTTTCGAGCCACAATCACCAGGACTTGCAGCGCAGATATTAATTGACAAACGTTGAAATTTCAGCCTAATTTAATTGAAAAGGCTACAGGAATCACTTAATCAAACAGTTTGCCGGTTTCATTCGGTACTTAAACAGCTAATATGTTTGACGGGTCTTTTTAATTCAATGATACTGGGGAAGCTGCTTGATTGGCCAGCCTGTCACTTTAAAGAGGATGCCTGGGGCCAAGGACTTGCTCGCTGGGGATGGAGAATGGGGTAGCTTTGTGAGGGACGTCTGTCTGGAAGTGTCCATTGGATTAAGAGCTATTATAGGAACGTTTATTATGACACCTAAATCGTCAGATGCAAAGCGCTGCCAAATGCACCATGAAATGGACCCGAGAAGACCTCCCTCTTCACACCCCATCTGTGCTCCCTGCCATGCCATCTTCTGCAGGAGGAGATGGACTTGCCAAGAGTCCAAGCTGTAGAGAAACTGAAGGCTTTGCATATGTGAAGATTCAATATACCATACTTAGCTGAATGTACTTAGCTAATGAAACTGAGTTAAAGGGAACATTCTGCTCCAGATTGTCATGTCGATATCCTCTTTTTTCTTTAACGTTAATCAAAAACCCAACTTGGCTGTAGACATTACCTTTTATCAAACTTGTTAGTAATACGTTGTGTACACCAACCTTCTTGCTGCTCTGGTTGCCCTTGTTGAAATATACACTGTTTCTTAAGGGAAGATGACAGATGAAGATGTTAGAGACTTTAAAAAAAAAAAAAAAAATTCTGAAAAGGGGTAATTTAACTAACTTGGCTGGTACTCTAATCCAGAACAACTTACAGTTATGTAGGTAACTAACATAGCTTCTTACTCAGGAATGCTTTTTGTTTTATTATAGACTTGTTACCTACTATGCTATTCAATTAGCCTAAAAGGTTAACATTACCATTACTGTTTCTATTGAAAACACAATATCTCATTCAGTATGCCCTGTCGTGAACGTCATGAGCTTTAAGTTCTCCAATATTTATTACAAAGCATGGTGTGATCAGTAGAAACTGGTCATTTTTGATAGCAATTTGTAGCAATAATGTTTAACACCATTTACCTCCACCAGAATGGGGTATGATTGCCCCTATCATTAACTGCGTAATGTGACTAAACTAGAAGCTGTGGGAAGGGTCTGCTAAATATTTGCCGTAATGTAAGTTCCACCCTTTCAAAAAATATAATTTACTGACAGGATGAATGAACAAATCTAAATTCTTTAAACAAATTAACCATGGTTATGATGACTACAAACACAGATTTGGGTGAAGCTCAAAAATCGTAATGCTAATGTTGCATTTTGAGTTGTCACAACAGTTTTATTCTTTTCTCAAAATGCTACTCTTTAATATCACCATAACTACAGAGTGACCCATGATTAATACCTTTCAAAAGGCAGCAGCTTCATGTTGTGTTTCTGCCAGTAACATTTCTCCATGGCAGGCCGTCATTCCAAAAGTACTGGCCACCATGCCATACACTATGGAATTCAGTTAAAAATGTGGCAACTGCTAATAAGGGGAGGGTGACTCCTACATGCTTTACTAGATTTGAGATGTTTATGAGATTAACATTCATATGTATAATTTAGTAGTTGTAGAATCAAAATAGTCTTTATATACAGAACAGTAGACCCTTGGTTAAGACTGGATTTGATACAAAAGTTATTATACATACAAATTATTTGACAAGAGGGTGTTGACATTTTTGCACATATATTATTTTGATTCAGTGAGTAATTACATTAATAGTAAGGGTCAATGGAACACATGTAATCTTATTTATAGCCACAGGTGTCAGTTTGGTTTAAAGAGCCTTTGTGCCTGAATGATTACCAGCCTGTTGGACGTCCCAGACCACATTGTAGCACCCATAGCCATTTTCACAGACCCACTCCAGTTCACATAACTCCCCAACAGATCAGAAGCAGGACACCATCCCCACCCCGTGCTGTGTACACCAACCTCAGCTACATGCACAAAAAATGGGAACTATGCGAGACTGCTGTTCATTGACTACAATTTTAACACAAACAAAAGTTCCCTTCTCACTGTTCACAAAGCTGAGATACCTGCACTGGAACTGCTGCCTGTGTGCCTGGGATGACTTACCTGGGGCAGACTACAGGTAAAAGTTGGTGGTTGTGTCTCCAGCACCCTCACACACATATCAAACAATGATGAGACAGCACAAATAGAGGTGGTGGAGATCGAGCCACATTGTGATGTGCAGCCATCACAATATACAATGTAATCAATCATGCTTTAGGGCTTTTTTCGTGCTAGGACAACGCTCCATGGTAACTGGTGACTAACGGAGAGTAGAAGAGAAATAATGAGTTGATTATCGTTTTTGTTTGCAAAGCGGTTAAAACAGGTTGAAATGCCATGAGATGGGGAAAGTCTCTAAATCTAACTTTCACCTTAACCCTAACCCTAACCTTAATCTTAGCCCTAACCTTAACCCTAACCCTAAAGCCAGCGTTCCTGGCATGAAAAAAAGCCCTTAAGCATGATCGCAGCACGTATTTTGATTTCATTGATATTCAGCCTGAATATCAGCTAAACCAAAATCCTCAGACCTCTGTTCTACACCTTCTACACCTATGCCTGGCCACACACAGTTCCAACTCTTTTATCAAATTTGCTGATGACATTGTAGTGCTGGGTCTTACCACCAACATGGAAGAACCTGACATTGTGGTGTCGGAGGAACTGCCAAAATCTGAATGTCAGAAAAAGTAGCTTTCTGTTTGAACCGCTGAAATCAGGCAAACACTTTAGGAGTATAATGGACAGAACAGAGAGGCTCAGGAGGAGCTTAGATCCTCAGAACATAAGACTCTTTACCAGAAAACAACACAACCCACAACTTTTAACTGTTCATTATAACACGAACTGAACTCTCTACGTCACTTTACTTCACCTGCTGTGTGTTATTTATGCCACACTTTACAGTACATATTCTATTCTATTATATTTTCACACTACCGATCTTGTTTACACGTGTGATATTAGTTTACACTTGTTTACACCTGTAATGTTTATTTGAATATACATTTTTATTACTTCTAGCCTTTAATTTTCTATTAAATTTATTATAACCATACCACACAAATGTCTCAAAGACATTTCAGTGGCACATTTCACTACATGTTATACTTAATAAAGTACTTTGTAAGTTGAATAAAAAATTTTAAATCTTGAAAAGCGGTAGGGACTAAATGGGGGGTCAGGGTTGCAATCGTATTTGTAAACAGGGGGTTGGGGTGTGGTGGTACGTGTGTTGTGTGGGCTGAGATCATATTTGTCGATAGGAAGTAATCATTTTAAAACCTGATGGCGGCACAATTTACCAATCATTTCAAACGTAGTGCGGAGATGCCCCCATTGTGCCCTGCATGAATGATGCGTATGCACGGCTGCTCTGTCTTTGTTCTTCACACACCCTGCTTGATAAATTTGCATGGACCTCAAATACATTATTCAGATAATGCTTTCAAAATCCATGCATTTGGTCTGTGTAGCAAAGCTTGAGAAGCACATCAAATCTATGGTATGGTCATGACCTAAATGGTGGTGGCCCTTCATTGGCTCCCCTTGCCTGAGGTGAGTGCCTCCCATCTAATTAGAAGATAAAAGCTGCCACTTACTGTAGGCTTCAGGGCTTGCTCAGAGAGAGAGAGCGAGAGAGAGAGTGTGTGAGAGAGAGAGAGAGAGAGAGAGAGAGGGAGGCAGAGAGGGAGAAAGAGAGAGAGAGAAAGGAGAGGAGAGGCTGAGTGTGCAATCAGGTTACCATGGACACCTGCCAGCGTGTTCAGCTCACAGTACATCTCTATCAGCAGTGAAGGAACTGCGTCTGTCTGGCAGCAATATGCAGCGAAAGGAAGGCCAGTATTTTTAGAACATGTTGTGTTTTTCTCCCTTGCCACTTCAGGTACTTTGTACTATATAGGTGTCGAAGTAATTGAAAGCCCTGTCAGAGGTGACAAACTAAAACTAGTGTGTTCTAGCTTTGTTGTGTTAGTCATGACTGTAAATTGATGATAATGGGCTAAAGGGTGAAATGACACTGATGTACACAGTGTGACTGTAGTCGTGCATGAAGTCAGTACTTTTTACTTTACAACCCACTTTTCTTTTGCGAGCATGAGTAATTCACCCTCAGAAACTAACAAAAGTTATCACTTTTGTTTACTATTAATGGGTAAATAAGTACATACTTCATTAAACGGTAAGTTATATTTACAGTTAAACAAGAACAAGACAAACACATGCTGATATCATATTAAACCTTCTACACATCAACATGGAACAGTTTCTCCTCTTGATTCAATGAGCCACGAGAGTAATTCTCCAACTACCCCATGCTTGGTTACTCCTTCCATAACAGTTCTAATAGTTAAAGAGAGTCATAACAGATAAACAGCGAGAGAGAAAGAGAGATAGAGAGTGATGGTACGAACAGTTCCATTCATGTAGCAGCAGGATGGTTGTCATCAGAGAGCGGAACTTTGTGCCAGCCATTGGTCGTGTGTGTGTGTGTGTGGATGCTGGCAGAGGGAGCAATAATGAGGGAAAAAATAGGCCGAGGCACCAGCAATAATCCTGCCTTCAAAAGATCCAGATGGCTAACCTTTCAGTCAAAATATTGTTTTTGGAGTGAGGTGTCCAGACTCCCACCTCTCTCTCTCTCTCTCTCTCTCTCTTTCTCTCTCTCTCTTTCTCTCTTTCCCTCTCTCTCTCTCTTTCTCTCTCATGCTGGGCTTTATCAGATCGTGAGGCCCTCCTGGAAAACAAACACTACTCATCAGAATGTTCCGGAGCAGTTTGGGGTTTAAGCAAGGGCTGTGGACGTGTATAATATGCGTGGTGGAGATGGTGTGTGTGTGTGTGTGTGTGTGTGTGTGTGTGTGTGTGTGTGTGTGTGTGTGTGTGTGTGGTGGGGGAGGTGGGCTCCTCACAGTCTCCCGGACTGGACACACACAGAGCGACTCTGTGTGGAGGAGAAGGCCGAGTCACTGCTTAAACCACTCTGCACCTCGGATAAAGGGTCGTACTTGTCTGATATGTATTTTATCATATCAGTATATAAAATGTATGTTAAATTTAACAAGATTTTAAGGGATCACTTCTACTGCCTGTCCATAATCAGAGGTTTATGCTATGTAAATAACACCCCAAATGATCAATAGACTGAAAGGTTTGATTTGACTGTATGCAAGAGCATAATATGTAATAACAAAATGGCGCATATGTATATTTATAAGCTCCTGTATATAAATAATATTTCCTGTGTAGTACCAGTGATATTGGCATAATAATAATTTAATAATAATATTAATAATAATAATAATATAACTCAGTGATATGTTCCTATCTGTATTTTAAACGTGGATGTATCTATTGGTAATAGGAACTTTCTCTAAACATAATCCTTAACCTCAGACACCCTAAAGAAATGACAAATTCTCTCTGAATTTGTTTCTCTTCTTTCTTTCTTACTCTCTTTCTTTTTCAGATAATAAAAACTCTGTACAAAGTTTGCTGCTTCAGTGATTATAGTCTTTCCCCAACAAAATCAGGGCTTTTTTTGTCCTAAAAGTGTACAAAAATAAATGCACGCACACACACACACACACACACACATACACACACACACACACACACTTCATAAAACTATATCCTTCTCCATTGTTGAAGAACTGCTGAATGTCAAATTTCCTTCTAAACATTTTTTTCTCCAATATAATACTAACAGTGGATCCTAATTTAATATTCTGCTGCAGTTTGCACAAATATACAGAGACTCTCAAACACTTACCATCAGTGATTTTTTAAGATGCCACCATCAAGTCACAAGCAGGTTATGCTGCGTAACAGCACATTAGCTCGGCCCTGACTGCGCTGTTGTAAAAACAGTTGTAAATCAGGCTGGGATCCACATAAATCTGTCAGTGACTTCATCAGGATAATTTCTTGTAATTTGCTGTTGATGATTTTACTCAAATTCTAATTGCACGAGAGCCTCAGAGTAACAGTGTGGTGTTCTCTCAAGGGACCCCATTCTGGACTTCCTGTTGCTCTCAGGTCAATAACATAATGGGAGTCAGTTTTGTGGCATCGTAAAGTTAAGACGACGGGACACACACATACACACACGTATATATACACAAACATGCTTACAGTGGACTACAACATTAATAAGTATTTGGGCTTTACTGTGTATCAATCCCTGTCACAGGCCAGGACAGTCTGGATGACCAAGTGCACCTTTCTGTCTGTATAAAAATCATGGAAACACAAACCAAGACTGTTCACATTTTCTCTGTCCACACACAAATAAACACACACACACAAACACACACATTCACACACACACGTACACACACACATACACACACACATCACACCAGCGCCCCCACATTTATACACTTGTACTCATTCTCTCCTTTTTTCTTCACACACTCACATGCAAACACACATGTATGCGCATACATACACATAAAAATCACACATGACGCCCCCATGCTTAAAACAAAACCTGCTCTCATTCTCTCTCTCAGTTCACACTCAAGCACGTACGCGCACAAACACACACACACACACACACACACACACACACAGGTCCAGTCAGTGTGCTGTGTTGGGGGAGCCGGGCTGGCTCCTGTGGTCGATGGTTGGGGCGTCTCAGCCGTTTGTGTGCTGCCACACTCGCTCTCGCTCCACCGGAGCCGTGCAGACAGTCAGACTCCTATGTGTGTGTGTGAGTGTGTGTGTGTGTGTGTGTGTGTGTGCGTGCATGCTGCTGCTGCCGCCGCCGCTGTCCCCCTAAGTGGAACACACAGTCCAGCCAGCGCCAAACTAACAACGGCTGGACCTCTCCCGCTGTCCACTATCCTGGCCAAGAACACGAGGCTGAAGCAAGAAGCTGCCTTTAAAGAAATATTTCAGCAATACATGCACAAATGACCCCTTACTTGACCCCTAGTCAACCAAGACATGTTTGCTTCTGTAGTTTGGCACTGGAGCTATGAAGCAAGGTATGCGGAAGGAATGGGTGCTGTTACATTTGGTTATTTTTCAGATAATTTCGGTTTAGTAAAGACTTGTTTTAGAGTGCTTTAGGGTTTACAGTTTAATTTTTTGTATTTTATACAACTATGTATATACATATGATGTCAAAATGTACATAATTTATTTGCTTCAAATTTCAGCATGCCCATTTTAAAACACCTTCCTGTGTTCCTCCACTATGCACTACTCTTCTAAATTAGCACACATTTACCTCAAAGTCTTTGTAAGTTCACAGACAAACTTTAGGCTTCAGAGATGACTGCTACTTGCATTTTTAGCAAAGAAATGTGTTTTGTCCTAGTGACAGTTTGTCATATAGAGCCAGCAACATTGTTAAATGTCTTTGAGATCACTTGATCAACTCATTTGTGGTTTGTGCCAAATGCTTCAAGCATTTGTTGCTAAGTGGTGAAGGAAAACTTCCTTTATTTGTGAACCGTGCATTAATCATGTTGCTTCAGTGCTGAACTAAAGAAGCAAACTTTGGACACCCAGCGTGTCTTGGCTGATCGACTACATTTGGGTTTCGGGGAAATTGATTTTTCTTCAGATGGTTTCTTGAAGTGACTCAAGTCTGTAACTGAATAGAGTACAGCCTAAGGGTTAATGTTAAAGAGCGAAAAATGAAAGAATAAAGGGAGAAAGAAAGAAGACCATTAGAGAGTGGGCATGAAACAATGTGATATGATGTTAGAGAGAGAGAGAGAGAGACAGTAAAACACAAAGAGCACATAAAATAAGAACTGTTTGCAACCCATTCCAGTTTGTAGAAAAGAAGGAGGGAAACCAGAGAATGAGATAAAGAGAGAATGCATTGTTTATTTGCAGCAATTTCGCCGATTTCATTGAACGAGTTGCTCTTTTAGGGCTAGTTTAATTGACGTTTCGACATCTTACCGTCCACGCATTTCTCCTGTTGTCCTTTCATTGTCCGCAGCTGCACTCTGTCCCTGCTGTTTTTACTGTAACCGTGCACTTTCGCTTCTTTCTGTCATACACTTCACACCAATTACATCCCCATTACACTCGCATAACATTAGCCACCTATAACAACAACGATTCCGTCATTGTGAAACAAAGCCGCCAGTGGCCTGAAATCCCTTGGATACTGTAAATACTATTACAGGGTCAATACAAATGGGATGCTACAAAGAGAATGGGATTTCCCGAACCCTCTGGGAATTCTCCTTTGATGCGGGAAAGGGTGATTTCTGCGCGGTTCTGCTATTTCAGGGAAAGCTGGAACCTAATAAACATTCCTTTGGAAAAGGCACCTAAAAACCAGTGAACGGGAAAAGACAGCGTTAATGCATGAGGGTAAACTACTGATCAATGTTACATTCGTTATCTTGTGGCCACAGCACTCAGTTTTTGCGAAAAACATCCAAAAATAACTTTGCTGTACTCTTTGCAGTGATTGAAATGGACTAGCAGTGTCTATCAATCTTCCTAACAAAACTAACTTTGATTTTGTCTGACAGATCATGCATAAGAGCAAAAAAGGCATAGTTTTCATAGGTGCTTTATTCCGTACAAGTTATATTTTGCAATTTGTCTAATTTAAGGAGTTTAATTGACTTCTCATGTTTTTTAAGCATCATGAACTTCTTAGCCCGAGTGCTACACTACAGACCTGAAATATGTCTTGGCTGTTTGATTATATCTACTGTGAGTGGAAAATTTTGAGAACTGAAATTTCACATCGATTAAACCTATTTTCATAACATACACTATATATGACACCTGACTATTACACCAACAGACTTTAATGACATTACATTCAAATACATAGACTTTAATATGGAGTTTATGAGCTCAGGCACTGATGTTGGATAAGAAGGCCTTGATCGCAATTTTCATTCCAGTTCATCCCAAAGGTGCTGGATGGGGTTGAGGTCAGGGCTCTGTGTGGACCAGTCATGTTCTTCCACACTGAACTCATCCAACCATGTCTTTATGGAGCTCGCTTTGTGCACTGGGACACAGCCATGCTGGAATAGAAAAGGTTCTTCCCCAAACTGTGTCCAGCATGGCGTTGCCCAAAATGTCTTTCACTTTCACTGGAAGTAAGGGGGCTATCCCAAACCCTAAAATTCAGGGGTGCCCCAATACTTTTGTCCATAGTGTGTATTTTTTAAGACTATAAAAATGTTAATGCCATGAGATACACTATTGTTACATACAGGAACAGATTTCACATTATATTAGCTTCTGGTACCAGAATTCTATTTGTTCCATAATGTGTGTTGTTTTCTGAAACGGTTGGGGAAATAAGATTCGGAGTGGTTAAGATTGGGTCAGCAGTGGAAACAGCTCATAATGGTAGGTATGAACCTAAACATTGCGGATAAGGGTGAATTTTAGTCATGCCAAAAGGTATCCTTGAGGTCTTCCTGTTTACCAGCTTTCAAAAGACAGAGTTGCTATAAGTAGTACCAACCTCAGTATGAGGAAATCCATTAGATGATGAAAATGCTCATTTATTGCAATTAGTGTCATTAATAAAAATGTCCTACTCATAATAAACAGCCAAATGGAACAAAAGGTGATTAAAGTAGACAGAGTTGAGCAGAATGGCATAGTAACCCAAACCAACTTTTGTACAAATGCAATTAGGCCTGCATTTCTTTTAATTATCAAACGTAAGCAATAAAATACACGTATGTTTTTATCACAAAATCCTTAAAAGCATGGACACTGGAAATACAATTGTCGTGATGTGATGCTGATTCTACAATGGTAACTTAGGCACCAACTCCAGGACTCAAGCAAAAAAATGTATCTGTCATACATGCTTATTAATAGGGATGTAATGGTGGTGGGTATAAAAGAGCTTATATGTCTAAGCTTTCCTTTTCTCAAGGAACAAAAGGCATCAACATTTGATATAATCTTTGGCATCTTTGGCTTTATTTGCTGTTACAAAATGAGATTATTTCAGACTTCAGTGGACCTACAAACAACAGAGTTTCCAGGGTTGGGGCTGATTTACCTCTAGCCCCAGCCGAAGCAACACAGCTGAAGCAACTAATGTTATGGCCTACAAATTTGATGTTTAAAATGAAGCTGCATTAGGCTACGCAGGTAGTTATTAATGGAGAATTTATTGTTGCAGCATTGTCTTTCTAGCATTCATAGTATTCAGATTCAGCCTAAAATAAAATATTTTAGCCAGCTAATGTTAACGCTAGCTAATGTCATTTGGATTTATTTCATTAGATTGTATTGTCACAACTAGCTAGCAAGTTAAAGTGGGACTAGCTCTGTGTATCTGGGCCATTTCTGGGCCATTGCATTTTCCTATCAAACACGTGTCCCCATCAGGGTAGCAGAAAATAATGGATAAGATAATATGATCCCATTGTTTTATAGAATATGATATGTTTTACTGGAAATAAGAAGTCAGTACCTAATAGTAGGGCAAACGGGTGTATTTAGTATCTCATGGTGTAACACCACATTGTATAGGAAAACCTGATGTCATTTAAATACTGTAGGGATAAAGAAAAATGTAAAATGCTTGAAGTAAATTAGGTTTTGCTATTTCTTTAAAGGGAAATTACTTACCTCCCTCTCCCAGAATCCTTCCACTGTAAAAAAGGTTGGTTTGCCCTGAGAGGTAGGCCCTTGTAAAGAACATTCTTACTCTAAATATTTGTAATTTGCTTTGCCCTCTTATTCAATATTATGACCAGCCATCACTGGTTGTAATTTCATATTATTTAAAGACATAGAAGAACCACATTTGGTTCCCTGAAGAACTTTCCAATGGATGCTGGGTTAATAGTTTCTTTTGTAGCATGAGTTCGAAGAGCCATTAAAGAATGTCCAGATAATGTACAAGGTCTGAACCTTGAATCACACAAACCGTCCCACTCATTAACTCTTTGAAGACCATAATTTTAAATGTCTTAGTATCAGAACTAAGACTTTTTGTTGTATTTTTTCAGTTTTGTGTTTTTGGTGTTCCATTCTGGTCATTGAATTCTATGGAACAAATTTCAGGACAAAGGTCTGGGTGTCAGTGATACCCCAGGAGGCCTAAATATACCCTATGCTCTGGAGTGACAGGAACAGATGGAGACCGGGCACTGCCAAATATTTGCCCCTCAGGTCCCAAAATCTTACAGGTCACTTCTTTTGGCAGGGGGTGTGTTTTTTGCAGGCCTTTGGGGAGGGGGGATACATTGGTGATGTGTAAGTGTGAGCATAACGCCCCGTTCAGAGGCAAAAAGGATCGGGGCAACGCCACATAACCCAAATCAAGGGTTACTGTTCGAAGCCAGCTGGTCTGGCTTAATTAATGCAGGACATATATATGTTTTTTTTGTTGATATGTGTACTATCCAGTGTGATCTGTCTCTGTAGACCAGTGAAGGTTTGATTAACCTGGCCCACAGCAGGAACTGGAGGGTGTGATTTCCTGGGGAAGCGTGAAAAACGGCACGGGTGAGTTTTTCTCTCCCTGCTCTTCCCTTCCTCCTTCCCCTTTGGTGATGAGTCGAGAACTTGTGTCCATGGAAACTTCTGGAACTGTAGGCAGTTCAGCACTGAACACTGTCTGCTGCCATGTCTTATGAGGCATTTGCTGTTATTCCTTATGCTTGAGATTGGACTACACAGACAGGGTTCATTATTTTTAAATGGCAGGGCAAAATCTCTTTTTGCAATTTACTTGAAGCAGTTGCTTTCTTAAGGAGAAACATTGCTTTAAAATAAGTGAAAGATACAGTGACAGTACTATGTGTGTATTTATATTATTTGATGATAATATAAAACTTCAAAACTTCATATAAGAAACTTCATATAAGGTTATCATGACTAGTTAACACTTGTGCACTCTTTCAAGATACTGTTCAGACAAAAATGTAACCAAGATTTGTATAGCGTCTCTGCAAATGCTCAGAACATAACCTTGTATTTGGAAATGGGAGTTGCCGTTCACAACACGGCCAACTTTAATGTCAGACAAATAAAAGCTGAAAACTGAAATTCAAAGTTAAGTACGTACTGCGTTTCCTTCGGTAAACCTATATACCGTGGACAGTTTTGTGATCATGCTGGAGATGTGAAGGTTTATGTCAGCAAACCAAGTTTAAATATTAATTGCTTCAAGCTCTGTTATTGGCTCCTTTAGTAAATCTAAATTTTACACTGTACATAGCAGACATCATAATCTTATTTAATTTTAAAAAATTAGGTAAGATTAAAGATAAATTGTATGAATTTCTATGGCAACCAATAACTGTAGCAAAACAAATAGTGATAGAAGATTTTGTAGCCATAAACTACAAAGACCGATTTTCATGACCATTATTTGTACTTATCAAGGGTGTCAGCAATGATGGAGCTGACCATAGAAATAGCAGACAATTGCTGAAATAGAACACATAATAAACCTTTTGATCTAGGTTTGATTACATAAATCGTTAGACGTTCTGTGTTTCCAAAATACAGGCATTTAATTTGACCAAAAATAACATACCGAATTTTGTAAAGTTTTTGGGACTGTATTACAGAGAACTCACACAAACTTTGGAAATGAAAACACAATCATACATAAGGAGTCAATTTAAAGCACAGTGCAATTTCAGCTTTATTCATGTCCATGTCCACCATTCATGTCTAAGTCCAAAGTTAGCTTAGATCTTACGACAGGTTTAAATCCTGCCAGCAACAGTGGCTCGAAGCCAAAATGCTAGCTTGCAAGGAATGTATATATTAACTAACCATATGTAGGATACACAATTTTTGCAGTTAACTGAATAAATTAATGCTGTAGTGTTAAAAACTGAAGTTTAAAAATGAATGTTGTGTAGCATGATTAGATATTAAGTATGCTTCATTACTCAGCAGTTCTAAAGATTTTTTCAAAAATTTGCAAAATTGAAACATCCAATGATATTATAACAAATAAATCACAGACACAATCAGGCTAAATTAAACGTGACTGGAATTAATTGTGATATAAATGAACCGACTGAAAACAAACATGTAAATCAAGCCCACCCTCCACCCCCGTGATACATGTGAGGGCTTTATTTACATTCGCAGAACTATATTTCTGAGGCAGCATTTTCGCAGGAAGCGCCTGCTGACAAGCTCTCTGTCATCTAATCCCTCTCTTCCTGGGTGTTCAGGCATTGCCATGTTGCACCCCCCTCCGACTGTGCCCCTAGGAGACCGAGCCAAGGCAACTATGACCCAGTTTACAAAAGCTCCCCTGCTCCTCATTTGAAAACTAACTCCCTCCCAACCCCAACCTCTTCACAGAAATCTTTGATCAGAATTGCGGCTGGGGAAGAGCGTTGTTTTCTTACGGCAAAAAGGGGAGCGCGCTTCTCTGTCGATCCTTTCTCGCCCTCTTTGAGTCCCCCATCTGACGCCTAGAGAGCAGCAGCGTTGAGATTTTGTTTGTGTTCATGTTTTTACTTTTTTTTTCTCCAGCACCCTCATAAATTCATACGGTGGGCCTGTATGTGAAATCTGCCTACAACAACGAAGAGCCACCCAGGTGCTTTGTGAAAAAACGAGCTTCTGCAATTGTTCTAGCGTCACCTACGGTTCATTACATGTAGTCTGAGGGGTCGATGACTGTGTCCGTGTGGAAATGCTACAACAAATCAGTGGCAAATCCTGGTCTGTTTGCAGAGATACGACTATAAGGCCTTAATTCCCACAGTCAAAACATGCACCCCAGAAAAGACTATTTATATTAATCAGAGTTGCCGTGTGGCTTTGCAGTACTTGCCATCGCTGTGTTGCATATTGCAGATCCAGATGCTATCCTCTTAGGTTACACGGCCCATATTATTGTCTGTGGTCTGATTATTTCATATTTAAAACAAATTTTCGACGAGCCGTCACATATTAAACACATGGAAGCAGTTTCATCTCCCCTGCATGGAAAAGTGTCTTTGTTCCATTGTAATTGTTTGCAGTGACGGCCCAGTCTTTTATTCTCCTTTCTCTCTTTCGCACACACACACACACACACACACACACACACACACACACACACACACACACACACACACACACACACACACA
>JBBPDH010000037.1:7239206-7250746 GCA_037974565.1 Clupeocharax schoutedeni
TATATACACACACACACACACACACTCACTACAGTCCATCACTTCTCTTCATTCAGCATGTTTTTTATTTTTCATATTGCTCCCAAAACTTACCCAGCTCAAAAGTTCTAAAATGATTCTATTCACGTATCTAGAAACTGACTGATACTCCTGTTCATATCTTTGTCTTTTTTTAAACAATTTTTATACATCAGAAAAATTAGCCGTTCATTACTTAAAATCTCACACATATGTGTGTATCCTTCAGAGGAAGCCAACTACACCCAGTAAGGAGAGGCTACAGTAATTCTCATTTATTTAATTCATTTTAGATAATGACCATGCTTATTTTTCAGCATCGATGAACGGCTGCCCAAACAGAGCTTTTAAC
The DNA here is from genome assembly GCA_037974565.1 of Clupeocharax schoutedeni. NCBI lineage: Eukaryota > Metazoa > Chordata > Actinopteri > Characiformes > Alestidae > Clupeocharax > Clupeocharax schoutedeni. Next base: position 7,239,577 of record JBBPDH010000037.1, read on the forward strand.
CTCGATGTGAGAATTTGTGATGTCCATCTTTGAGTGTGGCAAAAAAAGGAAAAAAATGAAAAAAGAGGGAACGAGTGGGTTCTGTAGAGAGTGATAAAACCTCCTTTTTTGTCTTAACACCAGAAGGCAGAAATTATCACATACTTGGGAATTGATTTTAACAGACGAAACGTACAGAATTTTACTTTATGACTGGAAAAGCATCAGTCAGTTTATTTTGTTAGTGCGTAAAAGTGATCAAGAATTTGTGAGTTTACATTCACGAGTTTGAGAATTTTTAGTGAGGCTGTATTTCATGATTCTAAGCTCACACTGAAGGGTGTAAAAGGTTTTATTTCTCGTAGGCACTAAGGGCTGATACAAATATTGCGTACAGTAATTAATTTTGGTGAGTGTCGGTTTTCATTTTTCTTTAGTAGTGCTGGTGAGAAAAGCAGTAAAAGTTATTGCTGTTTATCTGCTTGAATTAAACAAGTGACTGCAAAATATGAGCATGTTTGGTGTAATAATTATAGTGGGTTTATGATCATGATCTTTTGGAAGACAGTAACGGTGAGATTTGTGATGTTTTGAGGATACTTTTACGAGATTATCTACATCTTTATTCTGCTGTTACACTACGGTATGTAACACACAATTAGAAAGAGATGCTTTTGTTGGATTTGTTGGATTTTAAAAGAGGTTGTGTGTTAAAAGGTAGGGGCTCGTTTTAGCGCGCAGGGTCTGACAGGGATTGTATTTCTGTCTGTCCACAAGAGAAAAGTGACCTGAGACACATGCTCTGTGTTACTGTTCTGTCACATGTTAAATGCAATCAATGGACCTGTCCTTTGAGTGTGTGTGTGTGTGTGTGTGTGTGTGTGTGTGTCTCACCTGTTGCTCTCTTGGGATTTAGCGTTTGGCTAATCTGCCCAGGAGGAAGGTGAACACACTCACATGTGAACATGAAGATATACCAAAGGGGCTCAGTTATACACACACACACACACATACACACACACACACACACGCACAGATACACACCCTGGTCCCCCTCAGACCTGTCGTGTCCGGGAAATCACTGGGGATTTGGCCTCTGCCGATTCACAAAACCAACAGTGACAACACGGCCTTACACTTCCCCCAAAGAGTGGGATTAGCCCCACACGTGTCACTCTGATTGGCTAGAGAAGTTAAAGCGATTGTCAGGGGCATGTAGTGGCACACTTGGTGTGTGTTTCCCCTAACTAAAGACAGCTGCCGAAGCTTCACAAGTACTGATAGCTCTTAACGGCCTAAGAAAATTCCCCTGGTACAAACTTGTTATCTTGAGTTGGGCATACATTTTTGAAATTACAGTCAAGTTAAACTGTTAGTAAAAATAAATCTGAAAGTCTCACTCCCTCATAAAACAATATTATGCACTTAATTTGTGACATTTTGGCGCTGGTGCATAAATGTCTAAAGAATTACATATAATTGATCCCTTTCTACGTCATGGCCAAACTGTTTATTCGCACGTATTACTGGGCTTTGAAATCTAGCTCTGGGCTGGTTCTAAATGTTTGCCAGGCTTTTTGCAGGGTTTACACAGTTAAACATAAAGAAAATGTTTTCATTTGCAAATCGCAGACTGGCACGATCTGCCGCTAGATAACGGAGTAAATTGCATTTTTTCTTGCCCACAGGTAAGGAAAACAGCGTGTTTTGCACTTTCAGGGACTGCTTATTTATCTTCCTCACAAAAGCAGGAGCCCCTCATATCGAATATCCTGTGGTTCATGTGTGTAAAAGAATGTATTTTTAAATGTGAACAACTTTTGCCGTCATATGAGCGGAACTTATTTGTGCCTCTCCTCGCCTCTGCTTTATGATCTTTTGCCTTCGAGGATGGCGAGTGTTTATTTTTAAACGTTCAAACTCGAGGGCCAGCTCATAAGTCGCAGTAAGTTTCCAGTGCAAGCAGGTGTTTTGAGAAGAAGCAATTTTTTTTTTTTTTACTTTTTAATTCTTGAGTTTTTCTTGAACATTATACGAAACACCAGTGTGCTTTAATGCAGTGCAATTATTTTCTTTGGAGCTGATGAAGTCTTAAACATTTTATTCACTTTCTCCCTTTTGTCTCATTGCTCGCTCCCTTGCTTCATTTATGAGGCCCCTAAAACTGTTTAATAAAGCAAAGAAACTAGCGTGTAAATTTTTGCCCTTGAATGGGCGCAATGGATCTGCATTAGGGGAATGTGCCCGGTGTCCTGGTTTTGCATAACGACTTTCGCCTCTGCCTCTGTCTCTATCTAGTAATTAGCAGTGACGCCTGGCAACATCTTTTTTTCGTCGTTAAGTGGAAAAGAGTGTGCAGTTTTCGTTCACTCGAGTGTTCGCGAGATCACAGAGGAATAGATCCGCCTTTGATGTTTAATTGTATTGTAAAACACATTTTAGAATATTTCTGCATAACGTTGAGCGGAGCTGGGGCCTGTTGTGGGCTCGTGTGTGTTACTCGCGCATCTGCCATGAGATCTGTGTGTATGCACTTGGGTGGGATCCTGTGAGATGTGTGTGTGTGTGTGTGTGTGTGTGTGTCTGTTTGTGTGGGTGTGTGAGGGGGGATTTCATGTATATTTTTGTGTGCGTCCGAGTATGAGCAAACAGCAAAAAGTCAGGAAAGGTGACGGATACGTCTCAAAAAAAGGTCATGAGATGGAGAAGGTGGAGCGTGTGCTTGTGTGAACACTACAGGCCATAAGTATGGAAGCAAGCAGTGATCAAAAAGTTTTGACAATTAAGCTTTCCCAAAATATTCCATTAGTTTGCAGATGTTTTATATGGATCTGCACATTCTTTGTTGATAAAAAGAACCAACATTGAACCAAAGCATTTTTAATTGTAAACAGACTTCTGATTTAACACACCCGATTCAGTCCATCAAGCATTCAGAATCATCTGAATGTGGTGGATTTGATCGTCAGAAGTTACGCAAATTAACAAGCAGTTAGTTGTTGCTGCAGACATTTTGTCAAACCCTTTGTCCTGTGTTTAAACATGCTACAGTGAGTTATTTGACAGTTTATAATTCAGTTTTTAAGGCTGTTGCTTACAAACCATTAGATTGTAGTGTGAAGTGTGAAGTGTGAATCCTAATCAGAACTTTTAATCTTTTCACTGTGACATGCCTCTACCCTTTAGTGCCCTACCGAGGGTGAAGGATCCTGCTTGCTTCTCCCTTAGGGTCCCAGTCTTGCTTACTTACTGCCCTGGGTGGTCTACCAGGGACTCACTCCTGGCCTTCTTCACCACAACCTGCTATCATCATCTAAAGCCCAAAACATGTACAACCACAACTGGAAAACAGGGAGGAACACGAGTAGATAAGACAGAAAGAAACATTCAGAGAAGAATGAGAAACATTCATTTATGTAAGCAGATCATCATTCGTCCCTATGTGGAAAAGCCCTTGAGGAACCATGACGGCTTTCCTAAAGGCATTCATCTAAACTCTTAAAAATAAAAGCAGCAAAATGTTCTTTAGAGCGATGCTGTAAAAGAGCTGCATTCTTTTCGTTGTACGAGTCTTGAAAGATCTTTTTCACTGAATGAGTCTTTAAAGAAGCATTTTGTGAATAAGATGTGAGAAGTTCCTCTATATATTAAAATGCTTCTATAACCAGTAAAGGTTTTTTTCTCTCTAGAACCAAGCCAAGAACTACTTAGGTACCTCAGTTTTTAAGAGGATATGCGTATAGTATCAGTGTCAGAGTTTTGTAATTAAGTGTGCCAGACGAACCATTCGAGGCCATTCATGTTTGTTTGTATTATTTTCAGTAGCTGCCTGTGTGAGAGGCCGCTAAAAAAAAAGCAGCAAAGTATATAAAGTCCAGAGACCTTCAACAACTGTGCACACACCAAATATAGACTCGAAGAAACAGCGCTATTTAAAAAAATATGTTTCAAGAAGTCTTTTTCAATTGTTCAGCAGACTTGTGTTTGTGCTCCTCAGCGAAGGAGCTTGTGGCCACGTCCCATGACGAAACAGTGGCACGAAACACACCGTGGCACCGGGTTGGCTGCCGCCCAAAAAAATGGTAAAAAAGAAAGGGAAAAAAAATAGAAAATAGTAGGGCGCAAAGGGAAAGGGGATAAAATGCAGAAATATTTTCCAGTGAATGTAATTTATCTTTGTCAGTAGGGGCAGCATAGCCCTGTCATTCTGTAACATCCTCTGATGGGAGTGAAAGGGGTGGGGGGCTTGGTGGCTGGGTGGGACAGAAGGCTCTCTGTGTCTCGGCCTGGAGCAGCATCCATCTGAAAAGCCGGGGCTGCTGTTAGACTAGCGCAGTGTTTTGTGAGGGATGTATTTTTAGTAGATCCTGTCTCCACAATAGGCTCAGAGGTGGAGGTCCTCGCTTTTTTAAAAAGGCTGTGACGTAGATGTTTTTTTATCATTCACTGTATCCTTGCGCTGTAAACACTACATCAGGCCCACTGGGAAAATAAAAATCATGTTTCTATGCAGACCTAAGGGAAGCGAGCGGAAGTTTTGTTCCATTTGTGCAGTAATTCCTGGAGTACCCCTCTCCTTCACATTTGAATGTTTTTCCAACTCTAGCACACATACTTCAGCTAAAGAGGGACAGATTAACCACGTAAACCCCAAAACTAAATTCTTCAATCTGCATAACTGATAGATCACAGCAGTCAGATAACAGAAAAAGCGATTATCCTGGTTTTTACCAAAAAATTATTTTCCCCCGCAAAGATTCACCAATAACACTTGCATGGGTCTTCCTGAAGCAGTCAGAACTCATTTTAATGACCCTTTCTCAACCTCAGAATTACACAGACGGTTCCTGCACAAGTCCTAATATAAATGAATTTGCTCTTTTCTGACTGGTTGCCCTGCATTGTGCCTCATTTAATAAGCAGTTTTGACTAAAAACATCCCTTATAACTTCAGAATGAATGGACAAAAACTGTTGTGGGCTAAATAGGCAGAAATATGTTTAACGAATTTTGTGACAAAAGCAGTAAATTCAAAACTGACTGTTTTGGCAGATTCAGTTTCGGGTGCAGACTGTGTGGACTGGGGAGTGAATGGTACATCATGAAACTGCAGTCTTTACATAATGCATTCAACTCGATTTTTAAAAAGTGAGCATAATTTGTGATATGTATTAATGTTTAATCCCCTGGTAACATTGATCATGTGACTGAGAGCAGAGAAAACACCAGAATGTGCAGATACTCCGGGACAGCTGCCTTATTTGGTTGAGTTCAGGTGACTATTGCAGAGGATTTGGAGCTTTTGCATTTTTCGCCTGTATTTTGGAGCACTTCGTTCAGTGCTGCCTACAACGCACACACACACACACACACACACACAGTGTATGTCTTTCCACAGTCATCTGCTCCTTTCTCAGCAGCCCTTCCTGTCAGCACAGAGGGGGGTCCAGAACAGCGCAAAAAAGAGACATGAGGCAGTGGACAGAGTCAGTGAGAAAAGGGAGCAAGGCAACGAGGGAGAGAGAGAAAAGAAGGTCTGAGGGAAAAAGGAGAGAAAACGAGAGGAGAAGGTGTGTGAGGGGCTGGCGTTATGACACTTCGTGCCTTTGTGTTTGGGGTGGCTGCTGTACAAGCCCCTTCAACAGGCTGTCACCTCCCAGCCCCGTCAAATTGAAGCTGCTTTAGCACCAGCTTCCAGCTTTCTCCTTCAGGCTGCTATACTCTTAAATTTGCACAGAGAAAGAAGCAACATTCACTCACCCTGTCTGATTTAACCCCTTAAGTCCCAGAAGTCCAAAGTGATTCCTTTCGAGTCTTTGTTCAGATCTCAAGCAACATGAGGTTGAATGCACAACAAACTAAAGTCATCCAAAGGTATCTCATCTTCTTTGTACAAGCACAAACATGATGACTTCTAAGGATTAAACTCTCAGGTTTATTCAGTTATTTAGACTTAATATAATTATTATGCATTTTTTGACGCATTTTTGTCCAATTGTAATGTAATTTAGCGTACTGTTAATGAACTATTTAAGATATGTGACTGTAAAAGCGACTAATGGAAAGAGTGTTTTGAGCTTTTTGTGCTTCTTTTCTCTCTTATTTTCAAAATTACAATCAAATCATTTTACGTTGTCTTAGTACATTTTACTTAGTACAGGCTGCCGTGGTGAATTTGTTACAAAACAAACATCTGAAGCTTGCTTTTACATTAAATTTGAATCTTTTGGACGCAACCTTTTCCACTTTTTTGTATTCAAAATATGCCAAAGAAGAGAGAGGTCCTTTCTCAGCATGGATCTGACTCCATCAAGGCTACCTCGCGATCTATCCTTCAAAACCATTGCTTTAAACTCTCAGTGCCCGCTTTCTTGTCTGTGTCATTTCTTCCTTTGCTTTGTCTCACACCAAGCGATGGAAAAAGAGTGGGCAAATGGCTTATTAAAGATGTCTCTTTCCCTCCATTCTCCTTAAAGTTTTTTTCCCTCTTTCTTTCTCTCTTTCTTCTCCACTGTACCGTGTGTTTACTTTGATGTATGACTTTTCTTCCAGTAGTTCCTCCAAAGTGCAGCCAATGATGTCATTAATTTTATTACAGATGCACTGTCTGGAAAAGGAGAGAAGGAGAAGGAGGAGGGAGAGAGAGAGAGAGAGAGAGAGAGAAAGAAGGAGGAAATGTGCAGAGCAGAGTTGTATGCATAATGAATGAGAGCAGCACTTCATTTAAAACTTCAAGGTTTGCTGGGAGAGCAGAGTAGAGAAGAGAGGAGAAAGAGATAAAAGATAAAAGACGAAAGAAAGAAACAAATACATGACAGAAAGAAACAGAAAGAAAGAAATATAGAGAAAGCTAAAAGCAGACAAAAGAAAAAGAAAGAAAGAGAGAGAAAAAGGAAATGGTAAAGGACCTGGCTTTTGCTTCAAATGAGTGGACTTGTGGAGGTGGGTGCATTCACCTGCAGCTGCTCCTCTAGCCCTCAGTGGAAAAACAAATAACCTTACGCGTGTGTGTGTGTGTGTGTGTGTGTAGTGTCCATTCAACCCTAACAATGGAGGGGAGCTCCTATGTGAGAAGCCTGGGTGACACAGGCGTGGTATTAAAGTTTCTTTTTCCTTTTTTTCTTTTTCTGGCTTGTGGCCCGCACTTCCTAAACAGTGCCGTCCTGACAAAAATAGCTCAGCCATGAGATTGACTTTTCGCCTCATGTTTGCCCGTTCTCCCCTCATCCCGTTTGTGGATATTTGTATGTGTGTGTGTGTATGTACGTGTGTATGCAACAATGACTATGTGTGTGAGCTTGCAGTATTGTTTGAGTTAAAAATGGCTGCTGTCTTATTTTTGGACCGGAGCACCTCGCAGGTTTATAAATAGCAAAGGAAGTGAGGGAAGATACCTGCCGAGACTCTGGCTAGCTTAGCAGTCCCACTGACGCCCAGTACGTATCCATGCTATTCTCTATGGCTCATGCTTTCTATCTCTCTCCCACTCTGTCTTTCTCACTTTCCTCCAGTTTCATATATATATATATATATATATGTGTGTGTGTGTGTGTGTGTGTGTGTATGGACAGCAATGCAAGTATCAAACACAGCACCAAAAAAGCAGTTTAAAAAGAAATGAAGCAAAATGTTTGAATATATATGACTCTCATGATCTGTGTGCGTCTCTGGCAGGTTCAGCTGTTTGGACTGCAGACTCTAAGCTTACACCCGAGGGCCAGAAAGAGAATAGAGAGAGAGAGAGAGAGAGAGAGAGAGAGAGGGGAGGGGAGTGAGAGAGATGGATTAAAAAACCGACAGACACATGAACACATCTTCTGTCAAACCAGGCCAGCTTAGAAATCCATCCCCTAAACAATGCAGTATAGATACATCTCATAATGACTGTCCTTACAATACAAACATATGCTGCATTGTTCCATGTCTTTTTGCAACTTTTGAGAGGGAATGTTGGTCTCAAGCAAGCTTAATAATTCAGTTTCTTCTAGAAGATCCTAAATTTTCAAAGCAGTTCTGCATGTCACTCTCAATGGAAGAGGTACAGACAGGTATACGGCTCTTTATTAGTGAACTAGCTTTCTTAGTTTTTTATGGGCTGTAGTGATTAAGGCTGTCTTGCAGGGTATGGAGATGGTAGAGTAAAGGGCCACGAAAAACAATTACACAGAAGAGTCACAGAAAACAGGCGGTGCCATACCTGTGGTTACTGCTGCCTGTGTTACAAGAACAAGCGGCCTCTGTAGTCCAGTTAATGGAGAAGGCCTGATCTTATTAACTAGAGCATCTTTAGGCAGAAGAGAGAAGTGTCTATGCCATGCCTCACTGTGCAGGAGAATCCATTGTCTTTTCATGCTAATTAAACAGTATCCAACCAGATGACTTTTACACCTTCTCTCTCTTTCTCTCTCTCTCTCTCTCCGATCTGTCTAGTATTACTTTTTAATGTGCTTTTGACTGCTTAATTTGATAAGCAGAGCACATGCAGAAAACCACAGCATTGTTCTCACTGAGGGGTGTTTTTTTTTCTTCAAACTCACTGTTCTTCAAAATGCTGCCACGCAGCCTGTCGATGACCCATTTCCAAGATGGCCGAGAAAACAAGGAAGAGCAGTGGAGAAATCCACGGGGAATAGCCTGTGCAGAGAAGCACATGCATGAGAGAAAGACAGAGCGAGAAAGCATGGGGGGGTAGTAGTTAATTTTTGGTGGGAAATGGATGTGGAAATTGTTTTATTATTTGATTTCTTTCAAATGCCCTCCCTCTATTTTTCGAGACTAGAGAACATCTCTGCACAACACCTCCCTCACCCAGCTCTCCAACATCTCCCTCCTCCACCAGCGGACTCAGAAGAGAGGCGCTGGGAATGTTAGCATGGATTAAGCTTCCGCAATAGCGTCCTCGCTTAATTACACATGTAATTAGTTGTTTATTTGGGATAATGCGCAGCAGGAGCAACGGGCCAGGCGCAGGAGCCCCAAGCGGACCCGGCATAGAGTGAGATATGAGACAGAGGGGAGGATGAAGAGAGAAAGAAAGAGAGTGATGAGGAAAAGAGCTGACAGGTTGAGCTCAGAAGAAGGGTAAAAAGGGAACGGGCTTGGGGAGGAGATGGGAGTAGGTACTTTTTCAATGGCCTAGGGTCAAACAGCCTCAGGATTTTTCTCAGGGTGGAGAAATGGAGAAAAAAGGGTCTGATATCTTGGAAAACACACAAAAAAAGAAGGGAAAGCAAAGTTCGCAGAGGAGGGAAAGGAGGGGAAGGGCTATGTGCCCAGCAGTGGAGTAAAAGGGAGTGGAAATGACTGAGGGTGAGACAGAGAGAGAGTGAGTGAGAGAGAGAGAGCCTCTGCTATCATTAGCCAAAGGGGACAGGGGAGGTTATGTGAACGGTGCAGCTGGAGAAGGAGCTGAGGGAATTGGAAAGGGCGAACTGCTGGGCTGCTTGTGAACCAGCCCCCTCCCTGCACCCCCCACTCCCCCACCCCTGAGCAGCCTGCATTTTCCCAAAGCATCCCCCTTACTCACCACCCCCACAAAAAAGTAGCAAAGATGGTGAGGATAAGCTCCTGGAACAAGACTCAAAAAACACACACGCACACATAAGCACACTGTTGATTTATACACTATTTTGGCCGTAGGCACTCGCTTCTCCTTGTTTTCTTTCCTGTCCTTATCAGCCCCATGGAGAAACAGACTTGTATTTCAGCAAGAGCTGGTTATTAGCGTCAGAATAACAGTAATTAGAAGGCCGATTATTTTTGATAACCCTACCCCTGTCCCACTAATAAAAAGCTGAGAATGTAGCGAGTCCTCTTTCCCTTTCTCGGTCCTTTCTCAGAGCGGAATTTTATTGTTTGTTTATTTGTCTTGCTTGTCTTTGTTGTTTTGTTCTCCTTGTTGAGCCATCACAATGTGAACGAAGGAGAAGCATGAGCCCGTTTAATGCAGCAAGATTCACCAGCCTGACTAAAAGACCCAAACTTTCCCTGTCACCCTTTTGTGATCACATGCAAGAAAAAAAAAAAAGAAAAGAAAAGAAAAAAGCAGGCCCACCACAGCTGCGAGACATAAGAAACACACAGCAAAGGAAGCTATGCAAATGTGCGCAGGCCCGCTACCGTATCCATCAACAAGGAAAAAAAAAAGCGCACTCACACACACATCACACTTCACAAGCTACTCCTACAAAAAAAAAGAGACAGAATGGAAGATATGAAAAGAAAGGGGAGATAAAATACAAGATTTTTTTCCCCATAGAGGAGGAAAAAGGAAAAAGAGGTTGAGTTTAATTGCAATGATGCTTGGCACGGTGTCTTTGGTGTCAGCATGGAGGGTGAAAGATGTCTCAGAATCAACGGTACACTGGAAATACAGGGAAATACACCTTGACAGGTTTTCTCATGCCAGCTAAGTCAAGCCCACGTTGTTTGGTGCAGCTTAAAAATAGCAGTCAGGAGTGATGGAGGGGTCATCTGCTTGTGATCCAGAAGCTTGAGAAGGAGTTACGTTGCACGTGTGCAGACACGGAGCTCCTGTCCAAGTCTCTTCACCACTTCTCCTCCCTCTTCCCAAGGGTTAAACAGTGACAGAAGTTTATCAGATTTAGCTGATGCTACTCTTCTCCTCATCTCCCTTGTGAGCCTTGAGGTTTTTCCCCTTTGAATGTTCAGGCCGGTTTGATTCACTGCAGCTGCCGTGGACTTTAATCAGGCGCTATCTTCTCACTGGTTTACTCCCACCACTCTTTTGCTCCCATCACCTCCCTCCCCCTCAAACCCAGTCCTCCTTCTCCCCTTAACGCTTCTTAATTGGTTGCTTTCTGTGACAAATTATGAGGGCTTGCTTTGATGAGGTGGGCCTGAGCCGTCGCCTGAGTGCTTTGCCAGCCTTTGCCAGCTCCTTTCACCACAGCAAACGAGAAGAGGGGGAGCTAAAGGGAGAGAAAAGAAGAGGAGAAGAGTAGATGTGCTGCTCGTGTAATGACCGGCTTGTAATAGAATTCGTCCCTTTGGGATGTCTGGTCCATTGCTTCGTGGACTTTGTGTAGTCTCAGGCCACATTAAGTTTATAAGCTTTATTACCCAATTCCAATTTTTTACGCAGTTTTTGACAGTGGGCAAAATAATTGTTTGTTAATTACTTGCACATCATTAGCACATGCACTACTCATATAACAGAAGCTACAATATC
>JBBPDH010000037.1:7250846-7265826 GCA_037974565.1 Clupeocharax schoutedeni
TGGGCAAAATAATTGTTTGTTAATTACTTGCACATCATTAGCACATGCACTACTCATATAACAGAAGCTACAATATCCTACAATATCTATCAAAACATATTGCCGCTGCAATATATGGCAACAGTAACAGAAGTGGCAAAAGCCCTTCTTTTCAGTTAAAATCAAATGTGTGCTTCTTCATATCTTCATATGTTATGATCTATCGTGTTTGAGTTACTAGCATGGAAGCGCAGTCTTGATTTGTTTACACTTTGCCCCATTGCTGTTGGACAGGAAGTCAGGAAGTAAAACTCTGGGACGAAGGCTGAGTTACCGATAGAGCAGTGATGGACCTGGAAGGGAAAGAAAGACACAGAGAGGAGGGAAAGAAAAATCGTGCCCCTCTTGCTTAGACAAACACCAACTGCAGCAATTGTTGTTTAATGGTGCGAGACATCAACAGTGCAACACTGGTTCCACCAATCAGCCCAATCAACTTGCGGTAATCCTGAATGAGTGTGACATCATTGTGGAAAGCTGAAGATGGAGGAGATGACTGTACAGCTTTTTAAGCAGGAGAGTCGGAGAGGGTGTCTGGGTTAAAGCAGCTGCTCTCTCCTTTCTTTTCCTCTGCTCAATCTGGGTTACTCGGTTTTCATACAGAGCATTGGGAAAAGAAGAGGCAGAGAGAGAGGGAGGGTGGGAAGCGTGGAAGAGAGAGAGAGGAGGGAAAAAAAGGAAAGATTAGGTCGAACTTATGAAGGACATCCTGGTTGAAGTGCTGTGCGTTCATATTTCAGATCTCTTCTTAGACTCTATTCCTTAGACCACATGGTCTATGTGGATATATTTAAACTTCTGTTGATCTAGGAATATTTTATAAATAAGTTTACCGGTTATTTGTCCTTATCCCAAAGGTTTGATTCAGAAAAAACCCCTCAAGATCTGGTACAATTAGTTTTAGAATTTGTGCTGTGGCTGAATTTGTGTTGGAATATTATAGGCTTAGATAATCATTACCATCTCTGATCTTTGAGACCACTGCGTTCACTCATTTTGAAATATTGTATGGGCCGTTTAAACCTCCCTCCACATTTCTGTAAGGCATGTCATTTGCTTGCAGACACGCAAAAGGTCTACAGGAAGCTTGGTGGACCATTAACAACCAGTCCTAAAAAAATGCATGAAAAATGAATTAGTTACAAAAAGTTTCTTCTCCCTGAGTTTCTGGGATGCAGTAGTCACTAAACAACTTGTCACATGACTAGATCAAATGTGTATAAAATGTTTCAATCAATGATGAATTCAGAAATTATTGTCTCATTACATTACTTTGATGTCGGATCACTATGAATGCAGTGAAACTGAAACCAAATATCAGTTCCTTCATGCTTACTTATAAAAAAAAAAAAACTGTGCAATGACTGAATATGATTGATCAGAGCAGTGAAAAGCAGAGGTTGCTTAACTTCCTTTTTTCTCTATTCTCCCTCTCTGTCCTGCCAGAAGAGGGAAGGAAAAAAAAGCGCTGTTACAAGATTTCAGTAAAATGCTTCTGTATCAAGTGCCTTGGTAGCTTAGCGTACTTTGCCACGCGTGAAAAAGAAAATCAGAAGGAAAGAGCGGGGGGAGGAAAAAAGGATAAAAAGAAGAGGCAGAAGCGAGAAGGAAATGTGTTGGCACCCGCTCTCAGTCTATGAGCCATGTTAGCCTCTGGGCTTAATTGAAGCCAGGAGGGAGCGTTTAATAATTGCTGTCAGAAGATCAAATTTAATTCTCTTTTTCACAGGACTGCTGTAGGGTAGGGTGAAACAAATTGTCATCGGAGATTTCCAAATGAACAAAGCTTTTAATTAGTCTGATTAGAATGCCAAGGTAGAGAGGGGGCAGAGGAAGAAGGGAAAAAACTGTGCGATGAAATAATCAGAGGGCCATCTAGGCATGCTACTGGCTGGTGTGGTGAGGCGACCATGTGACTTGGCCTGGAGACACGCCGCAACCCTTTAACACGGCTAACACCGCTAGACGCTGTCATCCTCCATGGAGAACATAATTGGGCGAAGATGTCAGGCCTTTGTCTGTTCCAAGTGACATAGCTCTGGGCCGTGAACATAGGGAGGTGATTACTCACCGACCAAAGATGTGCTCCGCTTGTGTGGTTTTTCATTCCTCACAGCATTTGTAACCTTTAGAAGTCAATGATGGTTACTGTCATTTTGCTATATCACTTAAATATAATTAAATAATTGCATAACTAAAGCCATAGCTGCATAATTAACTGCATTTACATTCTGTTTATGTTCTGTATCAACAGGTCCAAGCCTGTATCTATAGAAATTTCACTTTTTCTGAAATTCAAATTAATATAAAATATTGGTTCATCTACTTACAAAACACAACAGCAGCAACTTGCTAAACTGCTTCATTTTCCCTTTGTGTCATGTTTGTTTTGACAGGATCTGTACTATTTGAACAGTTGGTTATGTGAAGAAATAAACCAGAGTTATAAACCTTTCGTGAGTCTTAATTTTCGTGCTGGACTCAAGCGGTGCTGTGGTTGCACCTGGACCATGAGCTGCTGCGTGTGACGTGGTGGTGGTTAGACATTTGCTGATAAACACAGCTCTGTATTTGCAGATGTGTGAGGAGGAGATCCTCAACACAAGATTGTGGTTCTTTATTCAAATCACAGTTTCTGAAGACACAAGCATCATTCTATTACGGTCGTAGGAAAAAAAAAAAACTATTTGCAAGATGAGCACAGTGCTGGCTGCCAGACAGAGGACTTGTTCAGGAGCTTGATGATCTTGACCCAGACGCTAATGACTTTCTTGCTTTCTTTTTTCCGTGCCTTTGGTGCATTTCAGTTCTCCTTTCTTTGTATATTTTGCTTCCACTGTACCAGCAAGTCATCGGGAAGTGTGCATTTAGTGTCTTCTAGGTACTGTAGCCTATAGCGTACAGGCTTCTCGACCAGCTGCAGTTTCTGAGAACCACCCATATGCTCAGCTATTTTACAGAGACCACTTCATCAAGCTGTTCTGAAGATTCCGCGGCCCCGGCTTTGCGCTTGTACACTTCAGCTGAACACCTGTTCTGAAGAGGACAGTTATCAGTCACTACTGAGCTCACCCATTCATATCTCGAAGCCGAGCAGCTGCCTCCTCCCTGCCTCTATCCAGTTAACATGCTGTTTGGAGCCACGTTGTCCTTGGCCCGCTTCGCAATAGCTAATTGACAGACGGCTCTCACCTGCCCCCAGTTCGGCTTTGGTGGGCCGTGATCGCTGTTTACCAGCTCAGTGAGGGACGCAACTGCTGTCAGCGCCCCTTCATCCTCTGTTCCATGCCTTTTGCTGGGTTGTGTGGTGACATATTTGCTAACACAAGGCCATAAACTCTTATTATTTAAGTCCTTTTGTGTCAAGTTTTTTTTTATTTAAATCCCTATGATAAACAAGCATATACTAATGAGATGAAATACATACTTTAGAAAGGCTCTGTACATGAAAAGCAACAGACAGAATTACATATTCTCAATTTAGAGAAAACTCAAAGCAATAGAAAACATCTCTTTACAAGAAATAATTGGCTACTTAACCAGCAAATCTCCAAAGTGTAAGCAAACCGAATGATAAACCTGATGTTTTTCTTCTTATTTGATGAAATACCAAAGCCTGAAGCTTTTTGAGCGTTCTTTTAAGGAGACCTCTGTGTGGCTGGCAATGAAGTACAGTGTTATTTTGAAGAAATTTACAGCTGATTGCAAGTAGAGACAGGGGTGAAGCATTGCTGAGGAAGGTCCCTGAAAGGGCACTCTGTGCAACGTAAATGAAACCTCTCCTTTTCCATCTAATGCCCTAATCTTACATAGCACCTGAAAAGAGCTATTCACCGAATGCTGCCTAGCAGAAATAGTAGTTCATCCATAATTTCATGCATTTGCTAATAAAGTATCTAGGTTTTTTACCAGGCGGTTCTGGCAACAAATGATTTCTATCACTGGAAAGTCTAAAATAATGGAGTCAGTGTGAGTTTCCCTTTCAGAGAGTATGTTTGTATCAGAAGTGCAGAGTGCTGGAGACCTGTCAGTATTGTGTAATTGGTAGTTCTGGATGATGGCTCTAACAATGTTGTCCCCACTGCCCTCTTGGCCCAGAATCCTTTGCTTTCAGTGCTTGCATCAGAAAGTTCATCAGAAAGCGGTGGCAGCACCAGCCTCAGCTCTTTCTTTCTGGTCTTCTCTTCTTTTCTTTCTTCTTTTCTGGCCAGGAGAAGGAAGCGCAGGAGTTTTGGTTCCCATTTTTTGCACTCTGGAACAGTTTAGGAAAGGAAGCACCTTTACACCTTTGATTGTCTGTGGTTGCTGATGTCATGTCCTTCCGCCAGGCTGTGTGTTTGTGTGAGTGAGTGAGTGAGTGAATGTGTGTGTGTGTGTGTGTGTGTGTGTGTGTGTTTCCTGTCTTGCTGTCCAGTGTTGGGGTCTTAGGGGTGAGGCCAGTTCTGAGAGTGCTACTACATGGTGTTTAAAAGTTAGCCTTCTTATTAATTTCAGAGAGAAAACTTTCTCACAAGCAGTGCAAGTTAAGGCTTCTCCTTATAGACTAGACAAGCTTTTAGAATTACAAACAGAAGAGAGACTTTTCATGATAAATTAACCGGACCAGCAGAAGTAGCCCCAAATCACTGTTGATTTTTTACACTGTGCTGAGATACAACATCTGAGCTGAATGTCATTCTTGTTTGGACTCCACAGTGAATGATCAGTCTTACCTAAAATCCACCCAAGCCTCTGAACCAACCTGTAGGAAAACCAGTAAAGAAATTGCTATATACATATACATTTCTGATATCCTACTTGTGCCAAGTCAGATTCTGGGTTTTGGTCTCTTATCCCATTGCGTGGTGGACGCTAGCCATTGATCAGTGTTTATACTTCCCAAGGCAGCCTTCGGCTCTCTTAGGAGTCTCTGCTTGTAATGACATTATAGAGCCATGGTGCTTTCCTGCTGCAGCCAGGCTACATCTTTGCATGCTGTTAACTATCACTGATAAACAGCTGCCTGTCTGAAAAGAAGTGTATCAAATAAACAAGTGTTAAGGGAGGAAGAAAAAGGGTTTTGGGGGATTAAGAAGGACGAGGGAAAAAAAACTTCCAAGTACAAGTCTGCAAGTCTGAGATCATCCTTATACTCGAATTGTTTGGTAGCTACATTGAAGCTACTTTTTTGCACTGTCACTTCAAGGAAATGGGAGTTTATTTAAAAAGAGTGAGGGTTTATTTAATGTATCGTGCACCTCCTAAAAGGTTTACTTACTGCACTGTAATATGTTATTTCAAATCCCTACGACCACATTTCCCGGTGAGGATAGAGGATACAGGCTCTTTTCAAGCACATGCTATTGCCAAATGTGTTGCAGATGTGTAGGAGAGGAGAGTGTGAGTGAGAGAGAAAGAGGATACAGTAGTGACAGTGCACACTGAGGTGAAGTAGGAATAATTAAAACCTTATTGCAGTCTAGTAAACTCTGCGGCTAGAATACTCACTCACACCAAACGCTCCGCTCATATCACCCCAATCTTGTACGACCTCCATTGGCTCCCAGTTGCTTACCGTATTAAATTCAAAATTCTCCTCCTTGCTTTTAAATCTTTAAATGGCTTAGCTCCCTCTTATCTCTGCAGTCTGCTCATCCCCTACATCCCAACCCGCTCACTACAATCTTCTGATTCTGGCCTTCTCACTGTCCCTCAGTTGTGCCTCTCCTTCATGGGGAGCAGATCATTTAGTGTCAATGCGCCAAAACTTTGGAACTCTCTACCACACTCACTCCGTTCTGTTAACAATATCATGGAATTAAAATCATTACTCAAAACTCACCTGTTTTCTGAATGCTACACCTCCGATTTGGTAAACTGACTGCTTTCCTTCCGGTTTGTTGTATCTGACTTTTGTATATTTGTTATTTGTCTGTTTGTTTTATTTCTTTACTACATATATTATAAAGTGTCCTTGGCGCTATATAAATAAAAATTATTATTATTATTAGTAGTAGTAGTAGTAGTAATGGCCACTTTAGAGGTTTCATACATACATACGTACATTAACCCCAGTGAGAGATTAATTTTAAGTCTCATTAACGCATAGAAACGGTTTAAAAAGTTAAAGCAGGTCAGTCTATAATGACAATAACATTAGATAATATTAAGGTGATAGACGCTGCAACCCATTAGGCTTCACTTATTTATTCCTCTTTTTTCAAATTCAGTATTCAATATAAATCCTTGATAATAAGAAAAAAAACTATTTTCTTATTTTTTTGTTGCAGCCTGTCTGATAAGCAAGTATAGGAAGGCGGATTCAGTCGATTTTTTTCACCCAAAGTGGAACACTTGGGAATGAACCGACCCAGAATTGTGCCTGGTTTTGTTCCCTGTTAGCTCCACTTTTTGAGAAGGAGAAATGAAAGAATGAAGGAAAGGAGAGAGAGAGAGAGAGAGAGAGAGAGAGAGAGAGAGAGATGATCATCAGCTCATTGCATCATTACATCCCAGTACTGGCTCTCAAGCTCTTATTCTCTCTCTCCCACCATGCTCTCATTTGTGGCAGAAGAAAGGAGGCATGGTTAACAGACAGAAGGGTCGGTGGCAGCTCTTCTCTCTCACCCCTTGAGAGACCTGCTAAGATATCTCTCTCCCATTCCCTCTGTTTATAACATCATGTTCTCTACATGTCTTAGTCTTCCCTGCTGTCCTTACTCTCACACTTACGCCTTCTCTCTCTCTCCTACACACACACACACATACACACACACACACACACACATATACATACAAAAACCTATATACATATAAATAAATAATTGGCCCAACAATTCCTGCAATTTGTTTCCAAACACAAACACACTCTCAAGCATACACACGTACGTAGCACTGTTTGCCCTCATCAAAGCAAGTCAATCATATTTGTGTGGGGTGGGGAGATAAGACTTCCATGTTTTTCTATGTGTGTGTTTGTGTTTAGGTGACAAAGTCATGCTTATATGGTATCTCATCAATTAAAATGGCTCAACTGAAACAAATCCTTTGGCCATACTTATAGATCAAATGATTAAAATAATTCCTATTAATCATATTTGTTTTTGTTGCTGAAGAAAGATTGTCTCTGTTTTATGGTAGCTGTACGAGTGTACAAGATTAAGATGGCTTTTATTATTTTACCATGTACCATTTTAGCCCTTTTCACCATGTAATTGCAAGGTTTATGTGAACCTGAACATGATAATTGTGATTTGCATAGGAAGAAGGTCGTTTTATAGAAGGTAGGGAATTGCTGATTTCTCCTTTGGAATTAATTTTCTCAGTTTGGTGTTTTTGATTTCTGCATAGTTCCAAAGATGCTAAAAGCATTGCTTTACACGCCATTTTAAAGTTGTACATTTGTACAATTACGCACACACACGCGGTTATTATCCATGGTTACAGAAAATATTTGGAGGTTGTTTCATGGATGATGCTGTCCTATGCGTTTTTCCAGCAAGGTCAAAGAGAAACACGGCAAACAAAATCATGTATCTTACTATTTAATTTAGCTTATTTTAGCTTCTTAATCAGTTAAGCTTTCAGCTACACTTAGGTGAATGGACCACCTTTGAGGCTGCGTCGTGGTAAATATTTACCAAATAATCAACTCATTATCACTTGCTTGTTACCAGGTTGTTTTGCTGCTTGTTCAACAGCAGTCCTTCAAACAATCATCATGCTAGCTGTAGGTTCACCATCAAGGTGCTAAGACACACTCGCTAACACTCTTTCTAACAGCACTCATAAAGTGTGACTGGTGTTGTTTGGATGCTAATAAAGCATACCGTTAGGTCAGTTATTAACAGAGACTATGGCATACAAGCAGCACAAGGTGATTATATTAATAACGGCATGAAATTTTTCTTTGTCTTACAGAATGCGGGTGTTTGACAAATAGGCTTTAACGTGATAATGTGAGAACTTAGTATCTCAGTGTCGAATTTTTTGGAGTAGCCACATAGTTGGATGCGGAGGCAGCAGAATTTGCCTACACTTGCTCTCTGACTCAAGCGTTGTTCCGCTCACCTTCACCAATCATGGTGCCATATAATCTGTCTTCCCACAAACTCTCACTTAGGTAAAACAGGTGCGACATTATAACACCAAGGAAGGTGCATGGGACTTGCCTGTACGAATGTCGCAAACTCCAGTTTCTGAAATCTGCTTATCAAAGAGCCAGAAGAGGACAGATAGGTGGATAGATGGAGGGAAAGACAGAGTGACATGTCTTTCAGATGTAACGACATCAACGTCTGCGACTCGTTCTGGCAGGTGCTAGGGAAACGCGGTTCAGAAACAGGCGGAGAGAAGAGGAGAGGAGAGAAAGAAGAAGAAGGAGGAGGAACAGGAAAAAAACAAGAAGAAAGAGAGCGATGGAGGAGTTTTAATGCGACAGTGCCTGACAGCTCCACTGCATTACACCAAGCCTAAATAATGGGATGCTCATTTGCATAACGAGGGACGTTATCACCTCTACTGTCAGAAGAAAACACAACAACACTTCTGCCGCTCCTCCCTGAGATGAATCGGGTTGGCCTACTTTATGGCACCGGGGAAGTGCACTCGATGTGCACGCACACATGCTCACACACATGAACAATGCACGCACGCACACACACACACGCACACACACACAAACACGCGTAAAAGATAGCTCACATCGTTTGTGATCGCTAGCTCTCACACTATGCGGATCTGAAAGGTTAGCTGCTCGAGTGAGGGCAGCCCCTTCAAACTGTGGAGCTCTCAGCAGGAGGCCTGATGAAGGCCTCACACATCTTTCACTGAGAGAGAGAGAGAAAGAGAGTGAGAGAGAGAGAAAGGGATTGAGAGAAAGAACTGAGAGATCGGCTGTGAAGTGATTACAGGATCATGTCAGACACAGGCTTGCAGAGTGTGTTTTGCAGAACAAACCGGAGCAGCCTGAGTTGGTATCAAGCCTCTCTTTCACATTTCACATCTACTGATATCCACATACTTTTATGAATCAGTCATGCTTGCACAAGAAGTCAACTCATGTATCCCATCCACCGTGGTTTTCATGTTTTCTATCTGATCCTACACTGCACCGAGAAAATACCCGTGCAAAACAGCCTGTTACTTGAGTTTGTGTTTTACACGAAACATGCACGTTGTTGTAATGCGTGCAGTGGTGCTTTCTGACACAGTAGGATTTCTTTTTTTCTGTAGGAAACTAGATTCACTTCACTGTTCAGGATGGCGTAAACACCACATTGTGGGTGATTAGAGCCGTTAAGTTAGTGGCACTTCCAAAAAACCCTGTCAAAATCTGGGCAACTGCGGAGAGAGCGTGACAGTGCTGTCTCTCCTCGTAGTCGGAGCACCGAAGAGCTGGCTCTGATTTGCATGATATCGACAGCAAAAAACAGCGCGCGCACGAAATGTTGACAGTTTCTTTTGTCTTTATTCACTGTCCCATGTGGCTTAGACTCCACTTTTTCCTTTTTTTCCATGCTGTGGTTTTTGCCATTTTTTATCTGACATAATGCCTCTCTCTCTCTCTCTCACTTTCTCTGTCTTTCTTTCTCGTTTCTCTCTCTATATCTGTCTGTCTGTCCTTCTCTCTTGTCTGTCTGTCTCTTTCACACAGGTACAGCTGCAGGAACCTTTGAATTGAGTGAGAAAAGTACAGAGAAGGACTCCAGATTTGAGGAAACGCAAAAAAAACACAAAGAAACGGGAACAAAAGCAGAAAAGTTACCTGGTAAAAGAAGAGAAAGCATAAAGGAAGGGGACAATGGGGAGAAAAAAGATTCAGATCACGCGGATTATGGACGAACGCAACAGACAGGTAAGTCATACTGGCTGGGTGTAAGACCACACTAAATCACAATCGGGGGGGTTAACCAATGAAACGCAACTAAAATCTTTGAAGCATGATGACTCCAAATGGCTTACTTTCAGAGCGGAACTATCCTTAAAAACAGGACCCGTGGCATTAATTCTCTACACCCCTAAAAAAAAGCTCATGCACGACGTGTCACCAGCTTTAGCTAATGGCAGTGGAAGATTTCTTTAGCAGGGGTGGGTACTGGGTGAGAAGCAAGTGCAAACAAACAAGCAAAAAGGAGCTAAGGCACACAGTGGAGGGAGAGAGAGGAGGAACTCGTGCGAGTTGATTTTCAGGGGCGTACTCCTTGGGCCAGTAGTTTTCCTTTTCAGATCATCTTGTAGGTGGAAGCTAATGAGATATGAGCCCTCTGAGTAACATCACCACAATGTCATATGGAGACTGACCCATAACCTTTTTTTAGTTATTGTTTTGATCTTAAGAACATGGTATTTTTCCACATATCCTCAGATTCATACCCCCACATGATGTATTCTTATTGATGTACAATTGAATCAAGTTTATTCTTTATATTTTCTTTATATTTAGGCATAAAATATAGAAACATTGCTTTGTCTGATTGCAAACTTTTTTAAAAGTGCCTTATACAACTATATATATATATATCAGGTAATTTTTTAATGACCTGCTCAGGGCATGAGGCACATCAGCCAGGCTGCAAACACAGACAGAGATCACACCTAACAAACTCTGTATTTGTATTGATTATGGTGGTGCCAGTAACATAGGTACTTGTTTTACAGCAAGATCAATGAGCTCTTCCCTGGGGCTGATGTTTACATTTGCCCACTGCCAGAGAAATAGGAGTTTAAAGGTGCCTTCAGAGGGCAAACCATTGAAAAGAAGCTTGACTTTGAGGCATTCACAGTTTGACTTGATGTGACTTTAAATATTTTTATTTAGCTTTACTTGACAGCTAAGTAGTTTGTTTGGCTCAGATTATTCTGGGTTCTCAGAGATTTGTTTTCCTTTTTGCGTTGAGTTTATAAACATAGATAAATGGATAGAAATTTCCCCTTAGCTTTCGAGTTCACTGCTGACATCATAACATTATTGAGGATGTTGTTTAGGCTTAAGGATGAAAAAACATTGCGTTGCAATTCCTTAGTTTAGTTGCATTTGAGAAATGGCATCATTGCAGCCAGCAGTTTTGATGACATAGAAGGGGTCCACACTCTAGATAATGGCTGCTGTCTGGACTTTGGAAAGAAGTTGATCAATTATTGAGGGTGGCATGAGGGGCCGAGGAGGAGCGAGAGAGAGCAGAGGGGAAAGACAGGGGAAAGTAATGGGTGTGTCAGGCAGCACAGACGGCAGGGGGATGGTAACATTAGTCATTCGGCGCTCGTGGGTTGAGTGAGTTCTCCCCCCTGAGGAAACCAGCGTCTCACATGCACATGGCGGTCCCTGCAAAAGATCTTCACAAATGAGTCAAATGACAGTAGTTATACTTCTATTACCATAAGTATAATCTGCACATCTTATAAGTCCTGGAAAAAAATATGTTTAGAAATCAAATAATGGTTTACTTTTTTTCATAAAAGACTGTCCTAACAAATGTAGAAAACACCTCATTTTAAACCCATTTCACTATGTTTCGGTACACCAGGATAAATCTGAGGCAGATGGTTGTCAAGGTGATATGACAAATACGGCAAGGCATATAGTTGGTTTAATGAACAGAGAACAGAAAAAAGAGAGAAGGAAAGTGAAAAGAGAGCAAGAAGGATGCAGTGAGCAAAGTCTTGGTCAGGATGTTTTTGGGGGAGGCTATCGTATTGCACAGAGTGCATCCTGTCCTGGTGTTATCGCTCTCCCTCGCTCCTTCTTGTACTCTCTTGCCCTGTCTCTCTCTCTCTCTCAAGATCAGAGATTGATACAGGAAGGACACCTGATGAGAGTCAATGCCACAGCTTTCCGGGACTGAGGATCACAAAGGAGAGTGGGAGGGCAAGGTTAACCAATAAGAGAATAGGAGAGAAAGATATTCATTTATTTGAAAAATGAGGAACATTCTTCACATGAAATTGTGTGATCAACATACACTTATTTGATTAAGTGCAGCAAACAACCAGGGCCTGTATGATGCAAGAAAACCATGAACACGACATCACAAGACAAGAGTGGGGGACCTTTGACTCACAAGCCATTTTTTTCCTCCCCTCCTCTCCACTCTCAATTTGTAGAAGTCGTGGCCGGGCCTTTGCATATTTTCACTTCCTCTTTAAGGAAATCTTTCCATTCCAAAGCAAATTAAATGCCTGCTTCAATGCTGTTACCTTTGGTGCAACATTCTTCAGATGCTTGCACACATTCATAGAAATTCGATCAAACCCTGCGTCTGACCTAATGGCAAGTTTCCACAGTTTTTTCACATAGTGAAGTGGTAAAATAGGTTTATTTAACACACAGGATACAGTCCAGTCAGTAATTCTAAATGAAGATTCTTTAAATCATATTCAAATGGCATGTCTACACCTGGCATTAACAGCAAATAGATACTTTTCTTAACAGTTAAAACAGTTTAAAGAGGAATAGTGCCTTTCATTTGTTAGCCCAGAAAATGAGGCAACCTCAAAAGACCACAAACACAAAAGGGACCTCAGCATCTCGTAAAACTGGCATGGACTCCAAAATATGATGCTGTGAAACACTTCAGAATCTGTGCACCTTGTGTCCTTACTCATTATTCCGCTTCTTTTATCACCTTCCTCGGAGAGGCAGGTTTTCGTCCGGCCACCCTGCCTGTGGCGCCACGCCTATAGGCACCGTGGCCCACATCACCCTGTGCGGCCACTTCGGCCCCCTGCCCCCCACCAAAACACTTCCCCAGAGCACAGGCACCTCCAGCAGGCCTCCCCTGTGTTGACTGGCTGCCCAGATGGCTGGACACAGGGCATCAGTGTGCAAGACCTGGCTCTGTGCCCCCCAGCCACTCAAGCACTTTTCCCGGGCGCATCACATGAAAGAACGCCCTGTGCCATAAAACAGGTTAGCAGCAATGCTAGTGCCTGCGCCTTGCCTTTATCTCCCTCGCTAATCCGCACTTGAGCTCACTTTGTCTTGCGCTATTCACACTATCCTCATGGCTACCATTGTGCTTTTTATATCACATAAACTGTTGAAATGGGGTAGTCCATCAGCCAGCACATAACAAACATGGACACCATGTGTGAATAAGATGAGTTCTTTCTTACAGGCTTTCTCATACGAAGGTCAAATCGAATCGCAGGTGGTTCATGCGCAGTGTGACGTCTTGTTGCCAGTCTAGAAGCAGTTGCATTGAAGTTGTCTGTAATTGGGCCTAATGGAGGGTGGCTAATGCTGGGTTGTGATCCATCCTGCTGGGTGGCAAGCCAAACTTGAGCCAGGTCAGGAGAGGCCAGGAGGAAGTGGCCCCTGATGGCAGCATGGCAGAATGGGGGATGTAGTCATTAGTCATAGGAAGGATAAATGGTTTGCAGCTGACCTGTTGTGCTTCAAGAAGACTCCATTCAACATGTACCAAAACAGCAGGGGATATTGTATGGGTTTGAGCCTAATTAATGCTGAGAAAAGTTGTGTATGAGAAAGGGCCAGTCTCCCTGGATTTGTTTTGCCTATACCAGCAGCACTCAGTAAACATTTGCATGAAGAAGACATCAAATTTGATCAAAATCCCTATCTCTGTTAGTGCAGGGATACAGTACATACCTAGACCAGGAATCAAACAAGTTTCTTTTGAAACTATTTGTTCTGATTTTGTTGGCATCCATATGCACTTGATGTGATTCTGCCTCCAGTAAATGACTTGGCTAAGACATTCAACTCTATATTCAGTGGGGTTCAGTAACTTTTGTCTTCATCTGTGCTTGGTGGAGTGATGGCATTGAGAAAGAGCCGGATTCCGGCACCCGTGACAACAGAGACTTCTCTCCAATCAACAGCGGTGAGGTGTGAAACAGTTTGAGTGAAATTAACAGCAGGAAAATAATGAGGCCCTCTGGGTATCCCATCACCCCTACTCACCTTCCTCCGATTCCCACCTTGCTCTTCTGATCGCTTCCTCTGCGTCTGTCTCCACAAAAAAAAACAGGCTTTTTCTTCTTTTTGTCTTCTTCTTCTTTTTCTTCTTCTTCTTTTTCTTCTTCTTCTCCTTCTTCTCCTTCTTCTTCTTCTTCTTCTCCTTCTCCTTCTTCTTCTTCCTTCCAAATTCCCTTTGTTTCATCAAATTCTGTCTTCTCCAAATTTCTCTTCTTTGAATTTGTCTTTCACAAATGTACTTCCTCTTGCAGTAAATTTCTTTTTTTCTCATTACTGTCTCTTCCTCTTTCCCTCTTCTAATTTGATTTGTTTCTTATTTGCCTATAGATAACACACACTTTATATTGTCACACGAATAAGAGAAATTATGATTAATTGGGCTGATACTGACATTACCTTATATAGATATAAGTCTAATTCATTCTAAAGGCTTCTACACTGATAACTTTTTTGCCCATTCTTTTTAAAAGTAGGTTACAAAGCTTTAACAGAACGAGCCAGTGGAACCCAAAGGGTGTGGGGATGGTGTTGAAATCAGCATAATATAGACGCAAAATCATACAAAGGCCCCATTGCCAAACTACTGCACGCACACCTCCAATTAAGACATTTGTGAAGGGCCAGTTCAGGGGAGAGGGTCCCCAGGGTATGGGTGCAGCATGTGGGTGATTTGTGGAGAGGGCAGGGGTGGAAGCAGGGGTGGGGGAAGGCATGGTGACAAATGGCTGCTCGTCCTCTCTGTCTCTGTTCCCTGGAGGAACTCCCCCGGGGAAAACAGCGAGCCCGGGAGGCGGGAAGCAGAAGCGAAGCCATTGTGAAGGGGAAGCCGTCAGGCACTTCCTGTTATGAGAGGAAATGCACACAAATGTGCTTCCTGACCCCATGTCTCCAACCCCCTCGCATGCAGGGCAGGGAGTCAGACTGTTGCTGACCTCATTTCTTCTGATTGCTCACTCAGTCCCTTTGGTTTGTTTGGGACTTTTTTCAGCTAAATTGACCACAGTCTTGTTCTCCTATTATAGA
>JBBPDH010000037.1:7265926-7294512 GCA_037974565.1 Clupeocharax schoutedeni
CTCTGGTCTCTTGTGGCATGCCGTTACATCAGCAGCAATCGAAGTGAACAGCTTTACAGAGCATCGGATGAATCTTGTCTGGGCCTCAATAATCTCATTTGTTTGAACCTGAGGCCAGAATTACTTAATTCTTTCTTTGTTTAGACCAGTGGCAAAATAAATGAGTGCTGCCTAGTTAGTTCTGTTAAGAACTAGACTGCTGTTGTGACAGATCATTCTGAAATACTAACATGAAACTCTGCACTTTGGTTAGATGTTATTCTCTTAGGTCATTTATTCTGACAATATAGGCAAAGTAAGGTCCACAGACATTTTCATGACATAAAGTCAAGGCTCAATGGAATCATTTTTTGACTACGTTCGTTAGATCACCTGAAGTAGGTTGCCAAATCTTGTTTTTGTTTTTTTTTTACTCCCTAGACCTTCATGACATTGTGTGTGCAGTTCTTAATACACAGTTACCTTTGAATGTGTGAACTGAGCATCACAAACAACCTGCCATACCAGGAGAACAAAGACCTAACTTTCACATTCCTATCAGCATCTACAGAATGAGTCAGTGGCAGCATCGTGAGTTGCCAGGGTGACAACTGTCTACAGAAAGCTCATATATTACCACGGCCTTATTCTTAAATAGAAGAAGTGTCAAAACAATCAATGGTACTCTCTGAGCTTTCCCTAATGAACTTCCCTGATGAGATGTAATCAGACCATGATCACTTCGCTTATGGCTCAGTGCAGAGAAATAGCAGAGGGCCACTGACAACATTTTATTTTAGCGTAGCTGTCAGGGAAAGAGGATGCTGGTGTCGGCTATTGCACACTACTGTCACCTATCGAATCGCATTCTTGAGAAGGAGGCAGGTGTGGGTGCGTGAAAGCTTATGTATCTGCTGTGGGCGGGTGCCGTGCTCAGTCTTGAAATGCTCGGATCCGAAACTCAGTGGATGTCAGGTATTATTCTGTTAGTTGATTCAATTAATGTCATACTTTGTTAAGATTTTTTTTGTCAAAGATCCTTAGGTGTGCACTACATTCGAAATAATACAGGAGCTGTGTATCAGCAACCAGGTGTTGTGTCAAAGAAAAGCTTTGTGCTCCAATCATAAATAAAAGGTAGGGTGGTGTCTCGCAGCTAGCATGTTTACCCTTCTATTAAATGTTTCCAGGTAATTGGCTTTGCAGTGGAGCTTCTTTGTTTTGCACTTGAAGAGTGTCACGGTAGGAAAAAAGGGGGGTAATGAGAGATTAAATTTTGAAGATTCATTTTGGGCACACGTGGCTGATTAGTCTGTTTCTGCGTGTTTGTGTGTGTGTGTGTGTGTGTGTGTGTGTGGAGTTTTAGTTTAGACAGTAAAGACTATATTGCTGTTCCCCAAAGCCGTTTTAATTATGTAGCTTTTGCGTGTTCTTGAACCAGTGATATTATAAAATTGGAAAATATCTTTTTTTTTTTTCAACCTTTGTGCCGCTCCTTGGCCTGTTTTGCTGTACCAAATAGCATCTTTACTTGTAAAGCGAAAAAGGTGGTCACAGTTCTTTTGTTGTGTAACATATCACAAACTTTATCTAGGAATTTTCTTCATTGGCCCCTAAGAAAACCTGTGGTGTAAACTGCAATGCTGAAACTCTCGAAGCTGCAGGCCTAATGTGAATGGTTTTCTGTTGCTTGACCTTACTTTCACACATTTTCATCTTATCAACAGCCTTGCCTTTAAAATTAAAGACAGAGGAAGATGACGGCCTTTACTGAGCCACAAGGTTCCTCTGCCCTCAGCAGCTTTGCGGTTTCACTAGAGCTTTGTTTGTATGTGTTGTGCTGACACACTCAGAGGTCCAAGGGTGTAAGCTCTTATTTTTAATGTTTCTAATTTGATAGATGAGAACACTGTCTGTGCTGACTGCATTGCAAGAGCTGAGCACCTGATGTTGAGATATTTTATTGTAGGGTAGTAAATTGCATAAATTAGAAAACTTGTAAACCAGTTTATAACTGATGTATGCAGATATGCAAAACCAGTGACAGTTTAAAGCCCCTCACACTTCAGTCAAACGATCTGGTTTCCTTCAAATTCTATTTAGTTCAGATTAAGCCTATGCATTCTACTGACGCTAAAAGATGGTTATTAGTACAATAAACAAATATGTTTAGAACAAAAGTTAAAAGATTAAAATCAGCTCATACCAAAGGTTACATTTATTAAAGAAAATTAACACTTTACATACCAGCAATTGTAATATTGTCTGTTTAACATTATATTATATTATAATTAGATAGGACATATGAGGTTAATCAGGGGATAGAAATCAGTATTCAGTTTCTCTGCCAGGGCTCAACCTATGTATTTCTATTGTTTAAGCCAATAATCATAAGACAAGAGGACATTCATTGAAGGAGCAGGTTAAAAAGGATTCTTTCTCTAACCCTTGCTTGATTTATATGTGGAAAAAGTCTTATTACGCCAGTGGCTGTTTTTTTCCAGACATTTTGGATGAACACAAAAGACAAAGGAAGGCATTGCTTTTCCAACAGTAGCAATATATACGAGCAGCTCAAGAGCCAAGGAGATTCAATATTCCTGCAAATCAGAACGCACCCTCAAACAGGCGCACACACTAAGACACACAGATACCTTTCCAATC
The DNA here is from genome assembly GCA_037974565.1 of Clupeocharax schoutedeni. Classification (NCBI taxonomy): domain Eukaryota; kingdom Metazoa; phylum Chordata; class Actinopteri; order Characiformes; family Alestidae; genus Clupeocharax; species Clupeocharax schoutedeni. Next base: position 7,268,570 of record JBBPDH010000037.1, read on the forward strand.
ATGTTTTTTATTCCCAGCATATTTTATATATTTTAATACACTGCCCGATGAAGGCTCATGCTGAAAACATGTCCATTGCTATGACGGCATCTTTTTAATTCAGCAAAGGCTTTTTATTTCTCGGGGGAATGCTATGGATAGGCATATTATTATTATTTGCAGTAATAATAATTATTCAGCTTTTGAACCTTAGTTCATACAGCATCTTCAATACTTCTTTGCATCTTTTAACATTATTCTCTCTTATACTCTCTCTCTCTCTCTCTCTCTCTCTCTCTCTTCCCATCCCCCTCTGTATCCTCTCCCACCTCATTGCAGGTGACGTTCACCAAAAGGAAGTTTGGCCTGATGAAGAAAGCCTATGAGCTGAGTGTGCTGTGTGACTGCGAGATCGCTCTCATCATCTTCAACAGCACCAACAAGCTCTTCCAGTACGCCAGCACCGACATGGACAAAGTGCTGCTCAAGTACACTGAGTACAACGAGCCCCATGAGAGCAGGACCAACTCCGACATTGTGGAGGTGAGCAACCCTCCCATTCTCCCAAAGAACTGAAACTGAAGATGAATTGAGTAGAGAGAGATGTGATGTTGTGGGTATTTGAGAAACTCATCTATAAGTCGAATCCCAAATGTTCTACCAAAGTCTGGTCTGACATATTATGATGTTTTTCCTTCCCTAACACAACTAATTAGCAAACCTTTTCGTGGTGGAAGGGGGACACAGGGAGACCATTCAAATGTGTTTTATAAGGGAATATATCCACCTGAAACTGGAGCAGATGTGTCCTGATTACATGTAGACTCCTTCATGGAATATAATGTGTTTGTGATCATTAAGAGAGAATCGTAGAGTGTTACTAGAGAGCAGATTTCTGCTACTGGTTTTATCAAAGTATATATAAGACAAGCTCCCCGGCATCCATCCAGTTCCTGGCCACTTCATGCCCAAAGCAACAACCCAAACCCCTTCTAAGGTCTCAGGTGGCTCTAAGGCCTTGATGGCATGTTGTCTGTTGTCCGCGTGATCGCAAGCTTCACTATTAACACCAAAGCTGGGTTCAGTTCTACACTAAACAGCCGTGACAGCAGCCAGTCATGAGGCAGACATCCAGGAGCTAACCTTAAGCCTGGCATTAGCCGGTTATGCAACTGGCTCTCCCCACAGGCAAAGGTGGGCTGCTGAGGCACTGAGAAGCTTATAGAAGTAGATTCTCTTTGTCCCCTCAGGATCATGCTACCTCAACCAGTCCTTTCTTTCACATAGGTAGATCAGGGATACCATCCTCAGACCACATACGGCCTCGGCTTAACGCTCTCCCTGATTCAACTAGTCCTTCTTGCATTGAGTCACGTGGGTTGCAGGAAGAGAAACTCTGTGTCCTGCTGTTTCACCACCCCAGGTTTCCCAGCTTGTCACAGAGAGGAGACTGAAGTCCATATGACTTGTTTTTCCTACTACAAAAATGATGCCTCTGCTGAAATAATGTAAATGAGATTCTTCTTCCGCTGACAGTCAGGAATAAGAGTAGTAGAAGTGATTAACCAGATCTGACAGATGTATCTCCATTGGCATTAAATGGCACCGGAATAATTTCTACCATGTCATTGATTCAGACTGTGTTTAAAGCATGTTTGTTATTTCTGTCAACATTTTTTCACTCTCTCTCTGAAATATTGCATGAACTCTCTAGAGTCGCTGCAAGCTTTCCCTCAGTCCCTTCTCTCATCTCCATTTCACACAAGCCTGTGTGTACACAGGCTTTTTTTTTCATTTCTTCAATATTGCCATAAATTGAGATTTTTTTCTTCTTTGACTTCATACTGTATATTAATAATGTTAAGACATCCATACCCACACAGTGAACCCTTTGTGCATTATATCTAGGAGAACAATCTTCCACCAATCTCTGCACAGTGGTGATCTTTGAAGCAAATGCAATGAAACTGTGACACTGAAGCTATCAGCTCTCATGAAAAAAGGACCATTCTTGACGGTCTTGTCTCCTCAGTTAGCACAGACTTTACATCAGACCAACAAAAGATAAAACATTTCCAGGATAGCAAAGCAGAGATGCTCTCCTAGAGTGGCCAGTAGACCACTACAGTCCATTAATGGATTATGGACACTTGTATAGATACACACTTTAACATTGTTTAGACCTGATGTTTGACCAGGCAATCATTTATAAGTTCTCTTGCCACACTTTGGAATTTCCCTGAAAGTGAAGCACATAAGTGCTTTACTACCCACTAAGTGCTGTGATAAGAGTATGTTAGTGCTAGACATTTGTAGACTATTTTTACTTTTAAAAACAATGAGTGTTAAGCAAGAAAGAAGAAAGGCACCTCAGAAGTGGTGCTGCCATTTCATATCCCTATTCACATCAGATGCAACGGTCAATAGGTTTCATGTCTTTCATGACTGTTATTATAGAGAGCACGACCTCCAAATTGGCTCAGCATTCTGAATGCTAGAAGAGATATTTGGAGAGTTCTGCTCTACTGAGTTAGTTGATTAAACAAACTAAAATCCTAAACATTGGTGTTTTGGCAGCGCCTAGATAAAACCATCAGAGGTGAATCGCTGCAAGCGACTGTGACTAAGGGGCGTGAAAAAAGAGCATAGCCTTGTCAGGGTCTTCCCTCACTTTGGGAAGGCTGGTATTTAGCACTAGCTCACTAGCTCTTTTTCCTGGCAGATTTGGGCTAAGAGAAATCGATATGGAGCGCGGCTGAGGTGGCAGCTAACTGGATTTGCAAGCAGCAGAGCAGGCGGGCTCCTGCAGGGCCCGTTTTCTCTGCTGCTAGGTTACATCACGGCCGGGGGACGTGGGTGGTGGGAGGTAAGGAGGAACAAAGCAGACTTCCTGTTGTGATGGCAGGATGGGGATGAGGCCTCGGGGTGGGCTGTGGGGGGGTGGGGGGTTTAGGTGTTGGAGCTGGAGCAGGGCCCGGGGAAGGGGGGCACAGTGCAGTCTTCAGAGGGGGAGATTTACTGTGTGTGCTTGTACGTATACAAACGTATGTCATATACCTAAATGTCTATAACCTCTGATATAGATCCTGCATTGTATAAAACACACGTACATGCATGGAATTAAAGACACACAACAGGATAAAACACACACACACATACTCATGCAAGGATAAAACACACACTCCCAGGCAAGTCTTTCCTGTCTTCGCCTGGCGTGCCTCAGGGGGTGCAGTGGGAGGATAAGGAGAGGCAGGGGAGCCGGGCGCAGCGTGTGGGCGTCTTGAAGAGCGGCCTGCTACATTAGCAATAAAGCTCCGTGTAATTAGCATGTCTTTGGTTGATAATTAGCGTCGCTGGGAGAGTGGCAGTGCCAGGCTCGGCCCGGCCTCCTTAGCTGTGTTTACGAGGGGCTGAGGCCCTACTCCCTCGCCCCACTCTCATCAGCTCGCTTTCTTTTCCGCTCTCTCTTTCCTTTCGCTCAATTTTCATCTCCGCTCTAAAGGGTCAGGCCCTTTCCTCTTTTAACCCAAATACGTCTGCCAAGCTCACAGGCTGTAATAAGAGCCTATATACTGTACGTAAAAGAGAAGCCAGAGACAAACAGGAGATAAGGAGAGAGATGGAGCGATACTTCACTAAGGGAAAGTCTCAGATGCGACAATTTATGCAAAAATGCATAAAAGCCAAACCATCTTTCCCCTGCAATCCTGTTATGTGTATTTTATCACTTGGAGGAAAGAGAAGACACCCGTACTAAATGTGATAATCCTACAGCAAACCCATTCTGATCGGAATTTATTACAGCGATGCCAACCCAGAAAAAAATTCCAGCAAATTGGTTTCTGTGTTTGCAATGGCACATTATTCATCATTCCCTACTCTGGGAAAATTCGGTAGGGAACAAGTCTTGATCCAAGTAAACAATTTTGTAGACAAAACAAATTGCTCATCATTCTATGCCTGCCAGCATATTCTATTGCATAGACACCAACACAAATGTCTTGCTTGTCAGCTGACCACTGATTGTTTAATGCAGGTGAAAAAATTCAATACTGGCAATACACACTCCAACAGGGCTGTTTAAAGTAAGTGAGAAAAGGAAAGATATATACAAAGATGACTGAAACAGGTCCTCCACATAGACATCTTCTATGCTTCTATGACTATAAACTAAAATCAGCATATTCGCTAGATAAGTATATTATTTGTGTGGCCCTGAGCTGATCTATTAGATGTCACTTGGTAACACAAAGCGCATAAGGATATTCCACACCTGTAAGTCTATTCTGTTGCGGCACTACCTAAGGCACTATGAAATGTATTGAGTACACTATACATTAGACCATTTTCAGCTGTAACTACTAACAACTCTCAAAATAGTGCACTACAGGTTATATCACTCAACCCTTGTAACATCAACCCAACCAGAAATGTCAGAAATCATCATATCGCAAGCAAATCGCCTCCGCTAGCACCTTTTATTTATTTATTTATTCAGTTTTTTATGTGAAAAACTCATTAAGAGCCTCCTGCACGCCAGCATCTCGGGCTTGAAGAATGGTGGGCAGGTCCAGGTAATTACATGTTAAGTTGAAAACAAAGACCAAATTATGGGTGCTTACGTAATGTAAAATTTGCGTAGCTGGTGGAGCAGGCTGTTGAGCGTTCCTCTGGCACAGATACAGCACATGGTTTGTTTGGCAGTAGATGAAAAACTCAAACAGGCAGATAGATTTCCTATAACGCCAAGTGCCAGGCAAGCCTGCCCGACATGTGAGGCACATTAGAGCTGAGCCGAGGCCGCCATGGTGGGTAAACCGGTGAACAGTTAGTGATACCAAGGATTGGTCATGTCACATCAGAAGAGCTTTGCTAAAGCCAACTGTCTTTAAAGGCTGCTCACTAGCGCGGCATTTAAAGTGCAAATTCTGTCGACAGATTTGAATCTACACTTCTCACATTGTTCTGCTTGTTTCAGAATCAAACAATGGGGCAAAAAAACACAGAAAAGTTGTTTTGTCTTTCCAGAAAACAGGACAGCACATAACAATAACTCTTCAACAAACATGCTTTTGTTATGGTCAGAAAATAACTGTGACTCCTGAGAACCAGACTTTATTAAAAAAATACTTTTTTGTGATACTTTTCCAATATGAAATCCATTAGCCGAATGCGACACGAGGAGACGAGTAAACAAGAAGTGCCTCAGCAAAAGCACATGCGGAGCACATGGTCACCTCTTATCAACTCACATGTCCATCCCTATGGAGTCAGGTAGTGTGGCAGAGACAGCCCTGGCCAATCCCATTCCCCTGGCAGATTAGCTTAATCTGAACGTTCACCTTTAATCTCAGCCAGGCCCTCTGCTCTCACCTTGCTGCAACTTCTGAATGGGTGAGTAGAGTGGGAGAGAGGAACAGAGAGGGGGAGGAGGCGTTGAGGGAACAGCGAACAAGAAAGAGAGAGGCTGGTAATTATTTCCAAAGGTCATTCTGTTAATGACTACCTGCTTGGCTAATGAGATTCTGCAAAGCTCCCTCACGATGTTTTGCCCTCATATGCCTCTCCATGTGCTGAGATGTCTAAGAGGGAGCAAGCAGGGCAGTTGCCTCCCCTCCACTGTCGCCTGTCTGAGGGAAAGAGGGAGAGAAAAAACTACAGAGAAGCGTCAACTCAGGTTAATTAAACGTCTTGCAGAACGCTTAATGTTGCCAAGGAACGCTAATTAATTGGACTGATTTCAGTTTAATTTCTCCTCAAAGTAGCCGTTATGACTTAATTAAAAGATATTTTGCTTGTGTGGGTGCTCACAAGTCAACAGCCTGCAAGCACAGAGCGCTTGTCTCGTGAAAATAACTCTTTTCTTGCTTATTTGTGGCTTCGGCATCAGAAGGAACATTAGCCCAGAGCGATTTTTTCATGCGCCGTCTGAGCTGAAGGACTATTCATTCTCAGTACAAAGAGTCGCTATACGATAAACTGCCGTCACAAACGCGTTCCTCAGATGGCTCCGATCAGATAGGCTGAAGTGTTTGTGTTTATCATGATTAAGTGACATAAAAACACTCAAGTCCTTCTCCACCTGTTTTGCTGATGAATGAGTTACAGTGAACGCGGAACAGTTTATGGTCATTAGTGAGAGGTGATCACTCACTCACTCACAAGCGATCACTCACTCATGATGTTCTCACCAGTGGCTTTGGGATTAAGATCTAAGTAGGCTTTGTTCAGCGAATTAACCTTGGGGCACAGGGATGTCAACAGTAAAAGGACCAGAGAAAACATTGATAACGTTGCCAAGAACATAATGTTCTAATGGAAAGGTATAGTGTGACATTATCATTTGGTTTTATTAACACTCAAAATAGTTCTAAGATAGCAGGGGTTTTTGAAAAGGTTCTGGAGGTTCCATTTGTAGAAATAAGTGAGTTTCTGACCGTTTGTACATGGGCTGAAAAATCTTCCAGTCCTCAAAGCAGAGCTGATCAGTCAGTGAGCAAGTGAGGAGCTTCTTTGTGCTCTCTGAGCCTTGCAGCTCTCCTCATCTAAAGCTTTTTGGACAGACGGCCACATAACTACTTGTTGTACTTCTGCCTCGTGGCTGATGGATTCTAGGGGGAAAAAAACAAGATCATTTGCATGTGCTCTCTCTCTCTCTAGTGTTTTCCCTACCCGTTCTCTGATTGGAAACAGCTGCAGAGCACTTGCAGCAACACTTAAAAAACGAGTGCATTTCAGATGTCCAAAGTGGGAGCCCCCTCCCTCTCTTTCTTGTCTCATTCCCACTCTCTCTCTCTCTCTCTCTTTCTCTCTCTCTCTCTCCCTCCCTCCCACTCTCTCCCCATGTGTGTGTGGTGTGTGCGCGTGTGTGTTTTTTTTAGTATTCTTCCCCTAATAAATGCCTCAAAAAAACGGTACTGCCCTAAAAATAGCACCCGCCGATGCTAAATTTAGTGCTTGGCTTACTGCGCTGGCGAAGCGAATGGAGAAGAATAGGCGTGGAGAGACAGGGTGAGTAAGCAAGCCTCTATTCATTCAGCACCCAGTGAACTGCTGCCCTTGGCCAGCTAAAGCACAAGACTCGACTCCCCCACCACCCTCCACACCAGACCTCAGGGTGCCAATAAACATTTGATCCTTGGGATAAAGGTTCTTTATTATTTATTTCTCTCCTTTTTTCGGTGTCGGCTTGAGTTTTTTTTCCTCCCTCTCCTCCCCAACAAGGAAGACAAAGCCTTGTTTGATTTTGTTATTTATGCCGCGAATGGCTTTCGAACTTTTGCGTGTGTTCTTATAGAGACAAATCAACAAGAAAAAATACTGTTTTACCATGTATGTTCTCTAAAAGGGTACAAATAAGTGATTGTGGAAGACATGTCCCCAGATACCCAATGTCTACAATGGTCACTTTATAAGTTCCTAACCTTTTCTTGGGTTTCAACAGTTTTTTATTGGTCCGTTTACCATGAAATGATCACAGAATGTAAAGAGCTGCTAGAACTATTCTGATATGACAGTAAGACTGTGTTTGCTGTGAGTGAAGTATGTGAGTTTATTCATTATATATTTTAATCTGTACAGCCTAATTGAAGAGACAAGTATCAACCAATTCCAAAATTAATTACAGTAGATGTGACAGTAGTGAAATAGTGATCATTTGTGAGCTTGGTCTGAGTGTTTTTTTATTTTCTCCGAATTGACAAAATGAGAGATGCACCCTCCTGATCCACCCTGCAAATGAGAGTGGAAAAAAAACGAATGGTCTATTTTGGGCTGTGGGTGTAGATGGCATTCAGCGGCCCTCTGTGGGCTCCCTTTGGGCCTGCCGGGTGTGGAAACACAAGGTCATGCCAGAGAGGTCAGGTGCCTGATCATTGTTCCTCAAAGCCCTCGGCCCCTTCCTGTAATGCAGCTGCACGATAAGAGACTTGCAGCAGACAAAAGCTGATAACTGACGTGAGTGTGTGTATATGTTTGTGTGTGTGTGTGTGTGTGTGTGTGTGTGTGTGTTTTTTCACACTCAGGGCCAGCACCCAAAAAAAGAATCACAGGTTGCTGCGTATGAGTGCATGAGTGTCAGTCTGTCCTCCTGCAAATATAAAAAGAAACCCAGACCCCTGCTGAATTTGTAGCTAATAGAAAGATAACCATGGCATAAGCGCCCCATTATTGAGACTGACTGGGGTGCCATTGTGCGGATATGGGATGGGTCATAAAATATGAATGCCTTCACTGTCCTCATTAATACAGACACAGTGAGAGAACATGAGATTCAGATTTTTTTTTTTTTTACAGTCATCAATGGTAATCAACAGATTATGACTTTGAAAAGATTCTTTTGAGATACATGTCATGTAAAAAGGTAACTTAATAGAAGTGTATAACATGCATAAGATTTAATTTTGTTTCGTTTAACATTTTATTGGTCTACACAGTGTAACCAGTTGCTAACTTTTTCAAATCTTGGAAACCAATAAGAAAAAAAAAACTATTTATGAGCGTGACTATAAGGAGTATTATTTAGTAGTACTCTGACAGCCAGTTTATAATATCTTGGTTGTAGATGGGAATCTGTATAGCTTCAATTGAAAGTACAGTCTTTATCTATTTAAATCAGTCCTAATCCAATGACAGTATGCTGCAAATCATGTTCTCCATGGAAAATTACTATACTAAAAAAATCATAAGCCCCAGATCCAATCCATACCTTTAAAATACATTTAAACCCTGTACGACTAAACTGAACGATTCATCTCCCTGCCCCCCTCCCCCCTCCCAACTAAATTTTTATCATCTTCATGCATATGAATGTTCCTATGAGAAGCAGCTGTGTTCTTGAATAGAGCACCACTCGCTTCGCTATTGTGCAGTTTGCCTGTACGGTTCCTTAACTGTACGTCTTTGTACTGGGATTAGCCCATATTCAGAAGCCCCCCACCCCCCAACTACAGTACTTATCTTGTGTGCATGGATTTTCCTTGCATGCCCCCCCAACCCAGTATGAACCACAGACAGCTGTAATTACATCCTTAAAGTGCGGTATTGCTTTAACTGTGGGCTGATGGGTCTTAAGCTTGTCTCTTTGATACTTGATTACAGTGCATAGGGAGGAGGCTGTATTTTTTTTTTTCTTCTTCATTTTTTTTTTTTAACAGTATTACAATTATGGTAAAGTAGCCAAGCTGTTGGGTTTGAGGAATTAAGAAAAGGCCCCTCACTTTAAAAGAGAAAGTCGAAGCTTAGCTGTAATTCTGTAAGGAGATACAGGCATAAGGTCTTCAGTGACAAACCACCAAAAGGGAGGCAATAGTCTGTGCACACTCGCACACACTGGCACGCATGTGGCGTCCCTGCCCCTTGCCGTCTTTGTTCATGCCCGGCTAGTGGATCATAGCGCGTGCAAACCGCACCTAATGAAGTGGAGGCTTTGCACAGCCACCTGCTTCCAATAATCTACAGCCTGACTCTCATTCTCTCTCTCTGTCTCTCATTCTGTCAGAAGGAATCTCGTTTGCTCAAGTTCAGGATGCTGTGTTGCTCTTCATGGTTGAATGTGTGGCCAGTCTGTGTGTGTGTGTGTGTGTGTGTGTGTGTAACAGGGCAGCTATTTATATAATTTAATGGCGATATTAGTCTTCACAATACTTTGTTATGTAGCAACACAACACAGTAGTAGTATTTTGTCCATATTGTGCAGCCCTAGTGTCTACACCTCACTCCATTAAATTATACAGGACTGCATGTGCCTTACAGCCATTTATTTGGGCACTTTGTTGTCTTATAAAAGCTCAGTCACTAGAATAAATACAAATAAATGTTCATATAATTAATTGTGACTTTCTGTCTGTCATCGTGTTAGCTTAACCATTTCCAAGCTTATCTGTAAATGGGAAGAAAAATAATGTATTGAACTTACTTGAATAAATTGTTGCCACATAAAAACAAAATATTGCAAAAGGAAATTTTCTTGCCAAAAGTAACTGAGAGACTGCTGTTATGTGGTGTTTACATACACATTTAAATCATAGCATTTCAAAACATTACTTTTGCAAAGATAAGTATGAAAACAAAACATGTCTTTTTTTTCCTCTATTCATTTAATGTTATATAATGTTTTGTTTTACAAGCAAACACACATTTGCTGAGTAGATAAAAAGTTTTCAACTAGTGGCTGGCTCAAGACCTTTACACAGTACTTCATGTAAGAGTGTGGCGTGTTCCCCGCCCTCTGGTGGAGCACTAAAGTACCCCCTACACCCCCAGCGCCCTCACACACACCCCACATGCAGTCACGCACATGGTGGAGGAGGAGTTGGCGAGAAGCATGAAGTCATTTTTGCTGGCCTAATGGGACCACCTCGGAGTCGGCGGCTTTCTGCATGTGTCTACAGTTCTCCAGCACCGAGTGGAAAAACCTGCCTGGTCCACTACATGCTGACCAAGGCAAACCACCCGACTGCTGAAATATGGACTTCATGTAAAAACACCCCCTTTTTCATACAACCTGCTAACATGATTTATCAAAGAAAGACACTCTGGGGTATACGGCCTTTCCAGGGTCTAAGGCAACAGTACTGAGGTTTTTACCAGTTCTATCAAAGTAGCACATTAATATTCACTTACACTACCATTCAAAAGTATTGTTTGCCAAGATATGATTTACAAAATATAATATTCACTATATGTTTCAAATACACTATAGCTTTCGAATAATCTGTGATGAATGATGAAGAATTGAACTGAACTGTAGGGAAGCTGATAAAAGTATAAATGTGTGTGTCATGTCTGTCACTGGGAAGGAGAACACAGATGCAGGAGAGAAGACGACACGATCAACACCTTGTTCCCAAAAAACTAAACTTTAAATTTCAATAGACTTCTAGTTTCTATTATTTCAAACCATACTATAAAGCTTTTTGATAAAACAGTTATCAATATAACAAGTGATTCCTAGTTTATTACCTGTGTATTACATACTTAACGCAGCAGCTCACTAACGCAGTTCACTTGAGCTCCTGCGCAGTTTGAATAGGGTCATGGGAAGCTGGGCTCAGCCTCTGTTTCCAATAAGGAAATGTGTTGAATTTGTTTTGTCGGCCGTCCGGGACACATTGCATAAACACTGTCGCCCGTCTTGTCTCCTGACCTCCATAAACACACCGCTGAATGAGGGCTCCCCTCCACCCCTCAGCTGGCTGTCCTGCCAGAGTGGCCCCAGGAAAGGAGGCACTGATCAGTTTGGAAGGATCCTTTTTTACGCCTCCTGAAAATACACTCCCCCAAACTCCACAGTCTGTCTGGACCTGAGCCCCCCTGGGCTCAATTCCAGCGTTGTCTGGATGGTCAAGCCTGAGTGGCTAGAGATTGTGGTAGAAAAGGGTCAAAGTGGATACCTGGGCCCCTAACTGGCCAGGGCTTTGCCTGGGCCCCTAACCAACCTTATTAACTGATCGGTTAAAAACTTGCCTGTGTTATATCTGAAAACACCACCTTTCTCCCACTATACCTGTATCATTTGTCTGACCACTGATTGCTATGTAACAGTGGTTGCTTTACTCTCGGTTTGGGAGAAGAAAGTGTTATTTCTTATTGTTTCGATATTTTGTGAAATATAGCTTAATAGCTTTAGTCCATTAACTGCATTAACTGGTAGCAAATGGTCGGGTCAGCCTTGGCCTAATCTTAGCCCTTTAATTGCCAAGGGCCTATAAATGAGCTAACAGGTTCTTCACTCTCCAAACAACATAACATACACATTAGTTTCATATGAATTATTGATTAATTTATACCAGTTACTGAATCTTTAGTTATGATTAATATGTGAATGAAAGAAATGTAGTTCAGGGGGCCAATGGCAAGGTACAAAGACTGCCCCCAGTAGGTCCCTGGCTTGTCTAGCTTGAACACACACGTGTAGGGCTGAAGGTTAGAAAAGATGAGTGTATGTAGGCCACTGTATCTCCACTGTTCTCTGACAGAACAAGCCAGTAGGGAGCAGTGGGAGGAAGGCATTTAATTAGGAGCGTGCCTCTAAAGGGGTTATTCCCTCTTCTTTCTCGTTCTCTCCTTCTTTTTTAGTTCTGATACTGCCCGTTCTATCTTCCATCTCTTTTACCTTCCTCTTTTCCTCTACTCTGGCATTCCCTTGATGTTTGTTTCTCTCACTCAAACACACATGCATTCTCTCTCTTTATTTCTCTCCTTACATTGTAGCCGCCCCCCCCAACTCTCTCTCTCCCCCTGCTCCCTTTGCCAAGCCATTTTCCGCTTTGTTAGATTGATTACTCCTCATCAATAATGTTTTGGACGGTGGATCATGCAGCTTTCATCTACTGAAGCTATTAAGATGTCAGCCTAGGAAATGATTTCTCTGCTCACTCCAAGTACATAGCAGGGTTTGTTCTCTACAGTGGCTTATTTTTAGTCACACAAACTGGAAACATTAAAGATAGAGAGTGGTGTGTTGGGAAATTGACTTAATTGTCAGACAGGTTTTTTTTTTTTTTTTTACAGTAAATTAAGTTCTTATTATGTTTCATTTTAATTTAGACAACTAGACAACGTTACTCCTCTGTAGGATTGGAGGATATTTTGTGCTTATTACAAAAACTGTCACTGTTCACTTTCCAGAGCATTGTGGATGTTCTATACAAAAATACATTTAGACCAGTTGTAGGGAGTCAGCTGAGCTGATTAGCCTGTTATATTATTATCCTAAGCATTTTTACTTTATTTTTGATGTTGCCTTTTCCTTATGACTTTGACTGAACATCAATCCATTATTCTTCAATGTTTTATTTTAGCCCCTCTATAATCTTTCTTACTTTTTTAGCAGTTTTTTTTTTTTATTTGGCAGCATTTCTTTTGCTGGTCAATTTGTTTGCAAACTTCAAACAAATCAAAACTTCAAGTATTGTGTAGCATGAAGGTTAATCCTAAAGTATCACAATGTTAGATTTTATCCACCCATATCACACACCCCTAGTTTGAGGCATTCAGCATGTCATCGTTAGCGATGTAGGAAGTGATATATAGAGTGGAAGGGCAAAATATAGAGAGATGAATCAAGAAGCAGTGAGCCATCTATGGCCATCCTCTGTGTACACACTCATGATTGGCTCTTCCCGTTGCCCCCTGCGAACAGTGTGTGTGTGCGTTGCATGTGTGTATATATATGTATGTGTGAGGGCTAGTGACAGGTGTGGGCGCTCTGACAGGTGCACATGTCTGGAATGAGTGGCATAGCCGCCGGCTTCCAGGGGGCCCTGTGGCGGCCCCACGCTGGCTCTTAAACTGCCAGGCCCTGCTTGAGAGCTCCCTCTGCCAGCATGGCCTCCCATCAGTCCAACACTGCCTCTTTACCCTTCAGCGCCTTACAGGCAGCGCAGTCAACCCCTTCCCCCAGCAATGTACACTCTCCCCCCACCATCCTACCTGACTACTGCTACTGCAGCAATGAACGTAAATATCACTGGAGCTATACGTTTTTTCAGAGCCAGGAAAGTCAAGAGTCATAAACACAGTGCAAAGATTGTTTGCCCATATATGGGCTGATACTTGAACATTGATTTTGTCATAAAATAAGGAAATGTTGCCATCATTTTACAAACTGTCACATGGATTTCTGTTTTTGAACAGAAATCCATGCTATTTTATGAGACCTTTTTTTTAAAAAAAATTGATTAAAGTTTTTAATTCATTGTAAAATTGTAATTGTATAGCTATGCAATTGAATATGTAATTGAATAATTACATTTGAATAATACTGTCCAACTCCATAGAAATTACTTTTCTAGAAATGCCTTTAGTGTTGCTGTGGGTTTCCACTCATGAATAAAAAAAATTGAACGGGTTTGATCTGTACATAATGTTAGGATGAAATAAGAAAAATTGTCATCACGCAAGCTACTTCCTATTGAAGTAGAACATCTTCAGTCCCTTGTAACACCTGATTGTTTTATTCGCGTCACACTGAAGCTGGAAAATGAGCCTAACCTGTCTTATCTCACTCTTCATCAAATCTTGGCGTCGGCAGAGTAAATTTAATTATGGGGTGTGTGATGCAGAGAAGCAGATGAAAGAGACGCCATGTGTGTGAGTGCGCTAGCTGTGTATTTCGTTAGTGAGCTGCTGCGTCCCCCATATACGCTAATCTCTCTTTATTATAGCCAGTCGTGTTTCACTTTGATGAGGCATTTTACTCCGCTAGCTCCTATTCTAGTTACACTGTGAGCTCTGAGGCTCCTTTAATGAAGTCATGAGAGGACACAGTTATTTACGTACCTAGTGTATGCAGAACCCTCCAACAAGCTCAAATCTCTACGGAGGACCAGATTGTGCCATGCTCAATTTGTGCTGAACACTCACAATAAGGTACAGTACAGACATGTTTTCAGACGCTGAAACCTCCACACACAGTGTCATTTCTACTAGAAGGTGGCCATCAGGTGGCAAGGGGGGAAACTGCTAGCGCACCAGTCAAGATTATAGGAATCTGAGAATATTTTGATTCCAGTATACATGATCTCATTTTAGTTTAGTTTTTAAAGCATCATGATGCAGTACATTATTCGAGATCTTAGCATATGTTTGTATTTTTGTGTGTCTGTTGAAGGCAAGATACTTTCTATGTCATGCTTTACATGCTGTTTTTCAAGGATTTTTCTATTGGAATGTGTATTTCAGTGTAATAGCGTAATGACTTTGCTACATTCATGTTGATTAGATGCTAACATATAAGAAGGATCAATGTTATAGTGACTAAGGTCACAATGAAACAGTCCTTAGTCAGTGCCCACATACTTGTAAATGGAGAACATATAAAGCAGAACTGTCAATAATTAGTTTAGCGCTTAACCATGGAAAAACTGAAGTGCATAGAAACGTATACTGAAAAAAATTCTGTTGATGTACGAACAAAATTACATTAAGGTCATGCACACACATGAAACAAGTTCATTTGGAGAAAAAACAAAAACTTTCTTCCCTTATAATGCAGACCTAAAATTGTGTAGATTTGCATTTCTGTCTCTTGTCTAATTTTTTGATGTACGCCTGCCCGCTGTGTTTGCAGACGTTGCGAAAGAAGGGCCTAAACGGGTGTGACAGCCCTGACCCGGACGCAGACGACTCGGCTGGTCACAGCCCTGAGTCTGAGGAAAAGTACCGCAAAATCAACGAGGACATAGACCTAATGATCAGCAGACAGAGACTGTGTGTAAGTACTTTCACTCATCAACATCACTCTCACTTGCCTTCTTTCTCTCTCTTTCTCTCTCTTTGTTCTCTATGGCCTTCAGGCATTGAGCAAGAAGGAGAACAAAGGCAGCGAGAGCCCAGAGCTTGAGTCTGCTCTAGCTCTCACTCCGCGCACGGAGGAGAAATACAAACAGATTAACGAAGAGTTTGATCATATGATCAAGACTCATAAGATCCCTGTAAGTACGGCAGCTGTAGAGGAGAGTGGGCAGAGAGCTAACAGCCATTCTAGCAAAGTGCTAACTACATTCAATGGAAGCATAAAATCTAGTGGCTCGCACTGAAGGCTTGAAATAAGCTCACAATTACCCTTACGAGCCAGCATGCTGCTAACTAAGCTACTTGGAAACTGCATTTTTTTTCTGCTGCTTGTTGAATTGAATTCTGCGAGTTTGAAGGTTTTATTTTTTTAGCTTTTTTTTTCACTTGATTAGACAGACTAGTTATCCCTAGTTCCCAGAAATGTGTTGTGAATTTTCCCTAGAGTACACAATCTGCTGATTCCATTTAATTCCAATGATGCATTCTAAAACCACATCCAGTTCAGTTCATGTTGAAAGGTGACACTTTAGCCTAGTAGGCTGATATGTTTGCATGTGTTTCTTTAAGCTTATTACCAGAGCATGCATGTTAAAAGGGTGTGCTAGCCTATTGCGTCTGAAAAGAAGCAATGTTAGTCAAGAATTGTGCTAATATTATGTATTTGATGCATGTGGAAAAGATGCTCACATTTAAAACATGTGAATGTATTCCTTTACTTTTTGAAAACTGCTCCTGGTTTTTACTCCGAGCTCCAAAGTATGAAAAATAATCATTATCATCATGAAGTAGATTAAAATATCGGACATTCACATGTTTAACCTGTTTTCATACATTTTACACGGAACGCTAAATTCAGCAGCATCGGTTTAGGGACCCCAAGAGAGCCAGGTACTAAACCAGTGGAGCAATGGAACACAACTTAAATGTGGACCAGTTTTGGTACAAGCCACAGTGACTGACTGATCTAGGGTGCGGCCAAGGTCAGGGATGAGTTGGCCATTGTGTTGGCCATGATGGCAGTTTGTCTTGCGGTCACCATGGCTGGGCCGTGTCTCTTGGCGTTACAGAGCAGAACAGGAAGGATGGCACCCCGCAAATAACAGCCTGCAGAAGAGATGGAGTGAGAGAGAGGCAGAGGGAGGAAGAAAGCTGACCCTACGCGTGATCTAAAAAGCACAAAACAAGAGAAATGATAGGGCTTGGGGTGGAGTGGTAGACAAATTTAGTGGCGAAACAAAAGGATATTCAGGATTACTATAACGTGAAGACTTTGTTTGGGATTTTTGTGGAAAACATGATTGGGCACACCTTTAGGCAGAGGAAGGAGGCAAAGAAGAAAGAAAGCAAAAAAGTGAGGCCACGAGGGAAAGAGGAGCCCTCGTTCTTTGAGACCTTCAACACCGAACAAAAATATTTGCCTAGCTCCGTGCAAGTGATTGCTACGGCCTTGCGGGCAGACTGAGCGAAGGGGAGAGAGAGAGAGGGAGAGAGGGATAGACAGAGGAGAGAGGGAGGGACTCGTCTCCGGTTTCTGCCGGCTGATGCTCCCCCAGATGAGCACTTATGGACCCTTAGGACACATGGCTGCAATTAGGGGGCTATTTTCTCCTTACGAAACAACATGGGGGAGGAAGAGCTCACTTGCCACCTCTCCTCAAGGTTAAGCCTCTCTCCTAGAGTGACATGGTGAACACAAGAAGATCTTTCCCATTATTGATTTAGATTTAGCGAACAAAACGGATTCATTCAAATCTTTCAACAAATTTTAATACAGGTTAAAAGAGGTTTTTCAGACTGGCACCAACTTTCAAAAACTTCTTGTTAAATTATATGTATTTATAAAAAAGTAAATGCTAGTAAGTATTTAGTAAAATTCGGCTTAAACACTAATAAGTAGTAAGTAAACTGAGCAATAATGTTGATATAAAATATAATCAGTGACCAAACTAATCTCCATATTTTCTGTTTTTATTTGCTACATCATTTCAATATAGCAGCCACGCTGCATATAAAACCATGATAAATGAACAAATACAAATGCTGTAAAGTTACCTTGAGTAAAAATAACATTAACTTTACAAAAAACATTAACTTTTCACACCAGTTTTTCAATGTTGATACAGTGTTGATGCATTTTGCTTGCTCAAATTATGTGTTTTCTTTTCTTTCTCTACTTTAGCTACCTTTTTCTGTAAAGCATAAGTTTTAGTGGCACTATAGTAGACTGTTCTTTTAATAACTGTTGCCTTTTCTATATGTTCTGCCTCCTTTTCAATCAGGCCGTGCCCCCCTCCAACTATGAGATGCCCGTGTCCATCCCAGTGAGCAACCAGATCTACAGCCACCCTGGGGGTTCCCTAGGCAACCATAACCTTGTTCCATTGGCCCACCACAGCCTACAGAGGAACAGCATGTCCCCTGGAGTCACACACAGGCCTCCTAGCACAGGTAACACACACACACACACACACACACACACACACACACACACACACAAACACTCACACATGCACAATAACTACTGTTGGATGTCTATGTTCTAGCCTTAGATAGTAATGTCAATGTTAAGCAATTTCAACTATAAATGTCAAAAGTTGCTGTACACTACTGTATAGCGAAAATGGTTCTAAGAGTCAGGAATTTAAGACTTGCTGATAAGTTTAAGAGGTTAACGGTTCATAATCTTTTGACATTTTTCTTCTGATCCCTTACATTGCTTTAGTTTTTCTTTACAATTTAAATGCAATTACAAAATCACACAGTTACATACCTAATCTACATTTATAATTATAATAATGTATATTTTGGATCAAGTATTCAGTGTTAAAACTGAAGTGTTTTTCATTCTTCAGGTCAATATTACATTCTCAAAAATAATTTTTCATCACATCCAACATAAAAAAAAAAACACATTTAATTTTTCTGGATTTTCGCCACGTTTCAATGAGACATAATTAAAGTTACACTATCGTTATCACTAGTTGTTTACTATCAGTAAGACATAACTACATATACATTATTAATATCAGAAGTAGTGGTCATATCATTTCAGGCAACTTTCAGAACCCCAGACATTACAGATCACTTCCCTCTGGGCTCATCTTTGACATTGTCTATATGTTGCAGATAGCAGTCATATGGTCCGTCCCCAGTTTGTTATTGTTTTCCAAGTCTCTGGCTTGGTTAGCTAGGGGCTCTCCCCCTCAGCCCTGTCATTAGCAGGCATGCTCTCCCCATGCAATCAGCCGCCCATTACAGGAGCGCTGGCTAAATATGAGCTTTGGCCCAACCCCGCGCACACTGCCCAACCGCAACCGCTGCACTGCCGGCTTAAAAATAAAAATGTGTCATTTTTCTTGGACGCTGAGGCCCAGCCTTTCTAGCCACAGGCCCCCCCTCCCCTTGCTCCTACAGAGAAGCGAGGGAAAAGGGTGCTGTCTTATTCATTCGTATACACTCTTTCTTTTTGTCACCTCAGTTGCTCTTCTTGGCCTGTTCTCATAAACACAAACTCCACTAAGAGGTGGGCCGACAAGGTGGGAGATGGTCGCGGTTGGAAGACGCTGAATAAATGATGTGACAGGTTCGAAAGAGTGTTTTTGCGGTAGGATATGGACGTCAAGTGCAATGAGGTGATTGAAACATCTCCTCTCTCTTTCCTTTTCTCTCCCCCTCTGTTCCAGGTGGCCTAATGGGGGCCGATTTGACCACAGGTCCAGGCACCAGTGCTGGTAAGGACGGCATCCCCACCTACTACAGTATGTCCCCTCTTGTTCACATCTTTTATACACTCACACGTTCTCTTCCAGCTTAAACAGGCCACAAAAAGACTTGAGAAAAAGCCAGGGCTGCAGTAACCATTTTCTTGTAGACTGCAGTCATTAACTCTCGCTTTAACTTTTCAGTGCAAAGGATAGAACAAATGTAAATACAGAATAAACATCAAAACCTGTCAGCCAGCCTAGCTGAAACAGGCTAAACATGTGATTTCTGTTATACATAGTAATTGCAGTGTAATAAATGTTAATGTAAGTTAATGACAACTATTTTCAATACGTGACCCATTTTGTCCGGACAAATAACAATTACCAAGAAAAACTATGCATACAGCTTGATGGGCGCAGTGCAGTGAAAGCATTTGACTGAATATGTCATCTGAGGTTTGGCTTACATAGTCTTACATACACACACCGTGTTTTTTCAGAGTGCTCAAGGAACATTTGGTCTTTGTAGCAAGCATTGTAAATACCGGTAGTCTTTTGTAAAAGAGTAAACAGCTTTACGGCTTGGCTTTGCCTTTGTGTGACCCCTCACCGAAGTGTGTTTGCCTTATCTCAGAGCATCTGATTCAGGCGGAACACAACAACACACGTAGCTTTCACTTCATCCGGCCTGTTTGTGTTTGGCCACTTTAATTCTTGTTCTCGTATAGGATAAATGCTAGCATAAGTTTGGAGCGCAAGGATGTTTGGTCTTTTTTTTAACTAGCCTGTAAATAGTTTTTGGAATGTGTGTGCGTAAGAAAAGTGGGTGTGCGCGCGCGTGTGTGTGTGTGTGTGTGTGTGCGCGCGCATGTGTGTGTGTTTAATCCACTTGAAAGGGAAAGTTATAGTGCATACGGACACAAACTGGGGCTTTGACTTGCGGTCGCCCCGGAGACTGCTTATGTATGCATATGTGTATGCATGTGTGTTGGCGCGTGTGTGTCTGTGTATGTCTGTCTTAGATACTCAGCAGTGGTCACCACAGATGCATGGCTTCTATAAAAATATCAGGACAGTAGCTTCTTGGAAATTGGCACTGGGGCTCAGTCTAGCACAGCTGGCTAACCTTGTCTGGCCCTGAGGGCCCTGAGGGCCACTGCATAGGGGTGAGGCTGAGGTCCCTCTGTCTAACTCCATCTCTTTACTGTCCATCGCATACAAAAGTACCACTTATGGCAGTGGCCCTTGCGTCCATGCTCAAAGCCTGCGGCTGTCCAATGCAACCATTGTGTCAAACTGAGGGCGAACAGAGGGCGCAGTGTGGCTCAAATGCAGGCTGTCCCATTGGAAACAACGGCCTTGAAGAGTCATGGGGTGTTCAAAGACAGCCCATTCAAATGTCCTTCAGATTCATGCCCTAAACGTAAGGGAGACAGGATGAATATTCATTCTTTTTCTCAAATTCGCTCTTAGTCATGACTGAGGTTTATTCCTATGATGGCATGGCAGCTGTTTAAAAAAGCTCCCTCTCCGTCACTGTGAACAGACACTCTAAGTGGCTGAAATGACATTACAGTAAATGATGAATAATAGAGTCTTAATCATAACTCGTTTGGAAAATAAGACAATACCTCATACTGCTGCCTTTGGCAAACAGTGTATTTAATGTGACGCGATAATTTTCCACTCAAATGGGTCATTTGTGCGGTAAAAACTTCAGCATTCTCAGACAACCACGGTTTCCCCACAAAGCGTTGTATGTGTTTGTGCATGCAGTGCATTGTGTGTCACATGTCAATTAGACATGCAAGAGGAGGGTGTGCAGGGATTTAGATTTGGAGAAGTCCCCATGTACCTTATGAACACATCAGGCTTATGCTTGGCTGAATAGATGCTGTTTGTTCAGTTAACTGTTGAGCTGATGTCCTGTTGGTAAATTCAAACCATGGCCAAAAACCTCAAGCCCAACAGTATGGCGAGCAGGATCCAACATGGCCGTTAAACCATGGAACCCAAGACAGCGTCGAGTTTTGTGTTTAACCGTGCTGGCACATAAGCTAGCCACTTGTAGCCTTTACACGGAAAATCATGCCAAGCGTTTACAGTTAGGCTTCTTCTACAAAGGTTCATAAATAGCCCTGGGTTCATTATCAAATGTACACATCAGGCCATTTTCGTGCGGGTGGAGGGGGCTGCTGCTATATGGCCAGCTGTAATTTTTAGCACTTCCCCATTGTGAGTGAAACAGGAGGCCCTTGGGCAGCAGCCGATGGGGGGAGAGACAGAGAGAGAGAGATAGAGAGGAGAAGGCTATCATTCATTTATAGAGCAGCACAACAGTTTGAAGGACAAAGTATTACATTTATATGCCATTTTCCAACTTATCAGATTTTTTGTTTGGCTTTGATATGGAGTGCAATAACACAGACCAATACCACAGGCTACATTTTTTACAAAAATGAAGAATGATTAGACATTAAACGGCATATATGTAGATAACTAGGACTAAATGGAATAGAATTTAAAATAATTAAAAAACAAATTCTTTTATATTGTAGTCACGGTTTTTTCATCTTCACTGTCACAGCTATAAACTATAAAAACATTATGCTCTAACACAAAGTCTGTAATAATTGTTAGTTTCACTGCTGTATGTATCTCTGCATATAAAAGTAATTTATAATAACTTGATTTTCACATCCAATGCCACTTTGGCGACTGATAAATAGCTTTATTTAGTATAGTCAGAGAACAGTCAAATTAGAATCATGTATATATTTTAATAAAACATTAGCACTTGATCTTGGTTTTAAACCTCTTGTACATTTTGAAATCTAACATCTCCATGACTACCAGGACAGAACAGGCTGAATACTCAAAGAACAGAGCACTCTAATTCTCAGGCAGTTAGAAGAACTACGTGTTTTGTTTTTTTTTTTTGTTTTTTCAGTTCAGCGAGTCTCAGCATTCAAATGCTTCAGTTCTTATAGTGGGTGTGTTTACTGGGCCAACCCATAGTGCACCACTTTATACCCAAAATATTTGAAATTGTGAAGCTAGTCTTTGAAACCCTAAAGCATCGGCCTACTTTCTTGATAGAAAAAGTTAGGATGAGTACATCGGTTTTTGACAAAGAAAGAAGATGTTTTCTTCTTTCTGTCCCTCTCTCTATCTCTCTCTCTCTCTCTCTCTTTCTCACTCTCTGAACCCTCAACAATGATGTGTGGTTGTTGAGTCTTCAAGTGTTCAGAAAAATACTGAAGCCAGCTGCTTGCAGCCTATACTTCACTGTGTATGAAGAGGAGGCAGGAAATACATCATCGCAAATAGCGCACACACACGCGCACACACACACACACACTCGCTCACAATCTCCTGGTTCCCAGCCCGCCTCTCCCCCCTCATTTTCCTCGAATCATACAAATTGCGCTTTCAAGACTTTTCATTTCAAAACAACAAAAACCATTGCCTTCAAATTAAAGAAAGATCACCGGGGAAAAATTGCAGAGGACAACATCTGCATCTCGTTTTCCCCTTCAGCGTATGATTAGGAAGTTCATTTATGTCTAACGTATAATTCCTGCCCTTCTTTTAAGTGGCAGTGAGTGTACAACGCTTCATGTTGTAACCCTCAAAGAAATAAAGTGGGCTGTGGAAAGAAACAAAGACACCATGCTTCTCTCGCTCTTTCCCACTGTAACGCACCCCTCTGGGTTCGGTGGAGTCAGTGGAGTTAGGGCTAGCAGCCGTAGATTAGGAATGTAGATTGCCAGCCTGATTCATTCTTTGGTCTTTGCTAGTCAAACCCACATGGATGCACATGTACTTATCCTTGATTACTTGTGTTTAAGAGTTTACAGGTTTTGTCATTCATGGGGCCGCCTACATGGCAATGGTATATATCACCCCATACCCCTTAGGTAGATAGCCTTTCTAATGGCAAAAGGCCATGAAATGATTTATGAAATTTGCAAGAATAATAATATTAATATTGCAGTTCCATTCATTGAGATTGTTTGCTGAGTCTAAACGTCCTACCAGGTTAGGGCTGCGAAAAGTGAATTCCTTCATTAACATTATAAAAACCCTTTAGTTTTTGTAACCCATTCAGTTCTGTGCAGTTCATCAAGGAACTCAAGGAATGCCCTTGCTGTTTATTTTCTGCAGATTAAAACCTATAGTAAGAATTCGAAATGGAAATCAGCTCAAACCAATGAGCACCAAGGGTTAATGTTTCCTCTGTCTCCTCTATTCACCAAACACCTGCCTCTTTACTGCAAAACCACAGCAGGAAGAAGTGAGACTCATCCCTCTCTCTCAAACACACGCACTCAGCTCTTGACTTCTCTAAAGATAGCTGATGGGAAGTGTTTGCCTGCTGAGGTGAGGTGACTGTGTTTATATGCAAGAGAACAGTTTACACAGTCATCAGGCAGGCATCACATTTTCTGTGTATGATACACTGAGACCTAACCTGTTCAACTTCAACTCAAAAGTCAACTTTCATGTGCTGAAAAAATGAGTAGATTTGGAACAGATTGCTGCATGTATTAGTTGCACCATATTGGACATGCCTTTTTCTAGTTGCTCTTTAACACTGCTTTCCCAAAATCACATTATCACATGAATTACACCACTGATATGAATAGGAAAAGCAAATAAATTAAGTACTTTAAACAATACAAACTTCTGCCATCTCCCCTTGTTGAGTAGACTCCCCTTGCTGAATAGTGTTGATCTTAGGGGACCTAGAGAACAGCCTGGTTGTAATGGGCTTTGTTCTTGAGAGATAGCTAATCCTCTGTGGTTTCCTGAGAGCTGAATTAGAAGGTGTGTTTAGTGAGGTGTCTGCTTAACTGTGGTGGAGGCTATGTGAAATCTCACAGTGCCGTCATACTGAGAGTTCACGTTCCTGTTGAAGGATGATTGAAATAGCTGTAATGTGGCGGAACGTACCAGACTTCACTTTAATGGCCATGCGTGCTGAAAGGAATCTGGAATAAAGCGACGTGTCAAACACAAATCTGAATGGCTGCTTTATAGTAGATGACTTGGAAACTGGCACATTTTGGTTGAAGAGAGCAGGTCAAATAGAGCTTAGTTAAAAGTTGTGGTATGGTGACAGCCTTATGTGCCGTATTTGGCAGTAAGCTAGAGTGGCTGAATTTCTCTCTCTCATTCTGTCTCTCCTCGTTAGGAAATGGCTACGGAAACCACCGTAACTCTCCAGGCTTGCTGGTGTCCTCCGGAGGCATGAACAAGAACATGCAGGCCAAGTCTCCACCACCCATGAACCTGGGGATGAACAGCCGCAAACCTGACCTGCGTGTGCTCATCCCACCTGGAGCCAAGAACAACATGCCGTCTATTGTAAGCAGCCAAATACACTGTTTCCTCTTTCTTCTATTGCCTTCTTGTTCTCTTCTGTTCTCTTTCTTCCCTTCCCCTCTCTTTTTTTCTTTTCTCTTCCCTTTTCTTGTCTTGTATCTTCTCTCCTTGTCTTTTCTCTTCTCTCCTCTTCTCCTCTCTTCTCTTTTCTTCTCACCTCTTCACTCATCTCTTCTTCTCTTCCTTTCTTACCTCTTCTCATATCTTCTCTTTTCTTCTCTCCTTTTTTCTTTTCTTCCATAAGCCTTCACCATAGTCTTCTAACTTTAGACTCTTCAGACGCTAGACAAGGTAGTCGCAGCCCTTAGATAAACCCATAGCTTTGGCTCCTCATTTACAGCATCATAGTTTAAAGCTCCTCCGTCAGTCAATGACACTAATTGTGAATTTACTACCCTCCCCTCTTTACTGCAGTCTGAGGATGTTGACCTTCTATTGGTAAGTGGGACTGCCATTCAAACTGGACTAATAGCGACATGGACTAATAGACATAAAGGTCATCTCTCATCCTCCAGCAGTCATTGTGTATTAGTTCTAGCTAAATCTGTTTTTTTTTAGGTGATCATATGTAGTGTATTCCCCCATGCTATGCAAGGATCCACTCTATTTTACACTTCTTGTGGCTAAACAATATAAGCAAATCCTCATGGGTAACATTTGTCTAGCACAACCATATCTGGTAAACAACACAGTACTACAAGACAAATAACATCTTTTCAAAGGAACCAGAGTGACTCCTAGTGTTCTCTTTAAGTCAGCACACCCTTGTCTCTCCCACTGCCAGCCAAAAAAAATCTATCTGACCCCACCATTTCTGCTTTAGCGCCATGCAAGCTTTTTCCAACCCACAGAACGAAGAACATGAATGCATTTCTACCTCATCAGTCATTATTCCAGAAAAAAATACAAACAAAATACAAAAAGAAAAACCTCAGCCCCACCCCCTGTTGTTGCTGATTCTGTTGCCTTGGAGACCATAGGGGTTACTATAGAGACCAAGCACCCTGCAAGAGGTTGCAAATAACTGGTTGGAAGAGTTCAGCGATACAGTTTGCTATTTCTCATGCCGTCTCTGAGGAATTAAGAGAATTCATGTCGCTGACATGTTCCATCTTCATGACCTCTTCTCTGTTCTTACTTTTGTCACAGAACCAGAGAATAAACAACTCTCAGTCTGCACAATCGCTGGCCACCCCGGTAGTTTCTGTGGCAACTCCCACCCTTCCAGGCCAGGGGATGGGGGGATATCCTTCAGCTATCTCCACCTCGTATGGTACTGGTAGGTAGAACTCACTAACTAGTGTATTTTTATTTGTTGTATGTGACACTTTGAACTGAAATAAACAAAACGCATACTGAAGATATGTACATTATATAAATCCAGAAAAAATAAATAAGGGGGAAAGTGAAAGTGATGTGTGTGTGTCTGTGTGTCTGTGTGTATGTATGTATATATATTAGAGCTGGGCCGATAACGGCGTTAACGCCCCCCCCCCAGGATCAGATGAATTTCAGCTTGATATTTTAGAGAAATGTCCGGTTCATGCAGTTTTGGTCTCTCCTCCAGACTGA
>JBBPDH010000037.1:7303418-7324959 GCA_037974565.1 Clupeocharax schoutedeni
ACACACTCATACACACTCACACACACACACACACTCACACACACTCCCACACACTCCCACACACACACTCTCACACACATTCACAGACACTCACACACTCTCACACACTCTCACACACTCACACACACTCACACACACACACACACACTATGTTTATGTATTTCTCTTTTTAGTTAATTTTTTTCCTCTTAAAAGTCTGTGCTTGCTGGCCCTTCATTTTGCCCATTCAAAGTGAGCCTTGTAGGCACAGGGGTGAGAAAGTCACTCAATCTATTCAAAATGTCACCACTGCAATTTAATGCAGGGATGTGCGGCAGAAAGGTTGTGAGTGGTCTGGAATCTCTGCAAATCATATTTGAAGTAGTCTTTCATTATTGCAGTGCCACATGCTTTGAGTGATAGAAATGGGTCACGTTTCTCAAGGATATCAGCATTCCGCAAAGACAGTATGTGGCCTGTGTAGAATAGCTGCTGGTGTGACATGCTTCTTTGGGGGAAAAAAAGTGCATGCTGGAATTTCAGTTCAGGTTTATGGGGATCTACACCTGCCAGGTGCTTTTCATGACTGTCATATAAGATCTGAAAGAGATTTAATTTCACTGAGTTTGCCCAGATTTTTTCAAAATGAATTATTTTTTTAAGCAAGAAATGAAAGAAAGATTGCCATCTTCTCATTCTCAGTCTCTCATGTACATTTGACGAGAAGATGTGGCTGCATTATGTATGTGGCTTATAAAACTGGGGCCGCTCTCCAAGTGTATGAATATTCACCCAGTAGGCTATCCTGTGTGAAAGGTTGGCTTGATTGTGTCTGTGCAAGTCTGTGTATGTGTGTGCGCCGCATGTGTGTGTGTGTGTGTCTTGGGCACATTTACAGTGCAGGGGAAAATTCCTGCCTTTTGATTGGCTGAGTTGTATAACCATGGCGACAGAGGGAGCTTATCAGTATTCATTGGGTGAGCAATCTTCATATTTTGGACTACTCCACTTCCCTCAAATGCAAGGCTTCCCGTCTGGGTTGCTGTTCTGGCTTTGATACCAAAAAGTCTCCACAAGCCTGTAATCAGCATTTGGCATGTTGGCGTCTTGATTTAAAAATCCGCTTCAGATGGACCATCTCAATGACAGCCTATTATTATAAAAAATGTTGATGGATACCTCCATGATATTGCTTCTATGATATGTAAAAAAAAAAAAAGGAACTGCATTTCTCAATTTCTTTAAATACTTATATACATTATAAGTAATAAGGCTTTTTGTTTTTGTGCTTAGACCATGAATGGCGTTAAGGACAGATAGAAACATTACAGAAATGATTTAATGACACAATCCTAATTGCATCAAGGTGTTCTTTGTTGTGTGTGGGCTGCTTCAGGGAACTTTCTGTGCTGAGTAATGAAAGGAAAGCTGAACAAAGCTTCCATGCGAACATTCAGATCATGCAGAACATGATCACCGAGACTGTATTCTATCACGTGGAATATATTTTAAATGAGTTGAAGAGTCTCTGAGCTGGACGGATGTGTCCTTAGATGTCTGGAAGCAATAGTAGGGATAATTTTGACTTTTCGAGGGCCTGTAGCAGTTCCCAGCTGACTAGGCGGCTGTTCAGTGGTATAAGTTTCTAAGTGGTAAGGTGGCCTGGAGTAGACATCTTAAACAAGCGGAATGCTGCGAGAAGCTGTGTAGAGCTCCGCCCCCCTTTTTCTCAGGTCCTTGTCACATGTACCTTGCTTCCTCCGTTGGTTGGTGTCGCTGTGGCAACAGGAGGTGAGCTCACAGTGTGCAGGCTGTGTGCGAAAGAGCATGTGCGTGTGTATGTGTGTGCACACGTGTGCATATGAGCGTGCATGTATCTCAGTCCGTCTGATTCTATATGAATGAGGCACTCCAGTGAGGCATTTTGTGTAAGACTGCTGTGTGTGTGTGTGTGTGTGTGTGTGTGTGTGTGTGTGTGTGTGTGTGTGTGTGTGTGTGTGTGTGTGTGTGTTTGAGAGCACGCATGCATAGAATGGCCATATGTGTCACTCGCCCCTTCAACGTGTGTTACACAACGCTCCAGTTCTCCATCCCCCTTTGGTCACATCTTGATTCATCGCACTCGGGTGATGCAAAGTGTTCTTACATTTGATGTGATGTTCTCTCATGTCCCGTGGGTTTTTGCAGAAGAACACCAGGGGCTATTCTGTACTGGGAAAGTCATATTTAGTCGTACGCTGTTAATCAAGGTTGTTGTATCCAGGCTAAAATGACATAGGCCAGGTTCACAGATACATTTATTTTAATCGTAGACAGAAACTGGGGCGTACATTGCAATCAGATATTCCTGGTTATGGACTTCTCCATATTATCAAACCTCAGATATCTGATAGTTGAGCATTCAGCCCTATTCTTTTCAGACGTAGTATTAATTACATTCCCTGGAAGTACCTCTTAGAAAGAGATAAAGGCAACCTGTGGTAAAGGCTTTAAGTCAGCTTAACACACTCAGCACATATTGAGCAGGTGAGCAAACCTTGCAAATGACTCAATGAATGATTTAGCTCTTTTTTAAGTGCCTGCACTATTCCAGCCTAAATATGTCACTCTATTAGGCCAACATTGCTGTGTCATTCTAATTGTTTATATTTTTTCTGTCGTATCTCTGAAACACAAATAACGTTCCTGGTACAGAAGCTGCGTGAATGTGTTGGGGCCTGTTTTATAGTGTTCAAATTAAGGCGGCCGGCTGACTGTCCAATTGAATTCTGCTGTAGTCTGCTGAATTCAGATTATGCAAATACCCTCATGTTATAAATAAATTACTATAATTGCACTGAAATACCCTTCAGACCTGTCAGATGAAAGAGTCTAAATAATACATTTCATGCTGATGAATTATTTAGCTGTATTAATTACAAATAACTGGCAGAAGAGCGTAGGGATGTTCTTAAAAGGTAACGAAAGCTATTCCTGTGCATCAAAAAGGCACAATCAAATTGTGTTTTTGTTTCTTTTTTCATGAATGTTATACGTGAAAATATTCACAAGTACAAGCTGACTAATGAGGGTGACAGAATATATTCCTATTTCAGATTAAAACGCAACTTCGCCAAAGACTTAATTGGCCATGATGGTAAATTTAAGTGGAACACCTAGCAAAGAGCAGATCTGAACGCTGAAACGGTTGATATGGTGCGAATCTAAGTGCAAATTAGCTTTACGGCATTCGCGAACGGGTGCGGTATGCAAACGTACGGGATCGCAATTAAATGATTTAAGGGCCTGCACCTGTCACGTGATGGGCTGAGAATGGGAAGTGACTCACGTCACGGTGCTTACATTAGAATCTCTGGCTTTTATGCAGATTTTATGAGCGCCGTCTCATGCATATATGCGGGGTGGTGGAAGTGGGGGTGCCCAGAGCTGCTCGCTTAATATCCTTATTAGAAGGATGGGGGATTAAAAATTGATGGTAGTGAGGGCAGGCAGAGGGTGCCCCTCGATCTGCCCATGATCTGGGGCAGAAGAGAAGACTGGGGCTGCCTCAGCACAGCAGCACAGCTTCCTTCAAGGTGCCACCATCTTAAAGGGCTTAGGCAGTGGCGAGCACGCGGAAGAGGGTAGACCTAAAATGTCCGCTGGCACGGCCTCGCGTTACAATTACAAAATTAGCCGCCATCGCGTGATGCCGTGCATGCGGAGCACCTCATTTACATGCACCGTCTGGCCCTCCCCTCCATTACTGTCAGCTACATATGCGACTGTCTCGTAGCGAGCGGCAGTCGCACCTTATCCTGCGCAACACTCGTGCCGTCCTCTAACGCAGTGTGGAATCCAATGTGTTTTATCACAACTCCATATTCATCTATGGCACCGTGCGATCTCTGGAAATACCGAATGAATATTTATTCACCCTGTGCCGAGCCCTGGCCTGTGGCTAAGACCTGGGTAAGCCATTACATATATATTCAAATCCACAGGGCTCTAATCTGACTTATGCTAAAGATGATGATGGCACGCCCGTAACGCTAATAGATGGCAGTTGCTACCAGATATTGCTAAGCACTTTGTTGACACTGACTCCTTATATGGCCGGAATGGTCAGAGCCCAATGAACCTTTGACACTTGTTATTTGATAATTAATCTTAATGACCCATTTTTAATACTATATTTGGTTGTTTATTTTGTGCAATTCTTAAAAGTACAACAAATTAGCTGGCAATCAGGATAAAACATGCATGAATTGTGTAGCTGGGAGAGAGAGGGCCTAACATATAGGCCTATGTTCAGGTCTTTTGGGCTACAGGGGTTTTAGCAACCCCTGTGTTCTGACTGCATTTTGAAGTCCGGTCGTCACTTTGGCATTTGAGTCTCAGTCCTGTTGCAGCTCTGTTGTAGCTCCAACTCACGCAATTCAATACCAAAACGGCGCTCACTGTTCCCGCTCTGTTCACCATCTATTCTGGTGTCTTAATTATTTCAAAGGTGTGTGCTTCGAATTGGGGGGTGGTGGGGGGGGGGGGGGGGGTTGGGGGGTGGGCGAGATGGTGTGTGCCAGCACAATTTGCATTTTGCTTTCATCTCCACAAGCCCTCGTGGCACTGCTGTGGCAGGAACGCAGGAAATGAGCCCTAATGCTTAGCTCCCACATCCACCCATGCACACAGTTCTACAAAATGTGGGTTCGCGCGTACATATGCACTCATATTCAACTGGGTGCACATATGCACGCATTCAACAATAGGGGATCTGCATGCACCGAGAGCATCTGTAAGTGGAGTTAGATGGCAAAAAAGAAAGAAAAAAGGATAAGGGGTATTCACATATTCCTATGCATGGTGATGTAAAGACCAAGGCCAGGCACTATTGTAGCTTTCCCAGGTAATTGCTAGGGGTGAACAGGAGCAGGGAAGTGCAGACAAAGCACAGGCTTCATTTTCTCCTTCTCTTCTCAGAATGTGCACCGCATGGTTTTACCGCTGGCGCCCGCACATAGAGTCATGTGGTAATGGGCTCCTTTGGAGGCCTCTGAATTCAGCACTGAAGGGAGCTTTGGAGAAGACAAGGTCTTACATGGGGGAACTGGCAGCAAGGCAAAGACACATTGGCTGGACACCTCGAGTACATGCTATCCAGTCTGAATGAGCTAGTGTAATTCACCTTTCAACAAACCCAGGATTTTCAACACACAGGCTACTGTACGTGCTGTAGGAGTAATGACGTTAAGTCTATAAACCCCTAAATTCTAAGGACCTATATGTGGGGTCAAACTATAGTTTATTAGTGTCATGACCACAGTTATCAAGTCATTCATATCAGTTAGCAAATAAAGTCTGAAGATTAACAACTGAACAGTTTCTGGAGTTAATAATAGCACCACTGGCGTCTGTTCACATGTACTGCTAATGTCATTAGCTGCAATCAGTCATTTCAGTCATTCAGTCAGATGTGTACATCTCCCAATAAAACACTTTATGTTTGCACGTTTATTTTCAACAGCACTCTCCAGTTGGCTGAGGGGGTTGGGTGCGGGCGTGTAAATATCGTTGTCACTACATCTTGTGGTCTCACCCCGAGGAAGTCTGAATAGTGTTAATTAGTGTGAAAGTGTGCTATCGTGCTGTTTGCTAGACTCCTTCCCTCCACACACACACACTCACTCTTACTCACACCTTCTGTGTTGAACCCCCCCCCACCCGGACACAGAGATGAGAAGAGTGTAATTAAATTTCTGCATGTGTTAGGCCAGACTGGGGGAGATTGGGGGTGGGGTTGCAATCGTAGAGACGGCAGTTGTCAACGGGGGTGGGGGGTGGGGGTAGTGTGATCGTGGAGTCGCCAAAGTGGGGGGGGACAAAGTCCGTCGATCTTTCAGAAAGTGGTGGGGACGAAATGTGCCATGATTAATAGTGATGGGGACCTGTCCCCAGCATTCCCAGTATAAATGACGCCAATACCAGGCCTGTCGGTGACTAATAAAAGCAGATGAAGGAGTCTCCTGCACTTGGCACAATATGGAAATAAGACAGCAGGGCACAGAGGGTGGCCAAAGGGGAATCGACCAGACACATAATCACACACCCCGCCCACCACAATTATTTTCACGCTTTCTGAATAGAACACACATCAGAGTTTAATGTAGTCTGGTCAGTCTTGTGTTTTGCACACCTGTCAAAATCATAAAGCACTCCAATTTAGGTTGCTCTTCCAAGGCTTCATCCTTCATCGTCCAATGCAGGTGCATATCACTGCTGTCAAACCATTTTTTTTCTTTCTTCCTTTATTTTACACCAACTGACAATGGCAAGCATTGTGTAAGGATGTTGTAACGAATGGTACAAAGTGATTTCAAGAAAGTATCTTTAACATTTACATTAACCAAAGAACATTTTTTTGGAGATACAAAGTCTTGTTGCAGCAGTGAGAACAGGCAAGGTGTGTTTCATTGTCCAATACTGTGGCATATACAAGGTTCCTTTCATTGTTCAACAGGCACACAAAGGCGAAGTACGTTTTGTGCGTGTATATGAAACTGTCACTAAGTGCTTTTGTTTGTATCAGGTCATGATCCAGGCATTGCATTCATGTGTTTTTGACTGAATCTGTATGTGTGTGTGTGGTGCTGAGGGGGGCTCGTTTTTCATCCAGCAGACGAGATGCAGACTGTCAGTGGGGGAATCATACCTGGTTCTATGCTAGACCAGTCGCCCCTCACACAGCCCAGTACCCGCTGATTGTCAGGGCTGGGCTGCTGGCAGGGAGACGCAATAACTCCAGACACCCGGACTGTGGAATCGTGGGGGGGATGGGTGGTCTCACAGGCTGCCAACACTGTGAGCAAAAAAAAAAGGCAGATCTAGCTTTTGCCCAGAAAACCTGCAGGCAAGACAAACACGTGGACCTGCTTAGCAGCTCCGGTGCCAGTGCTCTTTCCCTCATCAGTTTGAAGGGGAATTGTCACTGTTTTTTGTGCTTTCAGAAACTGGGACTCAGCATCATCCAATTATAAGCAGGGACAGGAAATATGTCATGAGAGAGAAAGTGCATTGTAGCCGTTGAGACTAATGTAGGGATGCTTCTGTGAATGTAGTGGGGTTCTGGTGTAAATAAGCGCGCTCAGACTGCGTTTGACGTCACTCAGTAAAACCCTTTATTTGGGGCTTTATTGGTGAACAGTCAGTCTATCAACGGAGGCTTATAAGACAGCATGAATCTCTTTTGTCACACATTCTTGCAAAATAAATAAAACTGCAACGTGCTGTTTTTGTATGCATGAATAGTTTTTATTAAAATTAATTTGCTATACATAATTTCATCTTGTGCTCTTTTATTACTTTATTTATACAACTTCATTTTTAGGCACCAAGACCTCTAAGAAATGTTTATAGTTTTACTGCTGGGCATGGTGGAGGTCAGACACTGTGCTTATTAAGCTGTTATTAAGCAGTAATCAATGTGTAATAAGCAGCTAAGTGAGTGGTGGCTTTTTCACGGTCACATCCCCACATTTTTCATTCTTTGTTCATTAAAAATTAATACAAATAGAACTAGCACATAAAATTGCCTTGTGTCAGACCTGTGTCCACCTAGAAAACTGAGCAAGTCTAACCAGTGCCTGGTGTAGCTTAATAAAACGTGACATCTAACATTCTTTCTTTGAAGTTTGCTAGAAGAAAGGCACCATCACATGGACACACTCTGCACTATTTTTGAGCCTGTTGTGAGATTTTAAATATTATGTGAAGAGAAGCATAAAAGGACATATTAAGGCCTTGAATAGTGTATATTTGGTAAATGTTCCAAAAGATGGACTTTACTGTATGAGCTCAAACGAGTCCCGCCAAGCATTTGCATTTAAATTTTTGAAAATATTGCGAAATCTTTTCATTTAAGTAGTAGTAGTAGTAGTAGTAGTAGTAGTAGTGTAGTAGTGTATTACTTCAGTTAAAATGCACCTTTAAAAAATGCACAATTGCACATCAAATGCACACCAAAATCAGAAACCCCATAGAAGATCCACTATTAATTACTTAAAGCCCCTTTTTAGTGAGTTTAGGGTTTCTGTAAATAAGATGTGAAGAACACTTTTAAGGTTTAAAGAACCTCCATAATAATGTAAAACGTCTAAACAAATGCATTTTAGACCTGCACAAGCCAGACAAGAACCATGTATGATAGTGAATAGCACTGTATGGAGTCTGTATGGATTGTATATGTGTGTGTGTGTGTGTGTGTTTCGTTGATGACTTTGGATAATATACAGCTGTAGAGCTCTGGGGAAATATAGGCCAGGGAGATGTTTGGAGGTGACAATCACCTAAACACTGATGTCTTCTGAGCATACAGGTATAGCACATTTAAAATTGAAATAGTTATTTTAGCTTCAGAAC
Source organism: Clupeocharax schoutedeni (assembly GCA_037974565.1). NCBI lineage: Eukaryota > Metazoa > Chordata > Actinopteri > Characiformes > Alestidae > Clupeocharax > Clupeocharax schoutedeni. The sequence goes on from JBBPDH010000037.1 coordinate 7,311,792, forward strand.
CTCAAACCTAGATTTGTCTGCATGCAGAATGCAAACTGCAGCATGCAAAGTGCTTTGCTTTCTCTGTCTTTTCCTATATTACTTGTGAAAACCTATAAGGATCATCCAAAACCAGAAATGTAAGCTGTGGCTTTGAAATGCAAAATATTTATGAACTCTATTTTTCCCCTTATATTGCAGGAGCTGCTGGGAAATATGACCATAACTTAGTAGAAGAGAGGAGACAAAATGGAACCGGCTACTTTATCTTCCAATAAAACCAGCATAAGGTGAGTTTAATAAAAACAACCGGAAAAAAGCCATCATCTTAGCAAAAACACTCACACAGGGTTCCTTCTTTCTTATTTTAGTCTCCTAACTAGCCTACTCTGAGAGCTGGACAGACCAGTATATAGTGACATTGGCCAATATATTTTTTAGTTTGATTTTTAAAAATCTATAAAAAATATCCACAAAATCTGCTGGAGTATTGCTCTATTCTGTTATTTATCCTAAACCTGACCAAAGACAGCTATTCTGGTCCAATGTTATAAAGGCCCAACTTGGCAAAAAAAGACTTCTAACTAAAGGTAAATGTTATTCTACTGGATTAGACTTGACACCAAGTACTGAATGTATTTGGTGCATCAAAGTACTAACATGCATGGCAAAGGTGTTGGTCTTTACACGGAATTGCATCCATAACATTTCAAACTGTAGCCATTCTTGGTGAAATAATCAAAAAGAAGCAACCAAGTAACTAATGGTCAAATCCTCTCTATAAATGTGTGTGTTTGTCTCTATAAATATGTCCATGGAGTACATTTCTTTAGTTGGCTAACCAAAAGCTTAACCTAAATCATTAGAATATCACTTATTTTACGATGTTAACCCCTCAATAGTTGAACAGTTATGATACTTATTTGAAAACCAATTACAGCTCAGAGGTAAAACTACGCTAACCTCTTTTATGAGGGTCTATTTCCGATATTAACGTGCATGGCAAGGACATGTTCATTTTAAATTCAATCGCACGTCATTCTAAGCATCATGCTACTTCTCCTCGCATACATTTAACGGCACTGTATTATGCAAAACCACACTGAACCAGCTGCTCTAGTTTTTACATTTACTTTACATTTCTGCAATACAGTAAACTGCATTTTATTTATGTGACTGTGTGAATAAATATGACATTATGTTGAGCGTAATCCTGTATATCATGCTATTCTGAAGACCTAGTGGTTCAGTTGGAGAAGTCAGCCCAGCAGCCAGCGATACTTGATGTTAATTACTACTGCTCCTGGTCGGACATGTGCTCTTAAAAGCCAATTAAAGAGAGAATGTTGAGTTCAGTGAAGCTTTGAAAACCACAAGCCCTCCTGCCTGCAGACTGGAGACTGGGTTATGTTTTTAGAGTAGAGGTCAGTTCTTGTTCTAAGATGTAACACTGTGCAAACTGTGTTTTTTTTTTTCTTCTTTTAATCAAAACGTATTTAAAGAAATCTAATTCCTTCTGAGGTTAAAATACTCAATAAGATGCACCATTGTTTCTAAAGATTGGTCTCATTAAGAGTTATGTATTTGCTCTAGTCAGCGTATGTGTTGATATTTTTCCCATTCAAGTTGATTTGAACTGTAAAAAAAACATGAGCCTTTCTGCAGTCAGTCCAAACCCTTTGTATTAGGAGCACTCGCACATCTCACATGCGCATTTTCCAAATTCAGCTCGCTAGCACTAGCATGCATGCTATCAGTTCACTGTCATCCCGCCTCTCCAATCTATCGGCCATGTGCAGCTTCAACCCCGGCTGCTTTTATGCATAGCACACAGTTCCTTCCCTGCTCGCACCTCGCTGGGGTGTGATTAGTGTTAGCCCTGAGGAGCTAATGAAGGCCCATGCCTGTGCTTGCATGATTACAGTGAGCCATGGGTGCAGGAAAAGCGCCCACAAGGACAATAGATTCCAGCATGCCACATGTCTGCCCACGCCCCAGCCAGCACAGACCTTTAAACACTGGTTAACATGGCACGCATTCTCAAATCATTTTTAAAAAGCTAACAGCGCCTGCAATACATGCATCGAGATGCTGTAATTAACATTTTGACGGGGGAGTATGCGGTGCGTAAAATGTACCCACATGTCTTGTAGTGTTTTGTATAAATGATTCAAATTTCACTGGTAATATCAATTTTTTATATTTGGTGAATAATTTCACATTTCACGCCTATTTTCATTTCAGGCTTATTTCCCCTCCCTGGCTATTTCTGGAACATGTTCAAAAAAAAAAAAAAGAAAAGAAAGATAGAAAAAAGCTTTCCCTAATCAGCTTTTGATCCTTATTCATGTTTCCTTTTTTCTTTCTTTTAAAAAGGGGGGGAAAAAAGAACCGCAGAGATGAAAATCTATAATTAAAGATGAGAGACCATCATTGCAATCATTAAATATCCAAGTAGCAATGTTCTGCGGGGTGTGTAACAACACCGCTAGTGTGAGTTTAACCCGCATCATCATTTTACATGGAGAACAAAGGCTATGCGCATATCAAAATGCATGCAAATGTATGCAAATCGCCAGCAGCTAGTGGAGAGGAGTGGAGGAGGAGGTGAGGCTGAGGAAGACACAGAGGAGAAGGCATGCGCACGGCAAAGGGGTTCGCTGTTTACCTTTTGCAAAGCAGTCATTTCCATCGCCGCAGCCATTTTAAATATCCCCACCCGTGTATGGCGGCGATGATGTTAAAAGGCTTTAAGAGGTCATGTTAATTTCACCTGCTTTGCATTGGCCCCACCCACCTCTTGCAATGTGAGCCACTAGCAAGCTAATATGACCCCCCTCTAGATGTCTGAGATGGTCTTTGCCTAAGACAATGCAAAAATCCATGGCACATGAAAATAACACTTTGCAATCATCTCACGTCACCTCCTCCTCCATTTTCATTCTTTCAAAATTTCCAGACGAATGGGCGCTCTTCTCTATGTTCCTGAATATTTCTCGCTTTAGTTAAGTTAATTTCTAATCAACCTTTATATTTTGTCGAGATTCTTGAACTCTCGTACATTTCATTTACAAAAATAATTCTGTTAAGAACCAAGCTTTGAATGTATGGCTCTTTTTACAGAAGAACATTTTGGCATTTTTATTTCAAAATCTAGGCTGTGAGAGCTTCTGTGAAATAAGATGAAAATAAGAGCCCTGAAAACTGTGTATGAGGCTATGGAGAATTTGTTTCACATGAATGTAGTTTCATGCCAATTTTGTACAATGACCAAATCTGTTTTGTCAGAACTGCAGAAAATAAACACAGAGCATTAATGCTTGTGCGCTGAAATAATCTAAAATAATAAGCTCTAGACCTACCAACCTCCTTGTCTGAAGAACAATATGAAAATCTGACCAGTAATGGTACTTGTGTTAGATTGCTGTTTTTGGTTACAGCTTCCAAACACTAGTGTGAGGTAATATTAGCAGTTTTGATATATGGAACAAATAACAATCGCATCTCATTGTCTGAGGTGTTAGTGTTATGTTTGTCAGTTTGCTTTTCGTGGTATAACTGCAGTGCACTGTTATGTGTGTGTGTGTGTGTGTGTGTGTGTGTGTGTGTGTGTTTATGTGTGTGTGTGTGTGTGTGTGTGTGTGTGTGTGTTTGAGACTTCTTCCATATCCAGAAAGATCAGTGATTTGTGTGCGGCAGCACATGAAAGCCTGTTAAAATAATGCCCTTCCCCAGACAGAAGGCACAATGCTACATTTGTGATGTGTGGGGGGCACGCGTATGCGCACGCACACACACACTCATCTGGGCCTCTCCTCAGACACAATATAGTGCAAGAAAGAGGGGGCAGGGGGTGTGAAAGCATAGACAGAGACTTACAATAATGCATAATGATGTTAACATTCCTGCATGTCTAATAGAGCAGGATCCAGCTACAGAGATGCTCCAGACAGACGTGTGTGTGTGTGTGTGTGTGTGTGTGTATATACATGTGTGTGTGTGTGTGTGTGAGAGAGAGAGAGAGAGAGAGAGAGAGAAAAAGAGAGAGGGAGAGGGGGGGCTGAGGTGATAAATTAATTCATGCTTCTTAGCTGTGGCGACATTTGAATGTGGGCATTCAGACAGAATTTGCAAACGTCCGAAAAAAAAACCTCGGACACACTCTTCAGCTTCATTGTGCAAAAAGCAAACGGAAGCATAAAGCCATGTTCAGTGGGAAACAGTAACTCACCACGTCTATCTTAGGCACTGTTTTTGTACAGCAGGGTTTTTTGAGCCCTGAGGAGTGAAGAGAAGAACTCCTGTGTGAACGTGCATGTGCTTGTTTTTATGGAATACATAATTTCGGGACTTTCAATAGAAAAACAGAGCAAATCTACAATGACTAGCCATTTTTCATTTTCTTATAAGGACAAAACCATCTCCTTTCGAAGAATGAAGTTGAGGTTTAGAGTTAGAAGTTAGACTTATACAACTTTATATATAATAGAGGATATATTTATATCTACAAATCTCTCTCTCTCTATATATATAATGTCTATATAATAGCTATCAATAAATAAATAATAATTAACTACTTAACACTCAATTAGGATCCCGTCATGAACAAACACTAAGAGGGAATTCGGCTGTACAATATATGTGTATTACTGTAAAGCGATGTGAAAACGCATCTCTCTCCACCCCTGCAAATGCATATATAAAACAAATGGTGCCTGCCAGGCAGCGGTGACCCTTCCCCAATTTCAGTCCCTCCCTTATTCGCCCTGTGTCGTCTCTGCCTATCGTTCTAATTGGGAGCTTAGACTGAGGTGAGATTTTGTCCCCTTCCCATCGTCTCTATCATTTCGTTAACCTCACATCAAGCGGAACCCCCGCCAACGGGACAGGCCGAATTGGATATGAAAATAGAAGGCAAGCATTCGTCAAGGGAAGGCGTGAGAGACAGAGTGTGAGAGGAGAGAGAGAGAGAGAGAGAGAGGCGTCGTCTCCAGAGGAAGGTGGGCGAAAAAACGGAAAAGCTCATTTTCCGCGGCCACCCCAGCACCCGTCTGCATTGCAGATCCGCAAAGCCCCGGCCGACTCAGGAGAAGCTTTATGCTATCTGCGCCGCAGCTGCCCCCCCCCGCCCCCTTTTTCTTCCTCATATTTTTCTATTTTTGTCCCCTCTTCTGGTCTGCATAAAGTGTCAAGTTAAGTTTCCCGGGTGGAATGAGCTACACCTTGCCATGCACCAAGTGTGTTTGTGTGTGAGGTTTGTGTGTCTGCGTGCGCATGTGTGCGAGTGTATAAGTGTGTGTATGTGTGGGGGAAGGGGGAAGAAATAGCGGTTGGACCACGAAAAGCATGCCAGTGTGTATGTGTGGACGTCAGCAAATGCATGCGTATGTTTGCCTTCATTTGATTGAAGTGACGGGGCACGAAGGGGTTTCTCACAATAAGACTATGCATTGACACTCACTTTTGTGGGTTTGCAGACCTACATCCGTGTGTGTCTGTATGGAGAGCAATATATAATATGTTTATATGACTTAAATGTACAAAGGATTTTCATAGCATGTGTGTATGTGTATGTGTGTGTGTTGGCCATCTCTGCCACATGGATATGGCAGATCTCTTTTGCATGCAACACAATGTAAGGGATTATAGGGCACTGATTTTCTGAGAGGATTTGGAGCTGAAGCGCATTACAGGGTTCACACACCTCCTCCAAGTTAGGCCCACTCACAGATAAGAGCAGCCTTACAGCATCTATGCGTGTTGTGTATGTGTCTGAGACATATGATAATATATAAGCTATGTAAATGCAGTTTCCACGTATGTGTAGGCTCTGCCATTCTTGTTGATTTGACTCCCAAGCCTTATTTTGCTCCTTCGTGTTCAGCATAAAGTGTAGTTTTTACTGCCGACGCTATTTCAGATGTAATTTTTCCTCACATTTTTTCCTATCGTGGGCAGTGACAACACAGGCAGAGAGTAAAATCTACAGTAAAACCCATTTAAAGGTCTGGGCTTTGTCAGTGTAACTCTAGCAAACAGCTTCGCACAGCATAGGCTCCTCATGTTAAATACGGTGTCGTTAAATATACTACTATCACTTTTTTGTTCCAATAACTCAATAACTTGCCATTCTTGAGACTAGCTTACCATCCAAAAAATGTGATTCTGCTTTCCATTTCAAATGGCCTTGAGATGCCATTTCCAAAGCAAAAATACATTTTGCTTGCACAACCCCCATTATACATGGAAAGCTTTTTGAAGAGTCTTTTTTTTTTCTCCCTATGAGACGTCTCCACTTGTTAAGTTCAGTGCTGTTATTGTGTGTAGAAATAATTCCATATGCCCATCACTGAGGTGTGTGCAAGTGTGCGCATGAGAAAATTCAGTTCCATGCAAATATGTAAATAGTAAAGGCGTGCGTGTGTGCGCGCGCATGAGTTGGTGTATGTGCAAACATATTGCAATAGACCCGTAAAAACGTTCTAATGTGGAGGAAAGGATAATGTATTTGTCACTCTTGCTTACACTGATCTATGCCTCTGCCCTACAAATGTCACATCCCATAAGCCCCCCAAAAATTACACCGGGCCGCACCTAATTAAGCATATTCATGAAGTCGCTTTGCATACTGCCAGCTGATTGGGCGAAGTTTCGGGGAGAGGGAAGCGAGATGCAGATATCTGACAGAGTGTGGGAGTGGACATTCACGGATGCAAATTCACACCGCAAAAGACATGGCAGGGTTTCATAGCGCCTTTTATTTCCCTTTTTCGACTGTGATGTGAAAATGCATTTGAAAGCTCTTCTGTTCTTTTAGAATAGCTTACATATTTGCATGCAAAAATTGCAGAAAGCAGAATGAGCTACATATGTATAATATATATAATTTTTTTACATGACACAGCTATCACTGTATTTCACTCGTACATTACAGTATGCTAAATTACACCGCATTACATGGTACATTTTGTGCCATTAAATTTTAACACTAAATATATTTTTGTTTCACTCTTTTTATGGAGCTTTTTTTAACCATTTTTTACATCTACAGTTTGACTGTGATACCGTGTGTGTGAGTGTGTGTAGATGGCAGGTGTGCAAATTAGATGGAGGGCGGGTTCTCCCTTGCATAGGCAATGAAGATGCAGATACGGGGAGGTTTACAGGGGGTTGTGCTGGCTGCAAATTGAGGTAGAAATGAGGGATGGGGAGAGGATTGAGTGAGAGGGAAATAGAGAGAGGACAAGAGGCCAATCCGGGAAGGAAGGGAGGGAGAGAAAGAAAGGAGAGGCGTGTGTTTTTTCCATGAGAGAGCTCCTTCTCCTCGTGGCTGGGGGGGTCCTGAATGACCGTTTTTGTGCCAAGGGTGCACGATGCAGACTCAGTCAGAGGCTCCTCCAATTAATTAACGTCCAGGGCAAAGGGGCCCCCACCACTGCTTGGGTAAACAGCGATTGTTCTTAGGCCTGTGGTTTCAAAACAGGGGGGGGTAAACAATGGTGCCATTGTCCCGCCACCTCTCATTAGGGGGAGCATGTTTAGGGGGGGGGGCTCGGGGTGGATTTGTGTGTGTGTGTATGTGTGCGTGGGTGTGCGAGAGAGAAAGAGAGAGAAAAGGAGAGAGAGAGAGATTGAGAGGCATATAGGCCACTCTCCCATGATCCCATTACCGTACCCCTACTGCATCCTCCATGCCAGCTGCATAGAGAGAGCGAGCCTGTCATAGCATCTTCACATCAAATCCTCTATCTGCGAGAGAGAGAGAGGGATGGAGGGCGGAAAAGGGGAGGGTAGAAAGGGGGGAAGAAGCCCGGGAGGGGGGAGAAAAAGAAATAGCGTGTTCTGTTTTGGACCTCATTAACATAGGCAAAGAGAGAGAGCACAATAGAATACATTACATCCTTGTTAGCAAGAAGCAATCAATTAGTGGGCTAGCACGGCTAGCCTGGCACAGCACCTTGCCCATCAAGGTTTCTCTCTTTTTCGGTGAGTGACAGAACATTCTGGATTTTCAGATGAGCACAAAGGCTTGATTAGATTCTCGGAAGCAAATGAGGACACCGTTTCTTCACGGGTTTATGCAGACGGTTTTGTACACATTAGCGTTATATCATATCTGGGATATTCAAACTAAACATCACAAATTCAGCCAAGAGTTTTGTTGAAAATTGCTGGGTATTTCTTTAATGTGTGATTCTAAAAAAAAGATAACTGCTTATATTATAATCTGGTTAAATAGTCTGGTTAAAAATATGCTAAGGACAATGAAGAAGCCCTGTACTAATACGGAAGAAGAAAGCCGACTGCTGCAGCATTCCCTCCGATTTTCTATCTGTGCCTGTCAGCTCCTTTCAAATCTGCAACCCTGCTGCTGAAACCTACTATCTGTTTCTCATCTGCGGATATGTTAAATCATATATGGCATTTTAGAGACCATTTTGTTAATGGATAACGCACAGGAATGCTCTCAGAAACCTTGGAATCACTTAGGCACAAGGCTCTAGACTGTGGTACACCCCCCCCCAACCATCCACCCACTGTTACGACTGGAAATAGCTCTTGCTTTGACAAAATGAAAGTCGCCGACACAGTGAGTCTGTGAGTGACAATGGCAATTGCATACGAAACTGTCACCCCCTATCCCTGTTGGCGATTCTTACACGCCGCTAGCCAAAGGCTTCTCTGTTCTTTGGATGCTTTTCTGTACCTGGGAAATAGGCCTGATAATGGCTGCAATCTGTACCCAAAATGGCGGAGGGGAATGGGGGTGGCATTTCTCTCTAAAACAGTGCCCAGTGACTTCTGTCTGGAATCTCGATGATGTATGTTGGGCCGTGGCTACTTTTAAGCCAGCATGAGCATGTGTGTGCAAGTTGATAGTACTTTAGTCAGCAGATCTGGCCTGCTAGATTTGTAGCATACTGTAGGACTCATTGAATTTGAAGTTATAAACCATTGCCATAAAAATATGTGCATGAGCAATAAATACAATTTCATAATTGTTTTGTGAGGCAATTCTAAAATATAACTAAGACAAGGTTTAACAGTCATTGTCAGTCTGTGAAGGGTTCAATAACCCTCACACTATTAGGGTCAGTGTATTGTGCTATATACAGCAAAGCAAAGTCTCCATCTCTGCTTTATTTCACTATAATTCACTTATCCTCCAGTTTCTCTTCATGCTTGCAGGCATCGCTGCCAAAAGCTGGGCCCTAATTACAAGCTGACACGGTGTGTGCCTCTAAAAGAACCACATAATAAGTGCACTGAAATAAAAAATGCTAATCACAAAAACTAAGACGGCACTTCCATTCCAAACACAAATATTCTCCCAACAGTGTCAACATTATTCGCTCCATGAAAAGATTACTGCCGTTAAAAGAGGCAGATTTTAGTTAAGAATCTTCACCACCCCCATCCTCATATATCAGATGAATTCGGTTTTGGCATTTTTATGCCAAGCAACAAAATACGGAGTCACCCCTCTACTCCTCCTCCCCCATATCCGCTCATGCCTTTCACCTCCATGCATATTCCACTCCATTGTTGTGATTAAAAGAGATGCACAGGTACATTACCAGGGCCTTGTTATTAAATTCTAATAAAGAACGTGTATGCCACAGCACTTGGCCAATTTCCAAAACCGTGCCGGAGGTCTAGGCGAGAGCCTCATTTGCACTCATTTTCATCCGTCCGGTGTCTCCTCCTTTAATGGTGCACTGCCATGGCTACGGAGCGTCCACGAACAAGCAAGTAATTAATGCTGAACCTGGGACACATGCACATAGCTAGGTCTCAGCAGCCAGAGCATATGGCTTTTCTTTTTTAAATGCATTAGCACCGTTTGCAGCTAAAGGAAACACACACCTTGATGTGCTTGGCATGCAAGGGGCAGAACAAAGGGATGGAGAAAGAGATGCAAAGAAAAAGGACAGAGGAAGTAGTCGCGGGGGTGGGGGGGGTTAGCGTAGGAGTTGCTTCTTATGTGATCCCAGCTATCATCCAAAGTGGACGGAAATGTAAAAGCGAAATTGGCATGCTAATAATGGGGGTTTTCTATACGAGCACAGCAAAAGCTACTGTACATGCAGGCGTGTGTGTGTGATACACTAGCATGCAAGCTTGTGGGTAGATGTGTCTTGTGTGTCTCTATGTCTTGATGGCGGGGCGCTTTAACGCTCACCCAGTTGAAAGTTGAAAATCTTCAATATTTAATATAGTGGCAGAGTGAGCATGGGGAAGGGGGGGCTGGCGATGTAATGATTATTTGTGACAGAAGGCTGTGTGTGTTGGATCAGTCAGCTGAATGTAGGGCAGATTCTCAGTGCCGACACATGAGGCGGGGGAATCTCAGACACTACGGCTGCACCGTTGCAGTTTCTAGCATTTATAAGATAAATCACGAGTGACTGTGAATTTTGACCAGTTATAATGCTGTCAGTATTTGCCATATGATCAGGAAAAGAGTACAATTAACCCTTCAGTCTGAGATGAGGGGTCTCATATTTGGGCAAGGAATTGCTTTCTTCTCTATCTGCTTTATTGTCTCTCTTTTTTTCACACCCTGGTAAGGAGGAGGTTGTGTAGATGTGCTGCTTTGCAAACTCAAGCTACTTCTATTAATAGACAGTCTTACTGCCCACCCCCCATTCCCTTTGCTTCAATTCTTCACAGTTTCAGTGGTTTTACAAGACTAGAGAAAGATCTTACATTTTCAGGTTGAACAATAGTACATTAGCAATGGTAAAGCTACACTGTTTGGAATGCCTTGATTTGTGCACTCTAAGTGTATTTACACCTTTTAAAATCTGAAGTGATGTATATAGACTTGTCATTCACTAAAGAGAGGCCAGAACCAAGAGAACACTCGCGCACACAGCCTCCGAAACCATGGGAATGGAGGCTGCTGAGGTTCAAGGTCACTGCCAGAATAGAGAAGCCTGGTGCTGCATTGTCTGCTGTAGCCCCACACCCACCACCACACACATATAGTCATCTCTTTACAGACTCTTGCATCGCTACTAGGCTCAACTCCTCAGGTACACATTCCCACATATCACCATGCACTACTTGGTACTTGGTACTGTCTTCACAGCCTACATCAAAACTTGTAAGCATAGGGAGCTAGTGCTTTGTATTTCATTGACTTCACTTGAACATGAAGTATGAGTACATATATGCATGTGTGTATGTATATCCCTCATATTTCACAAATAAACATAAACAACAGCAATAACACCATGGTTATGTCCGTCAGCTATGCCGCAAGCTGTTCCCTAGCTGGCCAGCTCATTGTGAGAAATGATCTTAGACCCAGTTGGTGAAAAGAGAGACTCTGGCGATGGCAGAGGAAGAAAGTTGTGATTAGCTCCTTTGTCGAAGGTCTTTTGAGCTTCATTGGCTGCAAAGAAAAGCCGTCTAATGAGTCCACCCATGCTTGGCCGAAACTTTGTATGGAAGACAAACTAAGTTATGGTGGTCGCCCAGTATAGCAGAATGATACAGAACACTTGCACATATGGTCACCCAATTTTAAGACACCACAAAAAGTTATTTGTGTGGTTATTAGCAATGGGAGACCCCCCACCCCCCCACACACACGAGAACACGCATATGGGTTATACCACACATATGAATACAAATACTGTGTGTATTGTAACAATGTCCTGTATCTTGAAGTGATTCTCAACTCTATACATCGTATATATAGATATATTCACCATGCCAGCCTCTCCTTGTGTGAATATCGTACCGTACAACAGAAATGATAAAAAAAAGGCTTAAATGAACCAAAACTTAACTTAAAAGTGTACATTAATATAAATTAACTTCTACTAATGATTTGCAGTTTCAGAGATACACTTTGTTACAGCAACAATATGCTTAATATGAACATATTTTCAACCTAAACTCTTCAAGCCAACTTCTTATATCTTGAAGGCCACATTCTGTCCTAATGACCCCAAATGTAGTCCTAAAATTTGACATGGCTTCACTTCCTTATAACATCCTTTCAGCAAAAAACAAGAACACTAAAATATGTAGTCAGAATATATAGTTATCCTAATTCAAGTCTCCTATGAGCAGTTCCTACTCCTCTACATTGCTTCAGGGTACATGAAAGATGTCCAAGCCATTCTCCAGAGAAGATGCATGCAGGTTTGGGAGCGTCTCGTGTCTGTTGCTCTGAGCTGTTTGAGTCTAATTGTTCCCGTCAGTCTGAGAACATCCCAGCAACGGCGTGCGGCTCCCTCCGCCCAAGACCCCCGTAACTGAGCTGGGGTCTGGAGAATGGGCCCACTTCGTAGCCACACAGCAGGCTTGAGCCACATCCATTCTGCTCCCCAAACTGTCATGCATAACAACTTTATTGAGGCCCAAATTGGAGCTGAAAGCAAAGAATGGGGGTGAGGGAGAGGGGTGGAAAGCATCCGTGAGAACGGGCCTTGGTCGAGCGGCACTGGAGAAAAAGGCTGCCTGCTTTCCTCAGTGCCTTGAAAAAGTAGTTCAGATCAATTAAGACAACATAAAAATGAACGCGCTAACAGTATCGTGTCAACTGGCTTATTTTAGCTAGAAAAATACTGGCAACAGAATACAGAGAACAATATGCACAATGCCTGAAAGAGATTGCATGTTGCAGAAATGACTGCCTCATGGTAAGGAACCATGTGAAATATCTGTGATAACTGAGAAAGAATCATCAATGTCAAGTTCAAGTCCAGTATGAAGACTGAAAAACCCACCTAACATAACCCCCCCCCCCCCAATGCCTAGGCTGTCTAACGTTGAAACCTTTGAATCTTAGACAAAAGCATGCATAAATTCCCTTGGGCTAGCCTGCTGTGGGGCCTTCCTTGTGGGTTTGTTTTGGAGCAGCTTCACGGCGAGCCACTATCCCAAGGATTTAGGTCCAGTATTAAAACCCCCTCTGGGGGGTGGTTAAACTAGGGGCTGAGATAAGCTCTCCATCTCTGTCTGGCTCTCTGTACCTCTTTTGCCTTTTCTTATTCCTGAAATGTCTTCTTATAATGTCGTTACACAATGCACACCAAAATCATTTAGGAAGATATTTTATGTACTGTCAAGACCAGATGCAGGAGGAAACAAACTTTGTGTGTGTGTGTGTGTGTGTGTGTGTGTGTGTGTGTGTGTGTGTGTGTGTGTGTGTGTGTGAGAGAGAGAGAGA
>JBBPDH010000037.1:7328540-7340443 GCA_037974565.1 Clupeocharax schoutedeni
GTGTGTGTGTGTGTGTGTGTGTGTGTGTGTGTGTGTGTGTGTGTGTGTGTGTGTGTGTGTGTATGTGTATGTGTGTCTGCGTGTGTGTTCAAATGCACGCCCATACGCATGGCCTCACCCATCTTGTAGGGTGATGGAGTAAAGGTTTATCCAGGTTTCCATGGCAACGCTCCAGCATGCCAAGGCGATACCAAACCATCGGTGCCAAGGGCAGAGCAGAGGGGGAGGGAGAAGGAAGGTGGGGGGTGTGTGCATATCTGCTATTGCTCAGATGTCTTTGTTAAAGTGCAGCACATTAAAACAGCACACCAACACTGGATTGCCAGTGAAGCTGTTCTTTGTGGTTTTGTATGCATAGATCAGGTGTCCAAAAGCACCCCTGAAATAGTAACTTCAGAGGAGAAATTGTCTGTGCGTACATGTAAAAATAACACATTGTGTGGATTTTACTTTTTAAAATACTACCAAACCAGTCCTTGCTTTTTATCAAACCAGTCCTTGCTGTTTGTTTACAATCCAAGCTGGGAATGTTGTATTACAATCACAAATAAATCTATTCTAACAGTATAATATTATACTCACATTGAAAATAAACGTCCTCTGTAATTAATAACACTCTAGATGTAAGTAGGTTTATTACAAAAAGGTAATAAAGGTTTTTAGGTGTTATTTATGGATTTATTTTCCATTGGCTGAAAATCCTGCCCAACAGCACACATTTGTGGACAGAGCTTGGATAAGTCAATTATTACTGTGAATATAACCCAAACCATTAAGCTAAGAAAGAACTTATGGAGTGTATCGTGATGTGTGGTGTGGTGAGGGTCTGTCAAAGACAGACTTTAAATCATTAATATCCAAATCAATACAAAAGCACTCACTCTGACATAGTCTAGGATACAGTGGGACCAGAGGTCACTACAAGTGAAGGCTTCCTGTCGCCACACATACACACACATGCACACAAACTCCTTGGAGCACATGTTATTAACCCAAGCCAAATGTGCTTTCACTGTGGGGTTAAAACAGGGAATGGAATGTGTAGTAAATGATTTATAATAGCTGAAACTGTTTCGGTGTACCTCCGCTGTGTGTGTGTATGTGTGTGTGTGGTGGGGGGGGTTGTGGAATGCACACTGTGCAACACTTTGCTTATATATCGTCTGATATGAGGCAAGAGCACGGGTTTATCTACCTCAACAAAAGAAGAGTAGGTGGGAGGAAAAGTAGGTCAAGATATCCCTAGTTCAGGAGGTTATATCTGATTTAAGTCCTCATATGGAGCCATCTGCAGTCCCTTCATCTGACATGCTATTGTTTATTATTCTTCTAGGTCAGACGAGATGTGAAATAGCATCGAGGATTGCTCACTCGTGTTGGGAGCAAAGGTTAGTACCAGCCATTTTCTGTATTCATTATTAAGTTTGGTAGTGCAGAAAAGTGCATAAGAAATTTAAGACCGTTTGCATTCCCTGAACACCCTGAGTATGGTCTGTAGTTATTTCAGCTCGATCAATAGAATTAAATGTATAATGCAAAATGTATAGTCTTTAGTGCTGACATTCCCTGAAATTGACTTAAAAGGAGAAGAAAAAACAGTAATCTATGTTCCATTCATGAAGAAATATTCACACAATAAAAATCTTATGTTTTACGGCTAAGATATTTAAAAAAAAAATAAATAAATAAAAAGTATATATAGATACTTAAGGAACTGGGCAAAATATAGGCTGTTTAGACTAAATTGCTGGTGATGTGCCTTTTTGCTCGCTGGCATACATACATCTCATTATATAATTAATATTCATTTTTACAGTACACTGTCAAACCTGAAAGTATACCGCTCAAAAAATGTGCACTAAACTTTACCGTTTGTAGCTTTAAGTGAACATTTCACATAAGTGAAAATAAGTGTCATAGATCATCATAAAGAGCTATGAGATTAGAGAATAGTCCGTTCTGAATGAAAGGAAGGTAGAAAGAAAGAAAGAAAGACAAACAGACAAAACAAAAGAAAGAAAGAAATTTAGTGCAGTTTTAAGCTCTTTGTATGACAGTGACAACATACTACTATTACATATTTGGTCAATTCATTTTGATTACTATTTGCTAAGAGCTTTACTTCGAAGCCTTTTGCATGATTCTCTACTGCAAACAGAGTACATCAGAGCACCAACTCCTAAATTTTTAAGATCGCATCATATACAGTGCATTAGTGTCAATTATATCACTAGGTACTAACTGTAGCCAAGTAATACTTTATGTGCCTTAGTGAGCTACTTACTAGTGGCTACATTGTAAAAATGGCTGTTGTAGCTAAATGAAGAGAACTTGGTTTAATGGAAGCACTCCACACTAAGTAGAACCTCCAACTTGAAAACTGAGGACGGCAGTACATGCAATCTCAGTATGGCTCTGTTGAGTCAGGAGGTTCGGTTTGGGTAAGTGTGGATCAAGCGCCACTTCCATTTCTCTGAGAGATAATGGAGAGCATGTGGAGAGTCTGGCACAGATAGGGCAGCGGGCTGTGCTGAGTCAGCATTAGTGCGAATGATGCTGAAACACACATCTATGCTGATCTTGGATCAGACTTCAAACATGTTTCTCTCTCCCAAGGCGCTGTGTGGTGTGTAGCTGGAGCTTTTAATTTATCCTATCCCACTTAAGTGCTTTTTGCTATTGGGTCATCGTCGAACAAGACCTTCTAGAATTCACCTAGCCAGCGGGAGAAGTGCTAAACTTTGGTTCTTGCAAAGCTGATTTTGCAGCCTCTGCTGAAACATTAAAAGAGGCCTGGAACTCATCCAAGGAACTAAAAAAAGGACTACATTTAGAGAATGAGAAGAGATCTGGATGCAGAAGTTATTTGTCTGAAAAAAATCTAAGCGTTGTCATAATAAAACAATATACAAGCTCTGACAGAAGTCCAGCTGCTTGCTGTAGTAGCCCGGTTGTTGACGGAAGCTGTTCCCTTGTCAAGTATGTCATAGTATGTCATAAACATCCATATTGGCTCCCACAAAGACCTCTGCTAATCCACCTCCCACCATACCCTGTAGTTATGTGGAAACCTAATACAGAAATGGTCTTGTTGAAAGCTTGTTGGGGGAACCGGACCACGTATGAGAAAACAGAGTAGCAGAAATTAATAGAGGACTAAGACACTCCCAGGCCAATGCTGCTTACACATGAATGAAAAAAATGAGGCGACTTATCAAGTTATAGGAATGGTAAGAAAATCCATGTGAGAAGACTCAGGGCACAGGGGAACAAAGGTGCAACCTGAAATAGGGACGACGTCTGTCAGCCATTATTGTTGCCTTCATTGTTGCCGTTGAATAAATGGCGATCTTAAGACCTTTGAGATGTTTTTTGTGTTCCTCAAAGCAACAGTGTCAGTTTCTGAATGTGTCTGATATGATAAGCTCTAAGTTTCGTCTCCAGTATTTGATATGGCATGTGTTTCACATGTGTGTATAGCTGAATGCACTGTATACACTGCTTTATTGAAATTCTGTATGATTGTGACACGAGAGTATTATGTGATTTAATTGCACTCGAGTTCAATGGAAATATTCTTGGAGAGGAAAAGAATGCTAAACTGCTCTTATTTAATGTAACTAACAGGCTCGAGGCCATGTTTCACATTCAAAGCTTACACCTATTGTTCCGTTTCCTGCATTGTAAATACTCTTCTATATGTTCGTGGAGGAATACGAACGTAAATGTGAAAAGATTTCCACTACAGCCAAGAGTCAGTAAAAAAGGCGGATTGTTTTCATTGTGCTAAGTTCTTGAACTAATGGACAATCTAGAATCAGTTTTTGCCTTTCATATCCTACTGAATACAATCGTTTAGACAGGTGAGATATGATCCTACATCTAAGACATTTAATGCACATGGCTCCAGGTTTACTGAATGCATCTTTTAGAAAGAGCAATAGTGAGAGAACCACCCAAAAAGATTCACTTCAGAATGTATTGAGGAGCATTATTATAGTATATATATATACAGTTTGGCACTTGTTCTTTGTTCTTTTAGAAACCATCACAATATCATAATCTTCTAGTGAACAGTCTAACATATCCATCTGCTGGCTTTTAAAAAATGGCCATGAAAAGTATTTTTGGCAACCCTTTCTAGTCTGTGTAATTCAATGAAAGAAGCAACAACTACTGCGTTTGTATTTACAAGCCTTAAGAGTGTATTCAGCACATGTAAAATGACCATCACAGAACATACAGCAAAGTTGCCCTTGCTAAATATTAAATAGATTAGAATTTGTTTTAGCCCTCAGACCATGGCAGTAAGAAAGACACAACTGAACTTTAGCTAAGGTTAGGCTGCTCATTTTTTAATTTACTCAACAAATTCCAAACATTCTGAAGGTTACTGGGGCAGCTGGTAGCCTAGTGGTCAGGGCATTCACCCGGTGATCAGAAAGTCCGGGCTAGGCACCTCTAATATACCCTGAGCAAGGTACCGTCCCCACACACTGCTCCCCAGGTGCCGTGTTCATGGCTGCCCCCTGCTTCGCTTGGTGAATGGGTCAAATGCAGAGGAAGTATTTTGTGCTGTTCACACCGTGTGCTGTGGTGTGTTCACGTATGACCAGATTTTCACTTTCACTACCAATTAGAAAATCTTTGTCTTCCACCCCCCAATGTTTTTGTGATGGCTTTTCTGCAAGCTACAAGCTTATCTCAGACCTGTAGGAAAGAATGTTTTCATTCAACAGGTTTTATATCAGTGTGATCTTCATTTGGATTAAGATGGTTGAATTCAATTCTGCAATGAATTTCCTCCTTTCCAAGGGCTTGTGGATGGATCACATTGGGAATGGAGTGCTATCTTGCACATTTAAGCTAAAAATGAGAGATATTTCATTAGCACAACCCCTAGAGCTGAACCACGAGAGCAGCAGTGAAACCATCATAAACCGTGATTTGTAATAATTACGACTATCATTTAACACAGTATGGATATCAAGGCTGAAGGTTTCTTAAATTACCCAATCATTTGAACTAATATGCCCATTTCTCGTCCTCAGATGAAGGATATCCCTGAAGGACCACTCCAGATCTATTCCAGCCAAGAACCAAGACCGAACCTACACCTGTGCCATTTTTTTTCCAGCTGGACTAATATGAGTTCCTCAGGATTATGCATTAGAGGATCACCCTCTTGGAGGAAATGCACAATGGCAAATCTGAATGACGGTTCAGATGGAACTGAAGTGTACAAGTTTTCCATCTTTATGAAGAATTTAAACTTCCTTGAATGTTTGAACCGTGGTGTTTATTTATCCAATAAATTTCTTATTGTTCTAGTAGCACCTTTTCTGTGTGATTTGTTTGTGTGGATTGTGGATGATGGAATTTCTAATACGGCCAATATTACAATGATCAGTCTTAGGTCCAGGCAAACGGTTGACATGGCTCAGTCATTATCTCACTAAGGGAGCAATGCACTTGGCATTACTGCTCCACGATATTCCTGGAGAATGATTCCTGTTGGTCTAATCATAGTCAAGTAACACTCAAGTCTAGAAGACATCTGACCATTCTATTAGAGCACTTATGACAATCATTGTAGACCTACGTGGTCACTAGAACTTGGCATTTACTATCGGCTTGTAGCCTCCGGATTTAAAGGTCAAACAGGTCATTGGAAATAGGAGAGAAAACAGAGGAAGGAGAAAGCACAGCATTTCTAAAAATAAAGGAAGAAGCAACATGCCAGTTTTGCCCACTTACTATGACAGTCAAGATTTAATGCTTAAATTTGATTGACATGTGACATAGCAAGCAAGAGGATATTCAGTTTATAATGATATATATACAGTTATATATACAGTTTATAATCAGTTTGAAATGATATTTTCTAGCTATATTTTTGTTCATAAAAAAATTGGACTATTTTAACAAACAATAAGAGCTACATCCATTTCCATAAGAAAGCGTGAAGTGTGAATACATGGTTTCTATAAACCCAGCATTTGGAGAAACCCAAACATGGGTTTTATAGGCAAATGAAGTTTTGTTATTTAAAAAAATTCAGTGCCTGTCGCTCTAAAGCAACCACCAAGGTGGCACTAACTTGCTCTCTTTTACCGAGGCATATGGTTATGGTTAAGGACAGCTGAAAGAGCATGTAGCCACGTTCTACAGCTGATTATTTGTTTAAATTAAACAACAACATTGACACGCGTCTTTTTTTCACCTGAGCTTTAGAGTCGTAAAGTCAGTTTGAGTCGCCTGTGTATTTTGCTGTCCGCCACTCTTGCGGACACACATTTCGAAGGCGACTTGACCATCTGCTCTCTCTCCCCATACATTACAGAAACGTCTCAACTAGAAGAACTGACTTTTAAATGATCAATACTCGGCCCCTGCACAACTGATCTGAATACACGCACACTGTACCCAATGCTCCCAGATGTTTTCATGTTGGAACTATTCAAATATTTGAAAAAAATTGTAGAAGAATAGGTGCCAAATTCCAGCTATAAAAAGAATGGTATTATATGGTAATAATAATAATAAAACAGAGAAGAACCATAGACTGATTGCTGATGCAATCACACAAACAAGCCAACCCTTTGTCGAAGGGGGGAAGTCAAAATTCAAATTTTAGGTGTAGGAATGCTATTAGGAATGCTATGAACACAGAATTGCATCAGGAAGGGGTCCAGATACATAAACCAGTGTTTCTTTGTTATGACCAGTGTGATTATATGTTCTACCCTATCCTACTGTGTCATGCAGTGGGCATTGCATGGGAGTCTAGTGGTACACTTGAAGACAAAGCCAGCCATTGTGTGTGGGGGGACCATGGAACTGACCTCAGAATCATGTGACTGTACTATGCCCAGGTGTTGCCTGTATCTGGAGCAGACGAGCTTCATTCTCATGTCTAAAAGAGACAAAGAGATGTAGGAGACATGATAATGCATTGAGAGTGACTGGAAAGTGCATGTTTATGTGAATTGTTTTTGCTTTTTCGTGACAAAAATGTAAAAAAAAAAAAAAGGTTAATATCAAAAGCTATTCAATTCATTCTTTACTCTGACTAGACTTTTTTAATATTTAAGATTGGGATTAGAAAATTCCCTCAAGCTGATGTTTGGCATTAGGCCTAAAGACCTGCTTCAGAGCAACATACTCTATTAGCAGTGATTTATACAAGCTGTGTGTGTGCAGTTCAACACCTGACAGTAGTGGACAGACTTTAAAAATAAATGAACTGACTAAATAGAAAGGGTGCCTTCACATTTCATACCTATGGACAAAAGTATCGGGACTTCTGAGCATTATACCAACAGGGTCTTTGGATTCAAATACATAGACTTTGGAGTTGGTCCCCCTTTTCAGCTATAATAGCTTCCACTCATCTTGGAAGGTTTCTTGGGGGCAGTAGGAATATTAAAGGGTCTTCCCGCAAGGATGGAAGCAAACTGTTGTTAAAATGCATGGCTATGTGCTTGGTTTTACACAGCTGTGGCAGCTGGAATGATTGAAATACCTGAATTTGATAATCAGGAGGTGTGTCCCGATACTTTGGTCCATGTAGTGCATGTATCGATCGCGTATGCATGTGTGTTTCTGTGTGTTTGTCTTTCTGTATGGTTCAATAACAAGAAACAAATGTTCATCCACTACGCTATTAAACTTACCCACCCCCTAATTAAAATAATTACCTTTTGAGCCGTCTGCTTTAGTCAGATAAATGTTTTCTTCCCCCGATCTACAATCCTGTAAATGAAAGAAAGAACAACTTAAAAATGACTGGCAGCAGTCTAATCGCATCAAGCACAGTGATTGACTGATGTCTATCACAGATCTATAATGATTGATGTTCCACCTTTAGTTATGAATCACAGGATTAGGGCAGATCTTCCCAGAACTGGTGCTGGTCAACCCTAACACAATTGGATTGGGCCGAGAGCACGTGAAACCACAAAAAGCCCAGGAAGCCTTGTAGCAGAATCACTTAGGATTGATCCGCAATAAACGAGAAACAAAGAGACCCAGGCAAGTTTCGCTGTTGACACTTGAATTTGTACAGAAAAAAAGAAATGAAATGAAAGTGCTTTTAAGGCCAAAGTAAGTGACCTTGGCAAGGTCTGAGAAAGGTATCTAACTTTTAAACTCTATTACCTACTGCAGGACTTGTTTCTTTTTCTTTTCTTTTTTTTTTTTGGAGGAAAAAGGAAAGTGCTGTGCAGTTTTTCACTTTTATCTTCAGATAGCAGGTCTTTGTGTTATCTTATTCTTATTGGGAAACAAGGCGGGAGGGAGAGTGCAGGAAAAAAAAAAGTCTGAGGCACTACACCCCGTGCTCCCTGTGGGCGCCAAGATACCAAACGACTCCATTGCAAACTTTTTCCAACTTTCATGCAAGAGAAATGAGACCCAGTTGTACTGTAAGAGAACCCCCTTTTTAGGCTTCATCTACAGACAAACAGTAGGACGTGTTGGAACAACCGAGCATATGCCACTGAAAGAAGGACGTGTGTGTCTGTCTTTCTGTGTGTGTGTGTGTGTGCGCAGAGGCAAGCAGACTACTATAGAGGGAGCTTTTAGAGAGAGAAATGTGTAGCATATTCCCAGTGTGTCTGTCTGCCCGTCAGAATTCACAGACGTGCCAGGTGATGTCCTCCAAAGTGCAAATCTGCCAATATGAGAGGCCCAAGTGACAGCGCTCTCACACACACACATATACCCACACACAAACACACATGAACAGCACTAAAGATGGGTGGCCGTGCAGGGGTGGGCAGACTAGCAAAAATATTGCAAAAAATGTTTTTCTGCGGTTTGAAAATAAGCACCGGCAAAACAGCACTGATGCATTTAACAAACAACTAATTCAGGAACATGATGTTCAAAATGGCCTATTGAGCCAACCATCAATCTACTTATGAAATAATACATTTAAGCAAAATTAAATATGGCAGCACAAAAAAGGATGTCTACACATCAAGTCAAAAACAGACAAAATGTGTTAATAGCTTGAGAGAACTAGTAACTAATTTGCATTTGTGTAATATTTTAAAGGTCCCATGACATTAAAATTTCACTTTTTTTTTTTTACCATTAACACAAGATTTCCTAGCCTGACTATGGTCCTGCGGTGGCTAGAAATGGCAATAGGTGCAAAGAGTGCTTTGGTCATCCTGGGGGGTATTCCAGAAAGCAGGTTATGCTACATAACCGGGCAAGTTCAAGGGTAAGTTAGTGCAGGTTATGGCTAACTAAGCACCGAGGACCCCATGGCAGGTCCTCGGTGCTTAGATGTACAAATGAGCACAAATGTATCTTTTAGTTCCTTCATTCGAGCCTCTGAAGAACCAGAGGGTTCATTTTATTTTCTCAGGAAACTAAGTCTGGATTAGTTCTTACTCTCCTTGGCTCAGCTACAAGCCTCGGACAAGCAAGTCAACTTAACTCTATATAATTCTGTTGCTTTGCTCTGTATGATACTTTTTACACAAAGAATGTGATTATAACATTAGCTAACAGCCCAGTTAGCAGGCTACTGTCACAAATGTAAATGTAGATAGCATTCGATATTTGTTTGAGTGGTGTGTGAACACACACATTAGTTCAAGTGTTGTACTTCTTTGTTATTTGGACAACCTTGTTATGGTACGGACGATATCTGCCTTTCTACTCACTGAAATGACTCTGAGTGAGCACCTCTGCAAACCAGTGTAATCAGATGAGAATGGGTAAAATTTAAAGAGTCTTACAGCAAGGAGGCTATAGGCACTGATTTAACTGCTTGGCTATCAAGAAAATGTCCCGAATCTCGCTGCAGACGAATACGACTGTCATTTACCAAATGACCACAGTAGCCATTGCTATACACTGTAAACATTAGCGCGTGGTACCGATGCCGCAAGCTGGCCTCTCCTCCATCCTCCTCCTTGCTCCGCCTCTCTCCTCCTTGCTCCGCCTCTCTCCTCCACACCCCGCCTCTCTCCTCCTCATTATCATTTAAAGCTACAGACATTGAAACGGCATGTAGTCTGGAAATCTCATTGTGTGACTGACTCTAAGTGACTGTAATTCTGCACCCAGGCTGCATTTCGAAAAAAGCCGTCAGATACAGTATTAGGGGACCACTAAGATCTATATAAAAGCATAAAAAATCAGCATGTCATGGGACCTTTAATGTTTTTAATGAAAGGCGGCAAGCTTAATTGCACCATTTACACTAAGTGATCAAAAGTATCGGGACACACCTGTCTTTCAAGGTTGGCCTTTACTTTCAGTAGAGAGCTTTATCTTAATGCTTAAGCATACCAAAACAGTTTGGACAACTCCTTGCTTCCAACTTTGCAGACACAGTTTGGGGAAGAACCTTTTCTATTCCAGCATGACTGTGTCCCAGTGGTTGGATGAATTTGGTGTGGAAGAACTTGACTGATCCACACAGAGCCCTAACCTTAACCCCGTCCAAAACCTTTGGGACGAACTGGAACAGAGATTGTGAGCCAGGCCTTCTCGTCCAACAGAAACTCCAAAATCTTGTGGAAAGCCTTTCAAGAACTGTGGAAGCTGTTACAGCTGCGAAGGGGACGCAGCTCCATATTAACGTCTATGTATTTGAATGAAATGTCATTTAAGCCCCTGTTGGTGTAATGCTTAAGCTTCCCAATACGTCTGTCCATACAGCGTACAGTGGAAAATCGTAACAATGCAATTCAATGCATCAAAAATAGAAACAAGGTTGATCTCCTCCATACAGCCAATCACATTATGATGTTGAAACTAACTGTCATACTCAAATTATATGCACTGGTTATTGCTGTCTGTTGTCATGGTTAAGTGCTGTGGTACTGATGACACATGCCCATGACAGACTCTGGTAACCATATCATAATATCATTTATCACAATAAGGATAACATATCGTCATATGGCTGCCTTCCAGATCAGTGGTCTTGGAGGCAGTTCTCTACTTCAGACAGAGAATGATGTTCCCCAGCTAGGGGAACCACAAAAGAGGAGGATATGACACTCACTGTTCATCCTCACACCCTGTGAAAAGCAGCTGTGCACAGCCCTGTCTGTTTTATTTTTTTAAGGCACCACTCGGTTTTAAGTTTGCCATGGGAGCAACGCAATGATTCTTAGACTTCATTCGATTGCCCTTTGTACGCGCATGTCTTGTGTGGGCGCATGCATGCGAGTGTTTGCACACCTATAGGTGCGTGTTCACCCCATGCTTGACTCTGTGTCTCGTTGTGTTTTGAAGCCTGCTAGATAGTGATTGATTCTGAAGTGTAGATCCAACACGGTGTAGGAGTCTCCAGAGATGTGGAAAACCATCCAGCTGAAGCACAAGGCCAGTCTTCTCTCGCCCTACCCTCCTATATTTCTAGTGATATGTAACATTACAATTTATTGCAGCAAAAATACAATAGGCCCTTGATATAGTGGTGTTTATATCAGTCAACATGTCAGTTTTAGTCTTTCTGCCTCATATGAATGCTCTAGGCTTCAAATAATTTACTGAATTCTAACTGAAAGATTTTAACAGATTTTATACCACAGACAAATCATGCTCCTAGTTCCATTGTGATTATTTAATTATGTGCAAAGGTCTTAGTCATTGTTTGCTGGTATTTATCAAGGTAATGCAGAGTATAGTGTGGAGCATGTGTTTTTTTCATACATTTGAACAATCAGAAAATCACACTGTCTGATTTTTAAATAATTTATTTGCAAATTATGGTGGAAAATAAGTATTTGGTCAACAACCAAAGTTCATCTCAATACTTTGTTATATACCCTTTGTTAATGACAGAGGTCAAACGTAAGTCTTCACAAGGTTCTCACACACTGTTGCTGGTATTTTGGCCCATTCCTCCATGCAGATCTCCTCTAGAGCAG
>JBBPDH010000037.1:7342258-7352575 GCA_037974565.1 Clupeocharax schoutedeni
ATATGTATACACATACACACACACACACACACACACACACATATATATATATATATATATGTGTGTGTGTGTGTATGTGTGTGTGTTTGTGTGTGTGTGTGTGTGTGTGTGTGTGTGTAAAAAAAAATCACAATTACTTTTTCAGCACAGGGATGACCAGGTACAAATCCTAACTGGATCAAATACTAACGTTTTGGTGCCAGAAACCACCGAACACCTTTAGTGGAGTCCTGGCCTTGATTAATCAGATTAGTTTTGGAATTAAACACACCTTGTAAACTATGCTTTGTGAAGCAATAAAATGAGTAAAGCTTAGTGTGTGTCTATGTGTTTTGATGACATTTGACTCAGATATATATATATATATATATATATATGCCATATTTCAAATATAAGCAGAAAAAACATGTAGCATCTTCTCAACTCCCCCATTTGTGCTGAAATATCTCGTGGGCAAAGATCCCTTTTCACATCACACCCAGGAACAACATGGTTTACACAAGTCGGGTGCTTTCTGCCTTTCAATTAATCCACAGCCTAGAGTCAACCCCAGCACTATTTCAGAGACTAGTACGAAACAAAGGAACAGTGAGAGGGGCCAAAAACAAGGGTATGGCTTCATATACTCCCTTTTTGGGACTTCTAGCATGTTTTCAATCACCTTTGTAAAACATGTTTAGAGATATGAATCTTTGTAAGCTTGAGGGATTTGGTGTCGTCATGAAAAAGACCGTAGGCCTATACTGTCAAATGGAAAAAGGTATATGCTCATATGCATCATAAACAGAGCCTAACATCTCACCATAAGGATGGGAAGATGCCACAGAATGCCCATCCCACAGTTTCCCAAAGCTAATACATGCACACTGCTGTAATACATGTGAAGCAATATTCTTAATCTTTGTAAATCCCTCTTGAATTGAAAAAACCCTCTCCTTAATGAGCACAGCCTATGACTAGTCTATGTCTGGCTGCATTGTCTGGACAGCCTATCTGTGTGGCTCAGTCAGTCAGAGACGACTTCTGTCTCCATGCTGGCAAAACCCTGACTGGCTAAAGAGATTAACAGCCAAAAACTAAACCTTTCATGGCTTCTTCGTTATCCAGTTGTTCTCACAATTTTATTTTATTATCTGTCTTTAATGCTCTCTATAAGTTTTAAGGGGTTTTTTTTCGCTTCATTGATAAACAAATGAGACCAGCAGTTGTGTGTCTAGGTCCCTACCCCCCAGTGTATCCCAGGGCGACAAGGCCTGGGTCAAGTTGTCTCATTCAGACTGGTCTTGGGGATCACCAACGAGAGACAAAAGTGGCCCAGTCTAGACAAAATCGCAACACCATGGGATAAGGCTGGTCCAGAGGTCCCCAGAGAGCCATCATTCATTTGTTCTCCTGCTTTAGTCCTGCTTGACTTGTCTGACCAATTGTCACCCCTTAAACCCACCATGGTCTTCAACTTGAACTTCCGACATGGGAACCCTCGTCCAGACAGGGTCCAGAAAGCTGGATAAGATGCATATCCTTTTTGCCCAAATCTATGGGTCAGTCTTTAGAAACAGGGTTCTTTGCAGCGATGCCACAGGATAAGCAAAGATCGATTTTGTTCCATCGTCTTTCCAAGAGCAAATCGACGTCAAGGATGGTGCCAGTTTTTGTAATGATTCATATTTTGATCTATCTGTGTCAAGATAAGAGACAAAATTGCCATTGAATTGCCATGAAAAGCTTATTTTATTGGTGGCTATTTATAATAAGATTGATGTTCTGTGGAAGACAAGAGGCCCAGACTGGGCCGAAAGACACTGGCATTAGACAAGCATTAGTAGACAAGGAAGGGGCCACATTTACTACATGACCCACATGGGAGTGGTCTCTGGAACCACAGTCTTCACTTACCTTAGCATGGCTACGTCTGATGTAAATTAGCTCCACGAGCGTGAGAATATCGGGCGCGAGTGGTGTATGAGTGCATGGGTGGGTTGAATCAAATCCATCTGTCCATTCATTCAATGTCACTCTGGTTTAAAGCAAGGATCACTCAAATATACACACGTCATATTTTACCACCACTCACTCATGGTAGAATGTGCATGTTTATTTAAACAGGCCAAGGACCATTACTGAAGTTTTTGTAGTCCTTCCACAGGGTGTGTTTTTAGAGCACAAAGCTACGTTGCCTTTTAGATTTCAGCACTGATACAACGTCAGAAATCTCTCACAGCCAGCAATGAAGTTTTGGGGAGGGACTAAATTTGTATTTTCGTCCCAGGCCTGGAGATATGATGCGACGGACCTAGATATGAACGCTCCGCCAGACAGCAAGCAGTGCACAGTCTGGAACATAAAACAAGGCTTTGCCATTTGTGCTTCTCATAGACTGTTGTTTGTGCTTTTCAGATATTGGAGGAATGAACCCTAGGGGTCTCCACTTGCACAAGGCCCTGCACTTTACAGCATGCATCAGTATACACACACACACACACACACACACACACACTGCAGTTGAGTCACGCAGTATTACAGCAGTATTTATGGAGGTCTGAGGCATGCTTGGACATGTACAGTTACTCAGACACTGGGACCTGGCCACTGAGTCACCAACACTCGCCAACACTGCCCTGACATCACTCTGCTGTAAAGCCTATATGACCCCTGGACATGACATCACACACATTCGGTCTGAGATATTGTTGGGAATCCTCAGTTGTGGTATTCAAATGAGGAAAGGGTTGGATCAGAGCTGATTCTTGAAATATAACCATCATTACTACATTACACTTCGTATTTACCTTCTCTTTTTTCAATTCATTTGTTTTTTCGAAGTGTTATGAAGATGCATACTTTACATCACAATGAGGGATTGATGGACACAATTTTAGATGCATTTTAATGTATATTTTTGGTTAAAAAAAAAAATATATATATATATATATAGCTTTCCAGTTCACTTTTTCTCAAAAACAAATAACCCGAAGTCTTTGCTTATTTATGTCGTGTTATGCTTGTTTCTACCATGTCTGACTTTACTGTGTGATTTTTAAAAGGGCCCATATCAAGGTAAAGGGAATTCTTCATGATTTTCAACAAAAAGACTGACAAGGCTTTATAACATAAGTCCCTACACTCTATAAGTGGAAACACTTTTTTAATTCACTGGTTCTTTATTGTCACAACAAATAAAAAACATTTGTGTATATGTTTGAATCTATTTAGGCTACAGGGCTTATACTTATAAGGAGTGTTTCAGTCAGGACAACCGTTTGAATGAGATGCAACATAATGCAGGCAATTGAATATTTATTTATCTTAATCTATCTTTACATTCATATAAATATATACGTACACAACTGTGAGTTTAAAATTCCCACATTCATACACACACACACACATACACACACACACACACACACACACACACACACACAAACAACGCAATCGCATTTCACACACAGTACCGTGTCCTCAGCTGGAAAATGGTATTTACATACACCACACAAATTTTTAAATTGGACCATATAGGA
This sequence comes from Clupeocharax schoutedeni, assembly GCA_037974565.1. Lineage (NCBI taxonomy): Eukaryota > Metazoa > Chordata > Actinopteri > Characiformes > Alestidae > Clupeocharax > Clupeocharax schoutedeni. The sequence goes on from JBBPDH010000037.1 coordinate 7,345,780, forward strand.
AAAATAAAAAGCAAGACTTATGTAGGACACGAGTCTTTGAAACACTCTGAAAATCAGCTGATTGTTTGGTTAATATAACAGATAATGATGGCATGTGCATGCCGTTCATTTGTATACATCGTTACAGAGCTAAAATTGTTCCTGAAGGTCAAAATACATTTCCAGTGTGTGCCGAATTGTTTATTTAAAGTGTCTGTTATTGTTTCATGTGTTTTCACTGAAGGAGCATGAGTAAATAGCTTGTGTGCTCAATAATAGTGCATAAAAGAAAGAACATTGCAATTTGATATTACTGATGAATTTACTAGCATTGTAATGGCTATCGGTGATTGATTGCAATGTTATTTATGTTACTGATGTAGGCCATCACCACAAGCAGCATACACACACACACACACACACACACACACACAAAGGCGTACTTCCCAGGCCTTTCCACTATGTCAAGTGTATCCCTACACTTCACTTGGGTGGAGGGCTATGGACTGCAGCTGTCTGTCTGGCCTGTCTGAATGAGAAGGGGATGGGGGGTACTGTTTTTTAGTGTGTGAGTGTGTGTATATGTGTGGAGACGGAGGCTGTGAATGCTTCTCCTGATGAGAGATGGGGGCATATTGAAAAGTATATTAAATTACCCTGATTAACAATTTAGCCACGAACAGGGGCGCTGCAGAGGCGCTCTATGGGGAGGCTCCCGCACCATTCATGCCTGCAGCGCCGGGGTCGAAAGGTTCCCCAAGTTCACAGGCTCTGGGCCTTTTGTTATGCTAACACAGTAGCCCAAATCAGCTGCCCCTGCACTGTGGCCAGACAGAAATTATTCCCTGAGAACTTTTTTTTTTGCCTAGGAGTTGTTATTCCTGGTTAGTAGTTCAAGCTAAAAGCTGGTTTTATTGTGGGAGGTTTAAAAGCTAAAGCAAGCGTGTGTTTGAGTAAATCTGTGGCTTGTACATGAGGGTGGGCTGGTACAGTGAGAAAATAAACAAATGAAGGCAGCTTTGAATGGGCTGACATCATTACAGTGTGTTACAGTGTTCCTTAGTCACATTCTTTGTAATCTCTACGGACGCTAAAACATATCAATCATCCACATGATCAGAATCAGAAAACTATCGATCCTGGAGGGAATAGCTTAAATTGTTTGGAAAATCATCATGATTCATGATGATCTGAACACAGTTTTGTATATAAAAAAACAAACAAACAAATAATAATTATTATAATCATTATAAATATTTGTATTGTTTGTATTATTATTATTATTATTATTATTACTATTCATTCCTCCTATTATGTGTGTAATATATATATATATATAATAACATTATATATGTATGCTTATACCATTTGTATGCTTAATGGAGAACCTGTTGTTTGTAGTACATTAACTACATTTTAGCTACAATTTTGCATTATATTTATGTGTGTAGAATTACATACATATATATATATATATATTTATCACCTTTTTTGTGTAATAGTTTTTTGTTAACCACTTTTTAAAAAGTGAAGTGGAGGCCAGGAAATTACATGAATATTTCTATTAAGGTATAGGAACGCCATATTCTTCCTACAGTTACCACCACCATAACTATTCATGCACAGAACCATGGCATCAAAGAAAACGTTTTTGACAGCATGGCACACAGACCTGCAAAACAGATATGTGTCTGTTCACGTACTAATGTACACTAATATACACTGTGTGCAAAAAAAAAAAAACATTTATTTTAATGATAAATCTGACATATTGAGAGGCATCTGTGATTGCTGTACACCGATAGATAAAGATGTGAAATCTAACACACACACCCAAACCCGACAGTGGTCAGTCAGTTTGGACTCTCTGGGGAGCCAGAGGTGAGGAGGTAACCCATCCCTGAGGTCAAGGGCCAAACCCTCTTAACCCGGGGTCAAACTCTTTAACACTGCGACACGTGCTGCTGTTTGCAGGAGACAAGTCTATATTGAAGGTTTTCTATATTGCCCGTTCAAACAAACGCAAGCAAACTGTAGCACAGGCACGTGCTGTGCAGCAGTGAACGGACGAAATTACACGACAGCACAGAGCAATACAGCGCCCTGAAATTACAGTCTACTAATAAACATACACCAGAGACAGAACTGAGAACAAAAAGAATGCATTTTATTTTAAATTCAACTTGACATTGATTTCATCTCATGAAATTACAGGCCTGTTGATTTTAATCCAATCAGAAAATGTGTTCAAATGAGCTAAATGAGGGTTAAAATAGAGAACTAATAGGATTTATGCAAAGTACCTGCACATACTGTACACACACACACAAAATATATAGATATAATACAGTCCTAATTAACTCTACATCTCTGCACCAGACATCTTTACAACAAGGTCAGCAAATGGACAATAGAATTGCATGGAGCATGGAAAAGCTGTGGGTGAATGCGCCACAAACGTATATGTAATGATGAAAGAAAAAAATGGATGAACGCATCAAGCATAAGGCCCGTTTGCTTGACCTCCGAATTCTTACTGTCTCCTTCTGCTGGACCTGCTCAGGTTTTGGGATTTGTCCATAAATCAGATGCGTCCGCCATTCCTCACTTCCATTCCAAAAACCTAGAGAGAGAGACAGAACGGCTCCGGCTGGGTGTTTAATTACCTGATCAAGAGAATTCTCTCTCCCTCTCTCTCCCTTTCTATTCGCAGCCTAGCCACACCGCCCTCCCCCTTGCTTTTTTAATTATCTCAGCATTGCACTCAAATCTAACACGCTTGGACTGAAGGCTCTCATTTGATTCTGCACTATTCTACCGCACCGCATTGAAACATCTCTATTTAGGACAATATGGATGGGTCATTGTAAAATCTATGGCAAAAAAAAAAGAAAAGCAAAGAAAAGAAAAAAAAAAACTCTGCCGATTAGCATGCCCGCTATCATGCCTGAAACGCTAATGAGAAAGGGGGGCCCATCTCCATTTCAGCAGAGGCAGACTGGGCTGAAGGACCTGGTGCTCTTTGCATAGACACTTCACAACACAGCAGAGGCCCGTATGGAGTGATGGAGCGAGAGGCGTGGGGGTTCCCCTCAGGGGGTCTGTCTGACCCAACAGGGCCACAAAGCAGGCTTCTCGGGCCCAGTCCAGCCCCTCTTTCAGGCCTGGGACAGCGCCTATTCCTGAGGAGCATAAAGAAAGCCTAGACGGATCGGCCACACAAAGGTACAGTAATGCAGTAATGTAATTCACTGATGCATGTATTAGCTGTAAATGGAGGTAAGTCACATTAACATATTTGAAATCCTTTAAGCACTGGGTGACCGTCGAGGAACTGAGTGCTTCACATTATCCCTGTTTGGCCCAAAAGCTTCATATAAAGTTTGAATAAACATCAAAAAACACTCTATCACAGTTAAGGGTGGGCGATGTGTCGATTATTATTATTGTTATTAAGAGAAAAAACATGTAAATGTCATCACACACATTTTTCTGTAGATATTTTGGGTGTCGTCAATACATTTGAATACGATTGAGATTCATTACAGAGAGCCTGTAAATAACATTGCATGGAGAGAAACTGCATAAACTGCAGAATTGTAAGTGGCTTAATGAATGTCAATCTATCACGCCAATGTCAATATTTATTTATTTATATTTTGCTTATTTCTACCTGTTCCTTCTAAAAAAGATAAAAAAGGAATTTAAAAAAAGCATTTAGTTTTGCGTTAGATTTCCAACCTGTTTGCAAAACTCAGTGTAGCATGTTTTGCACTGAAATGTCTTCAAGTATCGCAATGTTCTATTTATGCTGCATCGCCCACCCATTCTGACGACTGTTCATGAATACAGACGCTTTCAGCTTCCTTAATTTTCAGTTGTTTGATTTCCACCTACCCCCCCCCACCCCCACTATCCTTTTCTCTGTTTTTTCTCCACGTTTGAAGTACGCAACCTGGGTCTAATGTCAGCAGTGCTCTGTGGTGACATTTACATCCACGCAAGACATTTAAATATGTGACCAAAAAAAAAATAGTAATAAAAAAAACAACACTAGCTGCTCTGATTCTTTTAAATAACATTATGTCTCAGAAAAAAAAGAATGATATGGCATTTGACAGAAGGAGTGTGATTCTTCTAAATGGATCATAATGGAAAATAAATGCCACTGCTGCATTTTCAGGAGGAAAAAAAAGAAAAGAAAAAGAAATACGAATACTGTACACAAAGCAGAGATGAGTGCGATATCCTCCTTAAGAACAGAGTGTCTAAAAACCCGAAAAGTTTTGCTATCTGTATAAGATTTCAATCAGTATTCACATTTCATATCTAAGGTTATTGTCATTCCTTTAGCTACCTTAACTGGTGGGCCATATGATGATATGTTATTATTATCATGATAAATTACTTATAGAATATGCTTTCACAGATAGACTCGGTACGTCAGGAACACTGGAAGGCATTGTAATTTATGTGATGCAGGGAGCAGAGGTGCAATTCACACAAAAACAAATGCTGAAGTTTACCATCTTTTTTGGTACCACCGCCCCAACACACACACACACACTTCTTTCTTTCTCCTCCCACCCCCACCCCTCTTCCCCGGGGCACAACAGCTGGGAGATGTGGCACACATTTCAAATCATGTTTGATTAATAAAAGATGCAACTGAAGTGTAATCCTGTTCTGTTCCAAATGGTAAGAAAAAAAAATCTTGTCATTAAAAATAAAGTGTGACATTCCAAAATAAGAGCGTTTGATTGATTATGCAACAACTGGGCTGTAGTAGTTTTTCATTGTCTTTATCTATACTGCAGGGCCAGGGACTCAGAACAAAGGAGATGGCACCAAGGAGAGATCACATGGATAAAGGAGCAGCGAAAAAAAAAATGTGTGTGAAAGTTGACAGTGTGCTCCCCGACCTAGATACAACATTTCATCTAAAAATAAAACCAACGGCAAAGAGCGTAATGAAAAGAATAGACGGGAGTGACACTCTGTAAGATGTGGAGGTGGGAGTGGGATGCTGTTAGTAGAGAAATGCGGTATACTGTACATGGCCTCCTTTAAGATTACAGTGTTCAGCCGTGGCGCTCATTCTAACGGATTAGCATGTGTTGATATTTTATGAATTATGACTTTATACAGTCTCTCCAAGCCTCTTCAACATTTATTATAATTGTGATCAATGGCAAAACACCCAGAAGTGCAGGCAGGTCAGTCTGGTACTCAGCACCCTCAGTGCCACTGTTTAAGGGCTATGGCAGTTGAATCCCTTAACTACTTCTCTGGACCTTATTTTGCATCTTTCACGATATTACACCCATGACTCATGGGCCTGCTTCTTATTTTTTCAGGTTTTTTTTTTCTCTGCGGTTTATTCATGACATCTGTGTGATTTTGTGAAGTAATAACTGCTCATTTATTTCTCTTCACTTTTACTGGGTTTTTTTATTGTTATCACTGAAATCAAAATGAACAATGTTAGCTTATGTCTTTGGTTCTAAACTTTAAAAATAACTTCAAGTTTCATTTGAAAAAGAAAAATCTTGCTTTTCTATCATCATACATGACAATTTACTGACCTCTAAAATATCTTCTGTATTTTGGTGATATCAACGTGCAGGGGGAAAAAATAATAATAATAATAATAATAATAATAATAATAATAATAATAATAATAATAATAATAATAATCATAATCATCATCATCATAATAATAATCATAATAATAATAATAATAATATGTTTCATCTCACTATCTACTATCTCACTATCTAACTGTTATCAGTCACAAGCACATCATAGTAGAACGAAGATTGATGATTTTTTTTAGAACCTCGACTCTAAAGGGATATTATTTTACTGTTTCAAAATTCCTGCATAATTAAATGTTTAATAATGTCATTCCTGGATTGAGTCTTGTTGCAAAATGCTCATTTCTTGAAACATGTACATAGGCAGGGTGGTGGCGAAGGGGCCCAAATGTCTGAAAGTTGCCTGTAAAGGCTCTTTTAAATAAATTTATTACATTATTTTTTTATGAACAAGCTGTTTAATGCTTGAGACATTGTAAGTCCCATATAGGTACTCTGGTGGTATTAGATTAATTAATAAAGACACCTTATAATACACAAGCACAGTTCCCTACCTGACAGTGTGAAATAACTATAGAAAACTAGAGTTCTTGGCTCCAAAGCTCATGGTCCAGCAGAGATGTAAAATAGCAGCCAAACATGCTCACAGCATTGTTACAACAGACCTGGAACGCATTATTACTTTTATTAAACAAAGTGGCACTATTTGTGTCCATAATAACCCCTTTATCCGTTCGCACCCATAAAGAAGGCAGTACATTCCTCTACATTACATATTTCAGATCAAACCACTATGAACAACCTTATTTATATTTCTAGATTGTATAGTGTACATTTTATACTGTACTGTTGATATTGTATATTACTCTTTTCTTAATTTTTGCTGCCTTTGTTCTGTTCGCTTTCTGCCGTGACAAAGACAATTTCCCACTTGTGGGACTAATAAAAATTTATCTTATCTTATCCTCTCTTTATTATATCTTAACCAAAGAACAATGCAGGGATGTTGAATTCCTTTCTAACAGGCTGTTATCACGCCTTCAAGAATGATTTGGCTATATGATCTCTGTTCTAATCAGATGTTACATACTGTCCAGGCTGCAACACTTCTTATAACTGTTGTAAGCTGAAAAAGGCACATATACATCAATGCATTGGTATTTGTGATGTCACAAAAACAAATGGCTCCAATCAAGTTTTTGCAACTTACCAAACCACTG
>JBBPDH010000037.1:7370355-7380617 GCA_037974565.1 Clupeocharax schoutedeni
GTGTGTGTGTGTGTGTGTGTGTGTGTGTGTGTGTGTGTGTGTGTGTGTGTGTGTGTGTGTGTGTGAGTGAGAGAGAGCACGCGTGTGTGTGTGTGTGTCTGTAATCCTACTGTGAACAAGCTTTGCTTTCTGTCTGTTTTCTCTCCAGGGGCCCTATATCCAAACTGACCTTTAAGCTGATTCTGGCTCTGCTCTGCTCTCTGATTGGAGCATTCCTCACCTTCCCTGGTCTGCGATTGGCCCAGATGCATCTTGATGCTCTCACACTTAACACCGGCAAAGTCACACAGTGAGTGCCTTCACAAACCATCAAATAAGTGAACTGTTATCCATTGCATGTTCACTTTGATTTAAAATGGTATATTTTTTTAAGTCGGTGCTGTCATTTTAAGTGTTCGTCCTTTGATATATACCCGCACAGACTAGGCTGTGTATTGTTTGTTTCTGATACCTATAATCTTATTAGGCTGTAATATGGAAAGGATGTCTCTGATCTTTTTTTTTTTTTTTTTTTTTTTTTTTACTGTGAGCATCCTGACCAGTCACTGTTCCCGTCTTTAACTGTGTCACATTTCAAATGACCTAGTTTCTAATACACAGCATACACAATCACTATATGTAACATACACATTCTTGCTCTATATCTCTCACTGTCTTTGTATTGAGCTCCACTCACCATATATGTGCATTTTATAGTTTACAATCTGTTTCTCTGCACAGTGACATTGCTGTGCTAAAGATAAACCTGCTCATACGTGGTCCTGTGAGGGTCCTATCCGGGTCCTGTCCATTCATGAACAGGGTGAAAGGGGCTAGGACATGATGCAGAGAAGATGGACCACAGTCTTTTATTACAAAGTGCATGTATATGGTCAGTGGAGCTCAATAAATATATAAATAAATATATAATAAATAAATATGCCTTAGCTGAACAGTGATAAAATGGACAGTGTGTGTAGATGTAAGCTAGATGTACTTAATAAAATGATTCTTTAGTTTATGTAATCATTATACTTCAGATTTTGTCAAAGCATGTCGTCCCATTAGTTCATGTACACTTTACCACCACTAGATTACATTTTTTCATGTTAAATCCGTTTGTTCAAGTGGCTCGTCTTGTAGCAGCAAAAATGACCTGGTCACTGTAACCACATTAGCTTTTGCACATAATTCTCCACAGCTCAGTAGCACATGACCTCCGCCTCAGTCTGCAAATGAGTATTATTACAGATGGACCTAGTCTCCATTTCAGCCTGCGTCAGGCACTGGGGCGTATGGGTTCTGTTGAGGGGTCAGGAGCTCCACACTTTCCCCAGCTAATCCACTTCAGTGTGGCCGACTCTCCAGACCTGCTCCTATTTCACTCCACAGATTATAGTTACCCCTTTCTCTAGCCTGGATTACCCCCAACCTATCCCCTGTCCTTTTTAAATCCACCATTTCTACCACCCTTCTTGGCCTAAGCCTGTGCTTGAGCCACTCACTGACTGTTCCACACTAGGGACTACTTTTGTAACATAAGTGCCTCAAGGCTTTTAGCAGTTTATGTGAGAGTATGAGCATGTGTATATGTTTGATGTATCTCTTTTTTTTTTCATTGTCATTCCACAGGAGTTTGCTGCATATCAACTTCTTGGCTCCTCTTATAATGGTTCTGTTGTGGGTAAAACCCATAACCAAGGATTACATAATGAATCCCACTCTAGGCAAAGAGAGTGTGCCTTTGTAAGTTTGTTTTTCTGTGCTTTGATGATCAAGATGTTGTGTGTATGCTTGTGAGTGTTTACACTCTTCAAATCATTGGAACAAATAATAAAAAATCTGTGAAAATCATTTGGATGTTTTATTTATACAAAATGAAGCATAAACGGAAAAAATATTTTTTTATAACTGCTGGTAATATATGGTTATGTTTAGCTGTAGACATTGCATAATATGTACAGTTGTATGTTAACGTATAATAAAATGCACAACTACATTGCATTTCCACAAGGTAATGTTCAGTGTGATTGCATGGTTGCTAGTGTGATTGTTTGTTTGTTTCAGTGTCTCCAAACACTGGCAAACAAAAAAAACACATTTGCTTGCAGCATGGATTTGAATCGGCACTGTTCTGATTCTCTTCTCTTCTTTCAGTGGCTGGCACTTTACCAGTATTAACTCACTCTTATCAAGCCATTTATAGTTGAGGATGGCTGAATGCGTAGCCACATTCATTTTTTTTGATAAAGCATTATTTGTAATTTTTTTTTGTTAGAAAAACAAAAAATAAAAAGTCCGGAATGGCCTGTATTGTGGGATGATCCCGGTATACAGTGATTAGTACCTACCAAAACTGTTCCAGGATCATGAACACCAAAGGTTATCTAGCAAATTTTGGAAGAAATTGTCCCCCTATGGGGTTATGTAGTAAAAGAATATATATAGTATTCAATCAACACTTGATTGAGACCTAATACTGATTGATGTCATATTGGTTTCATATCTAGAATGTCCGAAAAGACGTATGACACGCTGCGCCTGTGGGCCATTCTGCTGCTGTGTGCTCTGCGGCTGGCCATGATGCGCTACCACCTGCAGGCCTACCTCAACCTGGCCAAGAAGGGTGTAGAGCAGATGAAGAAGGAAGCAGGACGCATCAGCACCGTGGACTTGCAGAAAATGGTGAGTGTAATGTAGGCTTGTCACAATACTGAAATTTCAAACTGTACCGATATAGTTTACCTGTTGTCCTGACCTTACCTTAATATTATTTTATTATTCCTTTACAAATATAGTCAACACAGCCAAATCAGAACATTTCAGGATCAGCTTTTTTGCATGGATATGGGAAAGGCCGTTTATCAAAATAGATTTAATTCACAGTGCCTCTCTATACTATATCCCAATACTTTCTTTCTCCTCTCCATATTGTGCAGGAAATAACATCTCCTCTTGTTTTTGTCAACAAAAATTACTAAAGCTGGGGGTCTGTAAAATTTCGCGGCGCTAGGTTGGTCCCTGGCCGAGTTACGGGACTATCGTGTAAACACTGGGTCCTCCAGGTAACTGGGGGAGGGGCTACCTGCTGCAATGCTGGTTGAAAATTGTTGTAGTATTCCAGCGATCTACATGAACAGGCAGATGCAAAACTCTATACCAGTGCTAATTGATATCGAACTCAATACTAAATTTTAGTAACTGAGAATCAAATTTTTTTTTGTTTTGTTTAGTTTTTTATGTTCTTTTTGTCTCCCAGGATCATGCTGTAAAATTAGAATGCAGAGATGTATTCATGTATTTAATGTATTTAATGATACAAAGTACACATACTTGCTTAATTGAACTGACACACTGGGTCCAAGAATTTTTCAATTCTTTTTTTTTTTGGGGCAAGTGTATGAATGTCAGACTTGGCTCATACATGTAACTGACAAATTATATCCACACCCATAATGAATGCTCCCATTTATGAGTATGTGCTCATAAGTATTATGAGATATCATATTTAAGGCATCCAGAATCCCCATATAATGCCTGCAAAATGCCTTTAAAAAGAAACAAATCATCTCTGTTACTGGTTCCGCCCTGAGGCCCATTGCCTCAATTATACTATTTCAATTAATGATCCCAGTGCGAAGCCATCGTCACAATTTCTCTGATGTCGCTGCTGCAAAAGTGCCCACATCAAATGAGTGTTTAAGTCATCATGTTAAATTGGTGCTCCCACCAAACACAGGTACATAAATGCGTCCGGATGCCTACATCCACCGTTCGCTCAACATTCGCACATTAGCATGGCGGCAGCCTTCAATGGCGGAAATGTGTTGGTATGAAAAAGGATGGGTTGGTATTGTTGCCCTCGGAACTCTGAAATGAGCCCACTATTTGGGCTTAGCAGAGCCTCAGTCGAGATCAAAACCCCCAGCACTCCAAAGCTTGAGCTGAGGAAAAGAGCCTGTTTGATGTGCCAAGCCATAAGTGAGGTTCACAAATGGCTGCGGCGGCGTCTGGTCTTACAGCCATCCGCGGAATTTATGAGTTTTCGGTCCCTTCTCCGTAGTTAAGCTCCCACTGAACGTTCTCCATAAGTCTGTTTGATGAGTTCCTCTTGCCCTGAAGTAGCTTGTTTTTGAAGTGGATTTGTGTAAATGAGCTGTTTTTAACTGCAAATGTTTTTTTTTTTTTTTTCCCCTTCCTTCCCCTTCCCAGGTCGCTCGTGTCTTTTACTACCTATGTGTGATAGCTCTTCAGTATGTGGCACCCCTGGTGATGCTGCTGCATACGACTCTGCTGCTTAAAACGTTAGGTGAGTAGATCAGGCATGTTCTGCTGCAGCATCTGTGTTGAAGGTGAAATGGCTGCAGTTTGCTTTCCCACACAGCTCTGATTTTCTGATCTTGGCTTGAACTGTTTCCTCTCAGGTGGACATTCCTGGGGCATTTACCCCGAAGACAGTTCACCTTGCGTTGTGAATGAGGACTCTCAAGCTTCCACTGTGGGGCAAGGAGAGGCACAAGCTACACAAACTGTAGCCCAACTGTCTGTGGCTTTAGGGGGACTGAGGACTGTTTTCACCCCTTTGCTGTTTCGAGGCCTCCTCTCCTTTCTCACCTGGTGGATCGCTGCCTGTTTATTCTCCACGTCCCTCTTCGGCCTCTTCTACCACCAGTACTTGATGGCTGCATAGTAGTCGGCAAGGTGCAGTGTGCCTCAGCAGCCACCATGAAGGCTAGTGCTAAAGCAGCTAGGACTGCAAAGCTCAAGGGCCAGCCCATCCCCCATCTCTCTCTCTCACGACCATATCAGAGTTCCTCACTTTACGGGCTTCCTCCATGGACTTTATTGTCCTTTTTTAATGCTCAAGGTCAAGTTCGGGCAACTGCAACAAACAATAACTATGATAGTAATAATACAGAGTAATGATTCGTAATGGTGGCAATTGTGAACGGAGGGGTGATTTTCAGATGGCCAAACGTCCACGAATAAGCCGAGGCATACCTTTTTATGAGCCTTTTGTTTGTTTCAAACACACTGAGGGAACTTTTACATGAATTGCTCATGATTATTGAAATACTGTATTTTTAGAGTTGAGTTGAATGGCTGAGAAGAAGCAGGTTTTATAGATATGTGATTTTTAAAGTCAGTTTTTACGTTTGCCTTCTCTGAAGTCGAAACATGGCTATGCTGTATGGGAGCTCGTCACTCGAGTGTTAAAACAGAAGGAAACAAGTGTTGTGAAGCATCACAGTGAGGAGGAAGGAGGGGTAGCACTAAGGCAGTGCTCAAGGGAGAGGGGTGTGTACTAATTATGTGTTTTGTTTGTTTGGTCTGCATGGAGGGTGGGGAAGTGTATAACTGGCCTCCCTGTATGAAAAGTCAAATGTAGCTGTAGAAGACTGAGTTAATTTAACTATGTGAGCGCGTGTGTGTATATGTGCGCGCGTGTGTGTGCGCGTGAACGAACGAGTGTTGGTATAAAGACATCAACGCCTGCGGGCTGCAACTGACCCCTGCTGCTGGCGGGCATAAATCTAAAAAGGGCATTTTGAACAAGAAAGGAGTGATCTCGGAAAACGATCTAAAAAGCACTGGCCTCCGCTCTTCTCCTGCCCCTCCTTTATCGTTTTAACTGGTCAAACATTTCGCTTTGAATCTAGGGTCCAGCATGATCAAACAGAGCCTGCGAGTGCGCTCCACATCTTCCTGTGTCGCCCCTATTGATTTGCTGTCACGGATCTAGTATTCGGATTGATTTCCGTTTAGCTTTTGTATTAAGGTGCCAAGTATGCTTGTAACCCCTAATCTGTGGTGAGTGCAACATCTGCTTGTGTCCATTCTCAGCGATCGTACCATATGGCCTGCTGTGAATTGTAAGTGTTAACACTCAGATGTACTCTTCATTGTACAAGCAATGGTGAGGGGGGGTATGGGGGGGGAGTGACTGTTTCATGCACCTCAGTAGAGCGGTGCATGAAGCTGAAGTATACTGAATTTAATGAAGCATTGGTCTGTAAAACAACATGGGTTTTGCACTACAGCTCATTCAAGCAGCACACATAGAAAACGCATATCGTTTTGATTTCGCAAATGTGTCTTTTTTTTTCAATTTGTGTTGAAAGGGTGTTTTTTTTTTTTAACTCTTATGAGATGTAAAACAAGTCTTATCCTTTTTTTTTTTTCTCTCCACTATGAATTTCTGGAGAGCGTGCACAATATGAATGTATCGATCCTGCCTAATGTTTTCACATGTAGTTTTGATGTATGATTTATTTTTAATTCACTCAAATTCTCTTGATTTACACAAAACTTGCTAATGAACTTGGCCAAACCAGATATAATTAGGTTGGTATGTATTTATCCCCCCCCCCCCCAAAAAAAATAAGATGAAACATACAAAACTTACCATCTGTACTTCCAGTCAGGAATTAGAACAGTGATTAAAAAAAATAGGCGTGTCATGAGGCCTATACTTGTGTCTAGTTACTGTAAAAGCTCTTCACTATTAGCAAGCAAAAGCAAAAATATAGACCTGGCTGAGTTAATATCAGGTTTTGGCCTTTTTTCCCTATTTTATAGCCCACTCCGATTCTTAGCAAGCCGTTAAAGAGTGACCAAGAGTGAAGGAAACCTCTTAATCGTACTAAATACCTCCTGGGGTTTGTTTGAGCATCTTGGCTATATGTGTCTTTAAACTTTTCTAACCCTAATGCCAAATAACATAATAATCTTAGGGCTCGGAATTGGCCCCTTTGAATTACGCAAGACAAAAATTGACAAATCATTTGTAAAAAAAAAATAAAATCAATTTTCCCAAATCTCCATTGAGTTCTAGAGGAGAAGTAGCTGGAAGCTTTCAAATTCATCAGGTCTGAAGGGCCTTGTTTGTCTTAAGTGTATTTTTAAGTACTGCTATTCTGTTTTTATTTATTATTTTTGGTTAGTTTGTGTTTAATAAATGAATGTTATGGGAAACTGTCTTTTAATTCTATATTCTGTTCAAATAAACTCGAAACCTTTTATTTAAAATCTGAAATTGGAGTAGGAGAAGCCTAATTTACATTACTTGGGTTTGCATTACATTCCCGTTTGAAACCTGAGCTTACTGTTACTGTACCCACCACGTATTCTGCAGAGTCCATGGTAGCAGATTTTGGTCTGATTTGTCTCCTAAATTTGATGTTAATCTCGATGTACGTAGTAAGAGGTGGCCCAAGTCCCACAGTGTGAATAGCATTCCACTGGCCAGTGCTGGAGCAAGGTAAGCCCGAGTGCTATTGTGTGGAAGAACCAGAACAACAGGCCTGTCCTTTTCGTCCTGGCCCTCGGATCAATGAGACAGATTCCAAAACAAACAGCGAGAGTGTCTCTTTTCTTCTGGTAAGAGGGCTTCATTCATGCACACCGTCTTCACTGAGGCCCACCATGTCGCCTTTTCAGGTGGATCATCGTTCCCAAGCACTCCAGCCAGGGATGAGCTTTGGGGAAGGTATCTTTTTAATCACCTAGTCGTGGTCTACTACCGGATAATGAGGATTCCATGATTGTGCTCTTTCTTGTTGAGAGAGGGGAAATAAATACTGGAAAGTTGCAATAATGGTTGACCCTAACCTCGTCCTCTTTTGTCCCGAATTGAATAAGAGCAGAAAGGACTCTTGAAGTAGATGAGGAACCCTTGGGGCTTATTTGGACAAAGCCGCTCTCCGTCAGTGGGAGTGTTTGGATTTGACAGATGGTAATATAAAATACCTAATGGATGTGTGAATCGTCATATATGCACGTCTGTACGTACATGAAGATACACACAGCGTTTCATCGCAGTGTGTGTGTGTGTGTGTGTGTGTGTGTGTGGAATGCACCAACACAAGGGGAGAGTCAGCTGCAGTGCTTTGACAAAAGAGGGCAAAAAAGAGGAAATCGGGATTTTGCAAGACCAATAGGCTGTGCTCAAAAATTGCTTTGGTTTTTGAACAGAGTTGACTGCCCCCTTGTGATCTAAAAGCATGCAGCACGGTCACTAATGATGGGGCTTTTTCTCTGTCTCTCTCTCTCTCTCTTTATTCAAACCATTTAGTATTTTAGCACTGAATGTATTAAGAAAAATCCAAATTCCATTTATGTCCCATTTAATTGGGAAACACATTCTTTAAATGTGGCCGAATGTAGAAATGTTATTTGGGGATTATTTCCAGAAATAGAAGCAGAAATGGCCTGAACTGAAAATTCATGATGAACATGAAATGACCCTTTATCTGGCCAGTATGTAAACATGCTATAAGCACCATACATAATCAGTGGAGTCCTTGGTCAGTGGCGTACGAGCCAGCTCTGCTTATTTAACCCTCAGAGGCCTTTGATGTGTCCCTTGAGTCTCTTATTTAAGTGGTGGCCAGCAGTCTGAGGGCAGCAAGGGTCAGTAGCCAGTCAATTGGAACCCTCGAGGGATGCTGAGATTCCAGCACTTCGGCTAGAGTGTGTGTGTGTGTGTGTGTGTATATGTATGTGTATGATCAGAGTAAAAGGAAGCATGCAAGGAATATGTCTGCAATCAAATTGCATAATATCGCAGGATACTTAAGTTGACAGCAACAATTCCTCACGCCCCTTCCCAAAAAAAAAAGTCAAAACTTTTATTATTCCAAAAAGATACATCAACAGATCCACAAAACGGAGACACTTCGCGATCAATGTCGGTGTATTTCGTCTACAAAGGAGGAAAAATCTCTTTATGTCCATTAGAAGGAAAATAAGAAGTCAAGGTGAGAAATACCCATTGATGGCAATTCTTTTTTCTCCCGTTAGAATTGGGCCTATTATTTGTTAAAGGGAAATGCCCATTAGCTATGAAAAGCCACCATCATTTATCTCACACAATACGTGGCTGTAAATTATGGCATTATCTCAGGAGAGAGCGAGAGAGGGGGAGGGGCGCAGGGGGAGATATTAGAATTAGAAAGAACTCGGGATGTATTCCACATGCATATATTACTGACACAGTGTGTGTCTAACTAGAAGAAATAAAGCCTTATTCACCGCTCCTTGAAAGAGCTGCTTCAGTTTTCCTGTTTCCTCCTGCCTTTATTATTTTGTCCATACAGTACAACCATGACAGATAGATAGACAGATGGACAGATACATTGATACATTAATAAAAATGTGCTTTTGTGTGTAAGGATGTATTAAGACACTCATCCTCCAACAAACCTATATAAATTTAACAGGCCGTATTTTACATTCAGTATGCATTTAAAGCCATAATTATATTTTGTTTTCCAACCCTATCCTGTATTGCAGTGTATGGGCTCATCGCAACTGGACAATGTAATGATTTAATGCCAGTGTTGTGTTAGAAGTGTGCTTTAATGGTATCTAAAATAGAGATGAATACACAAAAAAAAAGATGGAGACATTTGCTTCAACTGCAAGCTTTTATTTGCCCTTAGATGTGACCCTTATGTACACAGTGAGTACAGCTATTTCAACATGGTATCAATACTGTACAAATGAACACAACACATCAATTCATGGCTTTTGAAGTAAAGTGTGCGGGGAGGAGGGGTTAATGTCATACACACCCTTCTGCTTAAATGACTGGGTTTTTTTTAAGTTTTTCTTTCCAGGGATTACGACTTATTAGATAACGGGCATAGCGAGTGTTCCGAAGGTTCAGTGTTATTTATTTTTTTATTTATTGCCAAAACAGTATATAATTAGATGTCTGTACAGTAGCCGCATGTATAACAATTTAATGTTTATTCATTTATGCATAAACATATTTTATTTCATTCTGTGCAATATATTATTATTTGCAATACCCTTACCTTATGAATATCACTTATGTCAGTATTACTAATATACTACTGATCTCAACTACGTGCAGTAATGTACTCCCAACCACCCTCTGTGTCATTAGTGATTCACTAAACTGTTACTTGTCTATTGTATTTATACCCCTGCAATTGGGTGTATATCATAGATCATTTTTTTCTACTAATTTTATTTTGAATTTATTTAGACTTTTATATTGTGCGTGTCTCTGTGTGTCTGTGTGTGTGTGTGTGTGTGTTTGTCTGTCTCTGTGTATCAATGTGTCTTTGTGTATGTGTGTGTGTGTGTGTGTCTCTGTCTGTGTCTGTGTGTCTCTGTGTGTCTGTGTCTCTGTGTGTGTGTCTCTGTGTGTCTGTACCTGTTTGTCTGTGTGTGTGTGTGTGTGTGTGTGTGTGTGTGTGTGTTTGTCTGTCTCTGTGTATCCATGTTTCTTTGTGTATGTGTGTGTGTGTGTG
>JBBPDH010000037.1:7380629-7403276 GCA_037974565.1 Clupeocharax schoutedeni
GCAGTAATGTGTGTGTGTGTGCATGTGTGTGTGTGTGTGTGTGTGTGTGTCTGTCTCTCTGTGTATCTGTGCAGTAATGTGTGTGTGTGTGTGTGTGTGTGTGTGTGTGTGTCTGTCTGTCTCTCTGTGTATCTGTGCAGTAATGTGTGTGTGTATGTGTGTGTGTGTGTGTGTGTCTGTGTATCTGTGCAGTAATTCTGATTCTGATTCAGAAAAAATCTAATTGATGAATTCAAACCCTGTTGAACTTCAAGTATGTGTATCGTTACACCCCCAGTAGACAAACACAGACAGACAGACAGACAGACAGACCCAACACTGGCTTTTTTCTGCCCATGGTTGTAACCTCAGGCCTCTGCCATGGCGGCCTTCTCGTTGCCTCTGGAGACAGTTGCCAGGCGCCCTAAAACTCCCAGCATGCTGCAGAAGCCTCGAACCCCATAAGTCAGCAGTGAAGGTGAAAGGCGTGGCGTGGCCTCCTTGCTCTGTCCTGGAGGTAGAGAAAAGAGAGGGAGTTTTTTATGGTAGCATGTCCCTCTGTGAGGGGTACTGTCTAGGCGAAGGTGAAGAAAAGACGAGCACACGCTTTGTGCCCGGGCGCCCTCCTCATTTCACTAAAGCGAGGCCATTTAGCCACGCCGTGTCACTGTTACCTAGCAACAGTTTAATTAAAATGGCATCAGCGACCTGGGAGCCTTTTTTCCTGCAGAAAAGCGGGGACTCTATTTTTGATTTTTTTTTTAAGGAAGCCAAAAACGAACGGCATATTTATGTTGCCACATCATTCCTCCTTTTTGTCCTCCTTATTTGCCACATTCTTAACGCCCATCGCCTCTCGTGATTGTGACATAAGCAAATCTGTCTCACTTTCATTGCAAGCAAAATGAACGCAGAAAAAAACAAAAAACAGTGTGTGACAACACTGAGCAGCTCTGAAGCTAAATTGCACTAAAAAAGAAATGAGATGAATTCCAAAAAGAAAAAAAGAAAATTCTTGCTTTTCTTCATTTAATGTATATGCAATTGTGTCATTTACTGTATTGTGTTTTCATATTATTTGCCTGAAACAGTGACCTATTGCAGACTGAAATATTCATGTAAATGTATTTGCTTCCCATGAAGAAAATAATTAAAGGGTGGCATATGGAAGAGAGAAAATTCATTTATGTCTGCATTTGCCTATTTAAATGAAACACAGCAACAACAACTGCAGTGTCATTTATGTGATGTCCTGAGGCAAAACAGCACTGCAAGTTCAGGGTGGATGCACTGCTGGCTGGTGTTAGAACAAGAATGACAATTATTCATTATAGATAGATAGATGGAGAGATGGATAGATAGACAGATAGACAGATTGACAGATCTACTTTTCATTATGTGCTGAGAGCATCCTGATCAAACTCAAACATTTCAGATGAGTGTTTGTGTGGGTGTTCTGATGAATCAGGGCCAGCGAATTCAAATAAAATGAATCAAAATATTGCAGGCCAATAGTTAATTAGGCCACATCTGCAACGGACTGTAATTTATTGTACAGCATTTTCAGTAAATAGCAAAAAATACAGTGTGGTTATGTGGTCCATGTCATGTAGCCCAAAAGTGACAGACAGATGAATGCAGACAGAAACAGTGAAAAAAAGATATTTCATCTACATATATATTCTTTTTATTTTCAGATGAACACATCTTTGGTATGAAGCCAGGCGGTGCACTTTTAAGACGGGGGTAGAAGGAAATAATGTAATTTCATAATTGTAAGGTCTCCACTTTGAAAGTTACTCAGTGAGTGTCACTTTCAAAAAATTGACGTGAGAATACATAGTGCCATGGGCTGCTCTGTGTCCTAAAAAGGTGATGAAGGAGAATTTTAGATCAGGCTGAGGGAACGATGGAACCTAATTTTAACTATTTCTCCTGAGACCTCTTCTGTTGCCGCTGCAAATGAGTCGTTACTTTCCATTTGCTTTCTGTCAATTTGAGGTTCAGGAAAACACACAACATAGTTTTTGGGCATAAAATTCGGCTACGTTCGCCAGATAAAAGTGGGTCCGCCTGAGAAAGAGAGGCGTCTTTTATGTGAGCTCCAGCATGGTACAAATTGTGTTTCTTAAATTAGTCTTCAACTTCAAATGATAAAGTCTGTATATCCCACATTCCGAAGTAGACAGGAAATGTCAGAGCCGCAAAGCATTTAACCTATTTTAGAAATCATTTATGAGGACGTTTTTAAAAAGCTTAATTTCCAAATGAGCCATTATACACCAAAGTGTAACCCGTGACCTTCAAACTTTTTACTGGATGGCATCGGAGATTTGGGGCAACAGTAAGGGTGTTGTGATTGACAATAATCTGTCACAGATGCATTTGTCTACTCTGCGTTTTTCCACAAAGGAGGGCTAGGTGGGAAAGGACACTAGCGGGTGTATGGATCCATCGCTGTCGGCCCATGTCTATTCCTCCAGACACACTCCTCCACTCTCACAATGACCACAATGATCGCACGCGGTCCTGCCCGGTCGTGGCAGACAATAGCCAGTGCCCGAGGCCATATGCTGGGCCTCTTGATGCAGGTTGGTCTACAGGGCTGTCTGTGGGAAAAGGGGGTCCTCGGGCTGGGCCAGACAAGAAAGGTCGTGAGGGTCTGTTAAAACCAGACTCTGGGGTAAGGTCACCGTCAAGCTCCTTTACAAAACCGGCCACTTTCAAAGCTGCGCACAAAAGAGGATGAAGCTTGATGGACCTGAGAAAACAGTCGTGAAATGATCTCTAGCACTAATGCTGGGTAATCACAACTTATTTTGCTTTGTTCACATTTGAAATTGGAATAAACTGGTCAAATGAATCCTGATGTTAATAAATAAATAAAAAAAACTTTTGACTGCAATCTCCATGGCAACCAAAACCAGAACTGGTTCTTCTCTTTTGTCCTAGCAATTTCAAATAAACTAAACTGCCTTATGATGCACCTTTGTATGAAAACACAGATTAGGCTGTACCCCTTGCTCGAAATATATGATTAAAAGCGAAGCAACTAATATGTGCGGCAGGTTTCTATATGCAGGAGAGGCCTTCTTTGTGCCCTTCCCCCATACCACACAAACACTGCCATCTCCAACTCTCATTACTATGCATATAACCCTCTCACAGTAACGTGCATTAATTAGCGTCGAGATAACTAGCTGCACCCTCCCATTCACAGTCTCAGGCTCTTTCATTAGCATGACAGTGGCTCATACGCTTGCTCCTCCATGCCATCCTAGGGCCCCAGGTTTGAAAGAGGACTCATTGGGCGCAAATCTTCAGGCTCTTTTTGTCCTTGGCCTCATATGACATCGTTCTAATAAGCTAGCAGGGCTTGTTGACCGCTAAAAGTATGTGTTACTTGCTCTCTCAGCCTTCTTTCCTCACTCACCTCATTCCAGCTAAACTACCTTGTGTGAATATTGCACTGCTTTGACCCTCAGGGCTTCTGGCTTATATGGATAGAGATAATGACAAAAAAAGTGTTAATGTCAACATGCTAGTTTTCTTAATCTTAATCCACTTTCTTTACAGATTCCTCAGATGATGTCTGTCCCTGTCCACTACCAACCTCCTCCTTTTAGAGCGATCTGGACCAATTGTGGTCCTGCAACACTAGCTCAGTTCGGCACGGCCTCGCTCGGATTTCAAGGTAAAGCGTCTCATTAGCTCTGGCCCTTGAAAGACGCCAGGACCATCTCGTTTTCAGTTACGGATTCCCTTTGAATAGAGTGAGCAAGGCAGAGAGGCAAGAGTGGATCCTTTACTACCTGAGAGGAAAAGGAGGGGGAAGGCCTGCTGAGGCCCCAGTAATTTCTCCCAGTCATTACAGCCTTGTGCCACCAACGCATCTCGACGTCATTTCAGCCTGGCTTGAGGATAAAAAAGCTTTTAGGCATTAAAAAGAAAGCAGGCCTCAGGTTAAGGAAAGGCCTGTGAGGGGAATGCTTAGTGTAGCATTATTAGCTTTACGTTTTTACATGAGTGTCCTGAATTTTTTTCCTGGACTGATAAGAATACGCAGTGAAAAATAAATCATTACACCACTCATTCTCCAAACTACCCAAATATAAGCAAATGAAATCGACTGTGTTAAAGCTAAAGTGGACTTGTTTAGGACTGTTCTCTTGACATTTCAAATCATAACGCAAAACGAAGAAAGAATCTCCTCTACAATTTGTTTCGTGTTCTCTTCCTAAGCTAAAAATGATGCAGAAAAATCTCATTTCTGTATACTATATACTACATACTATATACAACATAACCCACATTCTAAGCACACAATAACCTACAAATTTTAGGGGGAGAAAACAAGACAATGTGTCTATTTAAAATTAAATAATCAGAATCAGGAAACTTTATTGATGCCAGAGGAAACTGTTTAATAGAGTGATAATCCAAGGTCATGATCATGGAAATATGCCTCTCAGGTTATATTTTCACTTCGTTTTTTGTTTAAATTTATTGTGCCTCGAACAAAATGTCTGATTTGTAGGTGCATTGGCTCTTCAGTTCATTTTTGAGTAGTGGCACAACTGAATAAGACTGATAAGCAGCATAAGGTCATGGTGCTCTTCAATAATAATCTGTTATAATTCACCATAAAATAATAATTTGTAATAATTCACCATAAATAATAATTTGTAATAATTCATCATAAAATGTACTTTTGTGTAAAATTTAAGTTTTAGCCATCCACAAAAATCATACAAACAATGAATATATATATAGAAATGTAAATGTATATATATATATATATGTGTGTGTGTGTGTGTGTGTGTGTGTGTGTGTGTGTGCTGAAAAAGGCATAAACTCTGGTTCTCTGGAATTTCCCTCCAGTACCTTATACTGTGTAGTTAAATGCAGAAATGTTGTGTTTCAATCTTTTCCACTCTTGCCTGAGGAGGCAGGACTCAAGGCGTTAGAGTAGAACACTTGGCTTTCAGTGCGGCTTGAGCTGCTTGTTGCTTCTTCTAATGATCCACCTCTCGGAGAAAGCTGAGAAAGCGGTCTTCTCTAATGAGGACTTGCTTAGAGCAAGGCCCAGCGAGGACTGACAAGGCTGGGGCCGGACATGGCACAGCGTATTCAGAACACTAACCCTACACTTGACTAATAACTCTGCTTAGCATAGACTCAATGATTTTTTTTTGTAGTTTTAAAATGGGATGACCATGTCTTCAAACCCTAACAAACCCTTGCTTGTACACAATGGCATCATAAACATAGGATAATACACATTTAGTTCTGGTACAAAA
Source organism: Clupeocharax schoutedeni (assembly GCA_037974565.1). NCBI lineage: Eukaryota > Metazoa > Chordata > Actinopteri > Characiformes > Alestidae > Clupeocharax > Clupeocharax schoutedeni. Next base: position 7,385,909 of record JBBPDH010000037.1, read on the forward strand.
CAAAACTTAAAAAGTTTAAATTCTGGTTCTTTATTTTGAACCTGAACAGTGACCTGTAATAGGTACTTAATAGGTGTTAACAAATGATTTACACACAGTGAATACAAATGTGTTCCAACTATCCAGCTGTTATGCCCCCATAAAACACCCACCAACCCAGATAATGTAATTTAATAGCAATCTATGCAGCTCATTTCAAATGGAAATGTAGGATAGGACTGTGAGATCATGTGCAAATTGGTGCAATTATTGTTAGATTTATTGTTAAATTTATTGTAATGTTTAAGCAGGATTTTTTTTTTACTGTAGCTTGATGTCCTTGTATTTGTTTTAACATTGCTTTACTTGGAAATAAAGTAAAGCAAAGCTGTTGGTGGCAAAGCACATTTAGATCTGAAATTTGCTGGCCAATAGAAAAAGGTCCACAATCTGCCTAAAGATTTCTCCATTTTGACCAAAATCAAGAGCTCTTTAAAATGACTATAAGGGTAGAAATGTTTGTCATTAATGATTAAAAGCCAATAAGGTTAATCTGTTTAGCTGCAGCTGTTATACTGACATCTTTGTAATCCTTTTCAGGGAATACTTTAGAAATGCAATGTGCAGAATCAGCCTCTTATTTTTGGGAACACCAAACAGAGAACAGAGGTGGCAAAAAAGGTGTCTTTTTCACAGTCTTTGGAGTGACAGCATAGAATTACCCATTTCGAAACTTTAAATGGATGGTTCTTCAAAAGAAATTGTAAACTTGTAGTAAAAACTATTTAAAATATATATTAAAACCTTTTATAAAATGTAAAGGTTATATATCAACACTCCAACCCATAGAAATGTTCCTTTATGATGTGGAGGTACGTTAAACTTTAAAAAGGCTCAACATGCACACACACACACACACACACATTTATTTCATTTCTTAAAACAGTTCTTTAAATAACCCGTCTCTTTCTTTAGAGTTCTTTAGAGAGTTTTCTTCTGTGGTGTCATTCGCTCACACAACCCTTTTTGTTTCCATTTGGCACCTTTATTTTTAAACAGGGTTAAGCGAATAATGCAGAAAATAGACCATCACAGGATAGTGTGACAGTTAACGATGCATGGGACACATGGATAAAGCAGGACGTATCAAGGCCAGTTCCACGCTGGACGTCAAAGTCTCAAAGTCGTAAACTGACTCAAGTCTCAAGCAACCCACAGCTGCACTTCTTTTTGAGAAGAGCTGCTGAACTTTTGGGAACACTCTATGGATTCCATATATTATTCAAGTAGGAGGTTGCAGGCCTCATCCTGACTGCAGTAAGACGTTAAATGAAACGACTTGCAGCCCTCAGCAGGCAATGAAGTGAAGAAGGGGAGTTCAAACAGGAGGAGCGTGTTGGGACCGGGCAAATCAAAGGCACAGAGGATGGAGTACTGAGAAACACACACACACTTGCCTCACAGCGCTCCGCAGGGGCTAAAGCACTCCGGCCAGCCTCGGGCTGTGTGTGAGAGCGCAAGAGGTGTGTGCAGGATTAGCTCCACCATAGAGATGCATGTGTGGCCGCTTCCACGCAGCCGCTCGTGCGTGATTGACTCCGACAGAGTCTCAGTAGAGGAGCTGAGCACTCACACTACAAAGATGCCTCTCATGTGGAAGTGTGCGGACACTGACAGGAGTGTGCAAAGATTTCGAAAACGAGCAGATGAATCAGTCATATATGGTTACGCTGTTCTATTTAAATACTCATGCCAACAAAGGTTCTTGACTTTAATTGGTGAAGAACCGTTACATAGAGGTTCTTTAAGCAAAAGTTGTTCTTCTATATAAATATTTAATGCCAATTTTAAGCCATTGCAAATGTGAACATTTCCTTAAATTGTGCTCCAAGCCTTTATTTTGCCAAGAATATCGATACCAATTAATATTTCCAGACATAAGGCTTGAGCACTACGTTGTTTTCAGATTGTGTCAAACACATTCTGTGTTACTATAATTCATTATAATTAAATTCAACCAATTAACACAGTCAGTGCTAAATAAGTTAGGATGAAGTTAACTTGCAGCTCTTACAGTTTGAAAATTGTGCATTTTTAAATTGTGATTTTGATATAAAAGTATTTAATGGTTTATGTAGATATTCTATATAGATATTCTGTGTTTTTCTTAAATATACTGCAGTAGATTCAGCAGTTAAAGACTTATAGGACAGTGTATTGGCTTTTATAGGACTCCATTGTTATGTTAACTCTTTTCCCTCTAATTGTTTAATTAGTTTAATAATTTGATAGTCCCGTAATTTAATGCTTAATCTGAGTAATTGTTATCATTAAAATTCTGATTGAAATATATGGGAATATATTGGACAACTTGACAACTTGGGCTGGAGTTCTGGGCAGCTTCCTCAGAGGGCTGGACTTCTCTTTGATGAATTCAGACAGACCTCTGACAAAGGATGAGCAAAGGGGTGGTGCTGAGGTGCACAGAAAATGGAGAAGATGGAAATTGATAGTACATTAGATTGAAAGGAGGAGAAGCTTCAGGCCTGGTCCTCCTCTCAAAGTTCAGTTATTTCACAACTCCATTTTGTTTCTGAGCTGTTTTTAGGTATATTGCTGAGGACACAGCCGTTATGGACATCAGCCAGTATGAGCTGGTTTGTTAGAAAGTAACATGGGACAGTGTTAAAAAGTGTTACCTCATAAAAATGGTGTGTTAGGTTATAAATGATGTTGTGTTATTATAGACTGTTAGGTATAAAGGGACAGCATTAGATGATGAAGAACAATGTATCGGTTATATGGTAATGTGTCATGTCAAAAACAACAGTGTGTTAAACACTGTTTATGAAGGGTTATGAAGGACAATACATTCAATCATAAAGGAGGGTGCGTTAGGAAATATAATGCGTTGTATTAGGTCATATGAAGCTGTATGTTTGGTCATAAAGGACAGAGAATATGGGGCAGTATGAAAGTGATAAAAGACAAATAATTGTGTGTTAGGTATATGGCACCGTAGTTAGGTTAAGAACAGCATGTTAGGTAATGTGGGACAGTGTGTTTGCTCATACTGGACAATATATCAGGTCATAAAGGACAGATGATATGGGTCAGTGTGTTAAGTGATGTGTGTTAAGTGTTATGTCATTAAGGACAATATGTTAGGTCATACATGTGGTAGGAAATATGATAAAGAATGTCATAAAAGACAGATATGGGGCAGTATGTTATATGGCACTGTGTGGTAAGTCTTAACAAATGTGTTAAGTAATTTCATCACAGTGCTTTACTTTATAACAAGCAGTGTGTTAAGTCAGAAAGGACAGCATCTTAGGTTATAATAAACACTACATCAGATCACTAAAGAACAGTGTGCTGGCTAATAATACTGTAAGCCAATTTACTTGACTACAGTATTATTCGATAATTTTGTAAAGAACTACGGATAACAGAGAATAGAGTGTTAGTCACAATGTGTCAGAGATAATATGCTTAATAGGCCATAAAGAACAGTGTGTTAAGTCAAAATGAAAAGCCAAATAGGTAATAATGTACAGGGCATTAGCTAATAAAGAACAACATGTTAAGTAGTAAAGGTTATATGGTAAACTGCTATAAAGAACAGAGTGGTGGCTAATAATACTGTAAGACAACATTATGGAAATATTAAGTGAAAGTGATCATTTGGTCATATGTGAACACACCACTGCACACAGTGTGAACAGCACGAAAGTCACCCTCTGCATTTAACCCATTCACCAAGTGAAGCAGGGGGCAGCCATGAACACAGCGCCCGGGGAGCAGTGCGTGGGGACGGTACCTTGCTCAGGGTAGCTCGGCGGTGCCTAGCGGCCTTGGGAATCGAACCTGGACTTTCTGATCACAGGGCGAATGCCCTAACCACTAGGCTACCAGCTGCCCCATTAGGTAATGGTGTAGTGTGTTAAGTAGTAAAGCAAAGTGTGTTAGCTAATATACTACAGTGGGTTAAGTCATAAAGAACAGCATATCATATGTCATAGTGCGTTAAATCACTAAAGAACTTGTTAATAATACTGTGATATCACTGTAAACCTAAAGCCTAAACTCATGAAGTGTAAAGCACTGTGTGTTGGGTAATATGACACAGTGTATAAAGTCATAAAGAACAGCAAATTAGATAATAATGTACAATACAATCACAAAACATCAATGTGATGTCTTATAATACTGTAAGCCTTACAATCTTTGCTTTGAAATAAAACACTAATAGGCGTCAGCTAAAATTAGAATACACCGTTTTTTAAGAGTCTTGTTATTAGTTGATAGCTGGGTAATACCTACATCTAATATATTCTTAGAGGCAGGATGGCTGTTTGTAGTCTGACACACCTTTGATTTGCAGATAGCACTGTTTTATTGCACAATTTCAAAGCGACAAGCTATGCAACACAAATTCATTAAAAATGCAGGCTGCGACCAAAGCCAAGTACAGAAGTACAGCCTGAAATATCCTGGTTCTTTTTTGCCACCCTTAATTAATTAAAAAATGTACACTCCACTACACCTCCCCCACTTTCTTTCATAAATACACACAGCCACACACACAAACACAAACGCACACACACATGCGGTCACAAACACACAAATACACATAAATACTGTGGCCCCCCACCGAGTGCCTAAGGAGATGAAAGCCAGTGCAGCTGCAACCACCCCGGTGCGGTGCAGTGCTCTCAGGAGGAGCTCTCAGCATGACACAAAGCAATGGCGCAATGCACACACGCACACACACACACACACCATAAAAATATCATATACCTTTGGTTATATAGAGATGCAGCTCAGATGCAGTGATAGGTCAAAAAATATGTTTATATTAGACTCTAACCAATATTTGGTTTGGAGATAATCATCATTATACCACAGATTCTGATGTTTATTATTATATTTTGAAAGAATAATGAGATCATTCCTGAAATATACTTTACATATACTTTACATTACTGATGTCTAAACAGTCAAAACACTAAAGACTAAAGAAAACTAGGTTTTGAACCAGACATTCTGCATTTGTGTAAATGTTTAAACGCAGTATTAGTAGATTACATCAGGTAAACGATACTTAACAAAATTCTAACAATAATGTCATTATGAAGTGTATATACCGCTTTGAGTGGCTTGATTACTAAAATAGAGTCACCACTCACAGCTGGTGTAGTTCGATTCCAGTGCTGACATTTATCATAATTAGTATTTCTCAGCTTGCTGCTTATAATAAGTTTTTTTTGGGGATTGTTCTGTCTTTTAGAGGCTGTTATAGTTGATTGGTTAGAAAGGTGGAATGATACTTAAGGAGATTCAGTCGATGGGCCGTACTTGGTAGATATTGACACTCACGGAATGCCACTCAGCCAATCATGTGCCGGATGACTGTGCTCCAATGTTACATCAGAAAATCACAACCAAACAACATCCAACATCCAAAATGAGATGATAACTCTTTTTTGAGATTTCAGTGTTTGTTATTCAGTTGTTTAATATTTAATTGATTTAAAGCTAAGTTTTTTAAGAACTGAGAAAGTACAGTTATATGTAATATATCAATCAGTACAGCACTGTTTAAGTAAAGCAATAGAGGTAAGTCTTGTACCTGATCATATCAAATCATACAATCATCGGTACTGGCCATATTGGCCCAGCCCCAGTCTGTCTAAAATAACAAGGTTCATATTCCCATGCAATATTTACATCCATAGGTGATTTTATTCTAAGAACACACCTGTTTAAACTATAGTTAGTTTACAAAGACCTGAATCCTTGGTATAATACAGACCATCAAGAGAACTAGTCCAATCTACATATATTAACACAACATCTTCTCTTTTTACAGAAGTTTAGACCACAGTTTCCATCCAAAATGTCAATAAATACAGCCTGACTCCAACTACAAATCATCCAAATCTGGATTAGCTTTAGACCCGTCTTATTTCTTCCATCATCTTATTGGCCAGAATGAGCACTGGACCAATCACTGAGGAAGCTTTGTTTGAAGAACACTGGGATGCCCTTCAGTGCTTTGGCCCCATTCATCTCACCAAATAATCCCTTTAAGAATTTAACCGGCGAGGAGAACGGGGACGAAACCATGCCAGTAATAGTGCTGAGAACCTTGGACGGCTGTATGAATATTTACCCTGTCATCATTGCTAGAGGACGCAGATAAATCTCTCTGCTTTGGCTGCTCAGGCTTCAGGGTGAAGACTGGTGGGGTGGGGTGGGGTGGGGAGGGGGAGATGAGGGAAAGAGAAAATGAGAAGATGGCTGACAGTGAAGGAATCAGCTGCTGGACGAAGACAGGTGCTGAATTCTTTATACTGTACAAGCATTCTGATCACAGTGGATAATACAAGCAATATACCGCTGTAGCTTATAGGTTATAGCCTGACAACGGACATACACACCATGAGCTCGAAACTCCAACAGACAGCTGATTAATTAAAGTCCCAAGCTGGACTTAATCTAATTCCCTATATTACATCTTTTTCAAATTAAGCGCCATTCATTAAGAAGTGCAGTGAATTAATATTGTGGTGTGATGCCATTTGATGACACAGACGCATACCATATCATCTGTGAGCATCTCAGATATTGGAAATGGAGTATTGCTTCAGCTTGTTTGTCCACAATATGTGTAACTTGAATGGCCCTCTTGGGTACACTTCATCTTATTGTGGGGGTATTACAAACCTGTCCGACTTTAATGGGCAAAGTATTGTTCCTCTTATGCAACGTGTTTATCCGCTCCAACCTATGACATTTCATCTAGTAGCATTAAAACATACAATTTTTCATGCTTTGTCGGACAGAGTGTTCGGATAAGCTTAGCCTTGCCTCTAGTTTCAGCATGATATGAAAGTTAGTGCCTGTTTGCTATTGGTTCCTCACTGAACAGATAGACCAATGGCGAGCAATGGTGCCATGCTATGATGACATCACCACTGCAGTGACCTCATCTCACTTTCAGCGCATCTTAGTAGTTATTCTTTTCTTCTCCATGTTGTGATTCTCTCTCTCTCTCTCTCTCTCTCTCTCCCTCTCTCCCTCTCTCTCTCTCTCTCTCTCTCTCGCTCTATCTCTCACTGTCTCTCACACACACATACTCACACAGATCCACACACACACACATACACACACACACACACACACACACAGAAGCCCCCCATATGCATGGAGTGCTCAGCCCCTGTACTCCAGAGGCCTTTAGGAGGGCAGCAAGCCGGAAAATGACCACATGCCGTCCTGGTCAACTCTGCCACTCCCAGTTCAGCCTGGTTCTCAGGGAGCTATTGAGGGGCTTCGTCATCTCCAAGCCAAAGTCTACCATAGCCGGGGTCAAGCCTGAATGGGAGACCCCCGGCATGGGACAATAGGGTCCAGGAACGTGGGAAAAACACATCAGACGGCTGCCTGTCACGAAGACGAGGCAGGTCAGTGGCCTTTGAAAGCTGTCCCGTGGGAGCACTTTATGTCAATAGAGGATGGCCAAACAAAGAAAGAGTCCTTAGCTAAACATATTCATATCCCGTAACGTGGCTGCTTCATTAGGCCTAAATCCACACTGGACTGGGATCTGTGCAAATTCCACCTGGCCTGATAAGTTTCAGTTCATATCATTCTACGGTTTGTTGTATAGAGCTCTTTCAACATACATGTGATACATTGGCAATATATTCTACAAAGTAAAGGTACGGGTAAAAATAAGGTCCACGGTAAATATATTCTAATATAGATTTCTGCTTCCTCTCTTTATCTAGTTTCTGGACATTAGGCAGTAAAAATCACAGTAATAACACAGTAGTTATTATTTCTCTTTTAGCAGCCCCAGCCATTTAACCTCTGACCTATAGGATGTCTAACAGTCACCCCTGTTTGCTGGTGTCCATATGGAGGGGATCAATAGGCTGGTAAAATGACCTATTTTGAAAAGGACAGGAAACTCCTCATGGGCAACCTGACCAGTCTATTACTGACCACTTTAATGGTCACTATCAACTTGATCTTTGACCCCGGTTCTCACTAGGCTGCAGACCCTATTCGTGGGACACACGATCAGTTAGGCTTGTTAGGCTTTATGGAAAAAAGACATTATGTATACGGTTGTAATGATATTTTGTCATTTACATGAAACTATTTAACTATTTAAATTAACATTAAACTATTATAGAGTTTTAACAACAATTAGTTCTGATGTGCAATCTGATTGGCTGAGAAGTGTACAATCGAAACTATCATTCTACGGAGCACTGCTTGCTAATTAACGCCTTGCTTTTAGCTTCAGCTAAATCATTTATTTGTTTTAAGCAGAAATGTTATAAATTTATTCACTTCCGATTTTGTTCAGATTCTGAAGAAGACAGCAGACCTACATCAAATCCCGAACCTGTCCTTTCATGGTTGACAACTGTGATGGTGAAACAACTAAACAAATCAGAATGAGCCAGCAAAGAGAAAACTCTGCAAACCAGATGGCCTGTAAAGTGTGACATTCAGTTCAATTGGGCAGTTGCTGAAAAAGCTGAACTTGGTAATGTGTTCGTTTCATGGTTCTATTCATAACAAATTTGACTAAAGGATTTGAAGCAATGTCCAAGGCTTGTCTGATTTACTCTTTCATTATATTGCAGAAATGAAACAATAGTAATAATAATAATGTTATAATAAATGCATGATTCTATTCTTGATACACCATGTGCATTTGTTCTTGAAACTTTTTACAATATATGATTTATACACATCATCACACAAGGCTTGGTAAAAGAGGAAGTGTTGAGCACTGAGCACATTATTCATCAGGGGATTTCAGGCACGTGTGGCACTGGCCGTGCTCTAAGGTCAAGCCTCTAGTAGCTGTGGCCATGCTAGTGGCCATCCTCTAAATGGACAAAGGCTCTTGTTAGTTTAAATCACTTGGCAACGCCCTGTCGGTGACCTCATTAAGGTCCTAAATGTGTCTGGTCATGGTGGAGAAGCATTGGGGTCTTAACTCTTATGACCCTGAACCCACGACCTTCTCCCAAAGGAGATGGTCTCTGGTGGACTACAGGCCTGAAGACCGTTGGTCTTCATGAAGAGGAAACATTTCATTTGTTAACGTGACTGATGAAATAACAGACACCATTAAATATCATTGCAAAATGATTTATAAACCAATATATGGTTTAGAACTAGTTAACAAAAATAAATCTAGTTCTAGGCCCACCCATACAGTTCTAGGAAAAGCCATTTTACATTAATCATAAACTTTTACATCATGATTAATTACTTATACTCATATTTTGCAGTTACAGAAGTGGTACTATATAAAAAACATTGACTGAAAGCTTCTTTGAGCATTGCTCAAAAGAACCCATTCTGACATCTAAGATCTAAGAGCTTCAAAACTTCGCAGGTCTTGACCTTGGTTATAAAGTGTTGAAAGATTTGGGATACGTGAGTCTTAAAGTAATAAAAAGAAACCCTTTGTCTGGAATATTGAACACTTGATGGGCCCTTACATGCCCCAGTCAACGATAGCAACCGGTATTAGTAAATACTCCAGACTTTTGGCCTGACCCGGGCTTCTGGGCCTCTTGTTTGAATGGGTCAAGCTGCAGGAGAAGCCAGAGTTGGCGCCTAGGCCCCAGAGTCTTCCCCCCCAAACAACTCCCATTCACTCTTTATCCCTTTTTCCCCTTCTCCAGCCTCCTGTCCTCCTTGCTCTCCCATCGCTGGCTGTGCGTGGGCAGGTAAGAACTCCGGCCAGCCTGCCGCTCGCCCTCCAGGATGGCAGATTAGAACACGTCCACCCGCCAGCCCCTTTCATCCTTGGCCAGAGCGCTGGCGGGTGGGCCAGTCCAGAGAAAGATCCGCTCTTTTTCTCTCTCTCTATCTCTCTCTCGCCCCTGCCTCCTTTTTCTCTTCAGCATGAGGGGAGGTGGCTTGGGCTGGGGGAGACGAACCAAGTGGCATGAAAAGAGGGGGAAGAGGGGTGGGCACTGGAGGGAAGGGGGGAAAAAGCCGAAGAAAAAAGGAGAACGAACGTTGTCCTTTTCAAATGGATGGGAAATGATTCGAGGGGGGGATTTGCTGACAATTATACGGTGCGGGCTAATCAATTCAGCCCATTCACGGTGTGGAGTGGACTGATCCGCCCGAACAAAGGGCTGGTCGGCGGGGGAGGTACCTGAGAAATGGGCCGTCCCGGTGTAAGTAGCATGGGGAGACGCCTCCCCCCCTCCGAAACAGCACCAGAGCATATGGCCTGGCTATGAACTTATTAGCTAGAGGATTAAGACCAAAGCCAGGAGCCAGAGGGCCACACCGCGGCCCCCTCAAGACCTGTGTGCTGAGGTGTGGTTCTCCTCAGCCATAAAGACATGATACTTTCCTTTAAACAGGTTCTCTTGGAGAGGGATCGGTTTAAATGTCTGCCTACAGTATATCTCACAATATGTCATCGATGTCAAAACAAATAGGAGAAGGAAATGACAGCAGGTGTTCATGTAACCTAAAATGGTGTGATTTCCAAAATTTATGTAGGTCCACGCATCATGAAGATGCAACATGTGGGCAGCTGGCATTTTCAAAAGGTGGAAATAACATACGATTAAATGGCAAAAATAGTGTTAAAGTGTTATCTTATGACAGTGACAGCAGTGCTGCTTGCATGCCAGTAAAGGATCTAGAGGCTTGACTTTGATCGTCAGTGACCAAGCATGGTTTCGCCTCACAGACCCTGAATTTTTTGTGCCAATTTGAAGTTTCTCATTAGCTGCACTGATGGCTGCCGAGGTGGTATTATGCTCAGAGCTGCTGAAAGGGGACTGGAGAGAGGCCGGCTTGCGCAGTGGGTATATTCATGAGCAGATCTCGCTCAGGAGGAAGGCTCTTCTCTGGACTTTGATGTGATGGAGAGAGTGACAGGTGATCGTGCCGCTCTTTCATGCCTGTCAGCAAGACTCCACGACCTCCTCAACCTCTCCTCTCACCTAGTGGCAGTCAACAAGCTCCTCCCTATGTGTGTTTAGGAGCTGAGGACGCCCACTCCGGTGCCAGACCGAGGTGGGTCTCCACCTGGTTCCTCTTGGTTCTAAGAGAAGGTCAGCGAGGTCATCCTTGCAGCACAAAAGGTGGGGGATTTGCGTTATTTAATAAATCCCTACTCCTCGTAAAGCGGACCCAAAGGTAAGACCAGGGTGCCCTCCTAGGGCTTAAGTCCAGATTATTGAGCAAGAGGAGGGTCCTAGAAGGTTCAGAACCACACAGAGGACAACGAAGGATGGAAGAAGAAGCTGCTACTCATTTTCTTTACTATTTTCTTTTCTTAGAGATCGATTTCTAACGTTTATCTTCATATCCCTTCTATCTTTCTTGTTTTCGTAGTGTCACCTTTCTCCTATCCTCTCTTTTTTTAAAACAGTATATGCCTGTTTTGATAACACCAGGGTTCTTGATCAATCTGTAATGGAGAGGCGCAAGAGTTTGTTTTTTCGTCCGTGGCCCTACCACTTCTGTCTTTACCGCAGAAGTGAACCAGCTTTAAGATTCATTAAGACAGGGCTGAGAGGTTGGCCGTTAATGAGAGAGGTTTCAACAGGGCCTGGCGGCTTCAGCAAGCCGCATGCTCCCTTACTCCCGTCTGTCACATGACGGCGAGGTTAACCCACTTCAGAGGGCTACGTCTTTACCGACGTCTCTCAGAACATCAAGGAGAATTGGTGAGTGCACCTCCTCTCATGCGCTACCGTAAAGACAATGCAATTCCTCCAATTTTGCTTCCCCCTCGCGCACACACACACACACACACACACACGAACGAGACAAAAATAGAAGAGGCTCGGTGCCTCAAACTGAAGAAGAAGTCCTTCTCATGGTCAGGCTTGTCACTCTCTATCAATACTTGCTCACATGTTCTTTTGGTGGCATTATTCTGCACACAAATATCTACAGGCTCACTTGGCACCTTCTTACCTCAGCTGTCGCTCGGTGAGGTGTCTTCAAAGAGGGTGCTGACAGAAGAACAATCAGCCACATCCAATTCTGCACTGTGTTCAGGCATAATTGAGAGCATCCATTTGTTTGGTTTAGTCAATTCGAGAACCAACTGTAATTTCAGATGTGTTCACTTGACACTTACTTGGTATTTGTCATCTCTAACATAGCGCACGACAAAAAGCTTGTACAGTATGCAAATGCACCGTATAGTAAGGATGCTCGGTTCAGAACAGTTTCATGAGTGACCAACGCACCTGATTCAACCCTTCATTATTTTCCAGGTTCGACTGTGTATTCCAGGAACAGATTTGAATACCACTGTTAAAACCCTACAAGCAACAATTATTTCTGCAATCAACCAATCTATAGCCTTTTATTCAATTAACGGTCTAATCAAATCATTAAGCCTTCTGTGGTTTCCTCTCATTTTGCCTGATAATTTAAGGTTGCAGAGCCTTTCTTCTTTCCTAACAATGGAAGCCTCTTAGCACCCAACACTTCCTATAATGCACTGCAATCTGTTGGAATGACGACATCCGTCATATGAATATAAATCACTTTTGATTTTGAGCATAAAACATTTTAGATTTGTACATACATGACATCCCTTATTGGCTTTCCTGGCACATCATTGCATTCCTACCCGACCTACCAACTATACCATACTCTTAGAAGAAAAAATATGTACTAAACTGTCACTGAGGCAGTGCTCCTCTCTCCTCTGGGATGTGCCCTCAGTACCTTTATTTATGGAACATAACTGTAACACTTCGAATTTTTAAGTTGTATTGATTCAATACAGCTCGTCTAGACTTCAATTCTTTTATTTATTTAAACAGTTTAGGCACAAATTCTAGTCCTACCTCTACATTATTCATATCTTGACACCTGTACCTGTACATCACCTTTTTCCTGACAGTACGAGTTATGTGTCGAAATAAGTAAATCTGTTGTAAACCTTTGGCGCAAGGCCTGAACACTTACAATGCTTAATGACCATGGGGAATTCTTTGGCCAGGAGCCATTTTCTTCATTTTCTTCGGCTGCTGTATCCCAGCCAAAACTAGCGTAGGCAAATTAGGTTATCCCTATTTACTGTCAACGGCTCTTTTAACTCCACTCAGCATAACATTTTTCGATGCCACCCGGAACACTCAATCCAGCTGCGACGGTACAGCCAGAGTACAGTGACCCGTGTCCAGAGGGTCAGGCAGGTTCGGGTGCAAGCACGTTTGGAAACTGGGGTATGCAAAGAAAAGAGGAGGAGGAGAGGAGTCAATGACACACACTCACACTCTCACCATGACGAACACATGGGGGGAGCGATAGATGAGGTCAATCTGCTGTCAGTAAGGCTGTGTTACTAGGAAAAGCCACAATGTCACGTTCACCTGTCAGGGAGTGTTAGCTGGCCTTGAGGTGACCAAAGGATGTGTGTGTGGGTGTGTTTGTGGGTGTGTGTGTGTGCAACATTGTGAGTGTGTGTGTGCTTCAAAACCCTTAACCTCACTGGCACAACCCATTCATACATCACAGGTGTGTCAATGTCACAGAGATCAGGGGACTTTTCAGATTTTGTTTATTATAGGTTTTGTTTCTAGAAAACAGACAGACACAGTGCAATAGTGTGTGTTCTAGGTACCTAGCACATTCATAAAAAAACGCATCGACCTATTGTAATGCATTGAATTCAGTATGATGAAAATTTCTGAATATATCTCGATGTCAGATGATATTTAAGTTAGCATGAATAAAGGCTATTGCTTCCTAGAGATCAGTACACTAAAAGAATCCCGCATAGCTTGTTTTGACTCTTTTGCTTCACAATGTTTCTTCAGTGACATTACTTGGTGAACCTTATGCAGCATTACAAATGATCATTAGGGCAGGATCTAGATGTACTAAAAAGAAAATCATTGTTTATTTTATTGTACAATTTTGAATGGTCTTTCCAAACACTGGTGCGCAGGACCTTTCAGATCTAAATGTTTATAGTTTGCAGAGGGCCTGATCTAAAACTAAAGTTTAACAAAGTGTATTTTGTGACATTACACTAGGTTTATGTTATTAAAATATTTTTCAAAGTACATTTTAAACCGACATTGTGGAATGCAACTATTAAAAATGTTTCTTTTTTAAAGAGGCAGGGGAATTTAACTTTCAAGAGGCCCAAATCAACATTGAGCAGCAATATTGTGTTTCAGCTCCATTACCAGTATTGTGGTTATAAAACTACAGGCCTGCTTTTGGTCAGTAGACTGGTTTTTATAAATAGCAACATTTACTAGCACATATTCCAAGAGGACTGTTCCTTCAAAACCTTTTCACCAGCTGCACACCTAAACTGCTTGTATAACAAGCCACCTATTACATTTATTAACTGATCCAGATGATGCCATGTTTTTTTTTCTCTTTCAGAGAGCACTAGTCCATTTTTGGGGATGCATTATGTGCTACAGCTTGAACAAAAGCCGCTGGAATAGCAGCACGACCTCTCCCGATTAACAAATGATGGAACTGTGGCTGCAAACAATTTAGCTTTCATCTGTAAATTACCACAAATACTACAATTGCTATTATTATTTTCTCAAACATGTCCATAATCCATTTAACAGTGAAAGCCAGCAGACGTGTCTATTTGACAGTGGCTGTTGGGAAGACGGAAAAGGTCATCTTACAGGATAATGAGAAATAAATTGAATAAATGTTAAATCAATGTTGGTCTGTGTTTTACTTTGTATTAAACTGAAAAATGAATCGATGTCGGCATGTCTTACCGTTATTTTTTTGCCATTTTGTTAAAATGGTCAGCAAGCACTAGTTCTTTTTTTTGTTTGTTTGTTTTTCATGAGGACACATATTTATTTAAGCCAATTAAATGGTACCAAACAAATCTGCCAATATGTAATAAAATATGAACGTTTGAATTACAAGAGCCCTGAGATTTTATCCAGTCATCATGAAATAGTGAATGGGTCACGATTCACAGTATTATTGTGAGAAATTGTGTCACACAATTGTGCATTGAGTAAAACAATGTAAAATCTCAACTAAAAACGATCAGAACACCTAGTCTGAAAACCAGGGAGTCGACAGACACAGAAGGAATCAACAGACAGGGAACGAATCGCAGCCCTGATCAAAGAATCAGGATGAACAATATCGCTGAAGAGAAGAGGAGAAAAATGACATCTATATGTGACAGATATAACGAAGCAACGTCAAATGACAGAACAATAGTATACAGTGTGCATGTATACTGTATGTCACACACACACACACACACACACACACAGGTTCCCATGTCACTCAACAAGCACTGGATGAAGACTGAAATATTCAAAATACCTCATTTGAATGAAAAAAGCAAAACTGGCAACAAAAAAAAGCCAATGAATACTAAAATAAGTCTCTTTTATTCTACACAGATGACAAATTCCACTCCAAATCAGATTATCAGCATTACTCTAGCTCTGTTAAAAGCTATTTATACTTTGTATTTGAGACAACTCCCTTTAGAGAACGCTGGCAAAAATAATGACTCAGAAGACAATAAGAAAGAGCTTGTGTGTATTCTTCGTTTTTTTTCCCCCTCTCTTTTTTTTGTCAGTAGTTGTTAGCGATCTGCTCTGTTTCTCAAAGACATGACTGAAGAACACGCACAAATATGCATGATCAAAAAAACCAGTTTTCCAGTTTTCATTGGACTGCGTGAAAAAAAAGATTAAAATGTACTTTTTGCACTGATTCATTTCTAACATCTCCCAAACAGCCCGAACTGTGGAGAGAGACAGTGTGAGTGAGGGGTGGGAGATGGGCTGTACTGTGGGTTTCCCCTTTAAAAATACGAAAACAACCCTGAATTAATTATTACTGCTCATCTCTTACATTATCAGGAATAAAAGATGTCTTTTTTTTTATCATCCTCCATTCCTCATTAACACACACACACACACACACGAAACAAAAGCTCTTCCCCTACCCCTCCTCAACTGAAGTCTGCCTCTAAAAGGGGTTTGTAATTTTAAGGGGGTTTCATACAGCTTTTGTTGATTTTGCTTTTGCACCCTCTATCAAAGGGCTCAGAGGAAGAGTGTTAATCAGGTAGGAGCTGTGGGGCTCAAAGAGGAGGGCCGGGGCCTTTGTGCTGGTATGAAAGGCTCGTCGAAGGGGCGTCTCTTCACGTTTCTTTACTTTCACCTGCTGCGACCCATTTGGTCTCTTTCAGAAAGAAAAAGCGGAGCAAGAAAATGAATAAAGAAAGAGACAGATGAGCAGCTCGTTCAGGCCAATGGCTTTATCAACAGCCACTTGGACTCTGCACACACCGCCACAGTGTCAGTGCTTTAACCACAGAGCTTCGATTACCGCGAAAACAATGTAGATTTTCACAAAGTCTGAACTCCGGGGAAACTCTGACTCGAAGATTTGTGTGAAGACATTTTAACCCGATCCATAAAGTGGTGGGGAGAAACGTCAGGAATGTGGCTCAAACCGGATGTCTGCAGTGGAGCTGCTTCTCCAATAGTTATATTATGATGCCATCTTGTGGACAGGGTGGTCCCAGTCTCACACGTTCTCTTGATATTCACATCAAAAGAGTAAATGCAAATTATTTTTCACCGGCAGAATTTCTGCTCATTTTCTCTGTTAAACAGCTCCGACTCAATCAGATAAGTGATGTCATACTATAGAAAACTGATCAGCTCTAGAGAAAAGTCGGTTTAG
Organism: Clupeocharax schoutedeni; assembly: GCA_037974565.1. NCBI lineage: Eukaryota > Metazoa > Chordata > Actinopteri > Characiformes > Alestidae > Clupeocharax > Clupeocharax schoutedeni. The sequence continues at coordinate 7,402,634 of JBBPDH010000037.1, forward strand.
ATCAATTATTTCTAGAAGCACTACGTTATTGAACGGGAATAATGACAGGATAGTAACAAAATTATTACCACAAGGGGGCGGCGACCAGAAAAGGGCAATATTGCAATTAGAATTTAAAGCACACGTGCAAAAAGTGAGGAAGGAACTTAGAGGAATTTTTTTAAGTATTCTCATTCTATTCTGTAATATTACAGATAATTATGTTGTAATATTTAAAAAAAATAATGTCTCTTACGTGTGGAATAAACATTTGTGAGGCCCAATAAATACCCCAATGTCTTTTTCCTGCTAAATGTACAAATTTAATTTCCAGCAATTTTTTTGACATTATAGAACTAAATACATGGTGGTACACACTTAAACTATGATGTATTAAACTGATACGTCCAGAATATATTCAGCAGCTAAAAAGCATCCTGACATTTCCTCTAAAAACACAGTTATGACTGTTATGAAAATGACTGAGAAATTTGTAACAGTCCGAAAACCCCATAACTTCAGACACATCACTACAGACGAATTACCTGCCATGTAAGGGCCAGTAAGCTTTATGGTGTTAGGTCAGACCACATAATATTTCATTTGGTAGTTATTGTTGTGATACCAGTCTATTGTGATACTAACAAATCATGAGATTTTGACC
>JBBPDH010000037.1:7431910-7444982 GCA_037974565.1 Clupeocharax schoutedeni
GAGGGTGTTCAAGTAAGAATTTCATTGTGCTCTGTACACTGTACTTTGTACAAATGACAATAAAACTTCAACTTCAAATCTTTACTTTGTCATAAATGGCCCAGTTCCTTTGAAACACAGGTACACTTAGCTACTATTGTTTTCCATGCTAATGGAGCACTGTGCCTGCTGCAGCTCTTACCTCTTTGAATTCACTGTACTCCTCCTCCGGCATGATTTTCTCCATGGAATAGCGCGCCCGCACTCGTAGGGAGCCTGGTTCGATTCCCTTCAGAGGCACATGAGAGCTCAGCGGGAACCACTCGTCAATCATCTGGCCCCTCTGCAGCCGGCTTAGCTGGCAGCGCATGAACACTGGTTGGACAAACACATGGGGCTTAATATATAACCGAACTCTTCATTTCCAATCATCTGAACAGCAGAGGGTGCCCTAATGCAAGGAAAGGCTGACAACGGCAGTAGAACTTAATTGAACTGCGTGGTTTTATGGGCTTATCTTTTAGCCCAGCATGTTTTCTTGTATGTATTTAACTGACTATGCAGAAGATATGAATCGGTATCTGTGAACTGTAATACAGATGTGTACTTACGAATGTCATTTTCTTTGCTCTTCTTTGTTTTGTTGCTCAGGCTGATTTCAAACCTGTTAATTTCACTGGATAAGTCGCTGAAAGAAAGCAAATAGCATTTCATCATTACAAGTGGGAAGCATTACCCTCTGAAAAGTTTCCAAACCACCTCCTGAATCCATCCACATTATAAGTTGGAATTAAATACAACCAACTCACTCAAAAATGAATTCTTCTGTGAACACAGGGTTCTGGCCCTCTCTTGGGTGAGTCTTGGCTACCTGCACACTATTCAGGTAGATGTTGCAGTAGGGGTTGGTGAAATGCTTCATGGGTAGTTTGTGGGCCTCTTCCACATAAAGCACTAAGCTGCTCACCTAAGAAAAGATTTGAGAATAGCTGTGTATTTTGATGCATGACTGTTATTACGTCAACAGATCAAATCAATTACTTAGGAACCATGAACAGTGAGCAAAGCCTCTTACCTGGCGGAGGCGCTTGTTGGAAGGAGCCTGTGCAGGTTTTCTTAGGTTACTGCAGAACGTCTGCAGGCATTTCATCCAATCCTATGAACATTGAAGAGCATGGTCAGACTGAGCATTTGTTTCTGCGACTGGATGAGCTACTATTCAGCTCCTACATACCTGGGCCTGCTCAGGTATGTCCCCCGCAAAGTAGAAAATGTATTGCTCCTCGCTAAAGTGCTGAACCACAATCTGGAAACAGTTTGGCCTGCATGACAACACACAATACTGAAATACCATTTGGGACAATTATTTATACGAGAAATTACTTCATCAAGCGTGTGCTCTGTGGTCAATAACACAACATGCTTAAGTACACTTAAAACTGCATTATGAGACCTGAAGGTGCTGGTTACCTGCCAAACAGACTGTCATGCACTCCATACACAGAGCACACACTCAGATCAATCAGCCCTTTGGGTTTGGTAGCACGTTTCTCGCTCTCAAAGTAAATTAGCTGAGCGTCATTGCCCTCCAGGATGAAGTACAGGTTCTTCCAACGTTTTCCTTTGCCTAAAGACACAAAAAGGTGCATGCAATGACCACTTAAAGTTTAAAGCACCATTGTTTAGTGACCTTTATGTACTGAACCTCATGGCCTTATTTTGCAGGGCTACCAACGAAGCTTTACCAGTGCAGCATAAGACCTCATTTATATGCAGTCACTGTCTTCATGAAGACTTTTACATTTTTTTTTTTTAAAAGACATTCTATGCATATAGAAAGGAATTCCGTGCACATTATAATTTTGGACCAGGTCTGTTAGATCGGTCATCGTGAAAGCTTTACGCAATGCAAAGAGCAGCTGATGTGCTCACATGATGTTAAAAACACCAGAGGCATGTCCTCAAGTGCCTAAACCACACAGAGAGCTACTTGCTTTATTATACAGAATCTGCCAAGTTCTGACTTTTTAGCTCTTCTGCCCCTGCACAGCTCAGAGCCCTGCTGTGTCTGTGTGGGATGATCAAACAGAGCCATAAGGCCATGAAGGTTTCACTAAGTAACATTAGCACACAGATTACGCCTGTTATAAAGTGCTTGATCTCCCTTTTCATCAGTTTTGTCCTGCTGAGCGAGTGCACAAATGGAATACAAATACATTTCAGGGTTTCAAACCAATTTGACTCATGTAAGAAGTGCTGGTAAGTGCATATAAAGACATTCAGCCTGTGCAGTTGGCTGCCATTCAGTACCTTTGTTGAACAGGAGGTATCCTTTCTTGACAATGTTTTTGTAGAAAGCATCTTTCGTTTTCCGCCGAATAGTGTTATAAATCTCTCTTCCGTCCACAGAGTCTGAGACCACTTCTTGCTGCTAAAAACAAACGACAAAAATATAAAAGTTAAACACCAAAAACACTTTTTAGCCCCCAGACAAAAAAGCAAAAGTTATGATTTCACCTACCTGGACCGAAACAGGATCTTTCAGGTTATAGCCCTCTACAATCTGCTCTTTTCTGTAATGCTCGATGATATCATCAACACTGCCAAGAAAAGCATTGTGGAAACAACATTAACTCACCACTGACTGCGATTTCTATTACTGAGGACAAAAAGTGTCCTTCTCTCAATATGACCATTCTTCACCTCAACTGATCAAAAAATGCTGAATGTATAATTTCACTAATGCTTCTAACAGACTTGCTTCATTAACTACCTAAAGGAATATTATAAGTTATAAATGGTCCTAAGATTTTAATTCCATAAGCTAGCTATTCCTGCCTCAAGTTGTTGTTCAGAACACTCAGGGTTACTTATTTATGTATTTATTTGATGTGAAACTAACAAGTAAAATCTTGATATTTTTATAAGCCAATTTTAGTTTTTGCCTAGTGAAATGTTACTTTGTTCACTAGAAACTTTACTTTGGAAATGTGTGGGATGACCTCTAGAATCCAGTCACTTAAAGCGAAATTGTTCATTTAACAGCGTGTGTTTATCTTCCATCGCTAGCTTGAGTCAGCAGCATGCTAGTCGCCGACATAGCGCAATACTGCCCCCTAGTGATGGGCACATGAAGCTCCGAAGCGTGTATTAAGTATAAGGGGGCGTGGCAGACGAAGCCTCGCTTCGAGGCGTGTATCGGCTAAGCAGAAAACCACGTGACCGATGACAAGCGAAGCCTCGGTTTGTTACGTCAGTGCTTCATCTTGAGTGTCACTTTCTGTATAAATGGGGGTGAATCCTGCCGGCACTTCGTGTCTTGTACGAGCGAGTATCGGAAAAAATTTCTTTTGTTTGTTTTATGGAACTTATATCTCATTCCCACATTTGCAGTTTCTATAATTAAGTAGTATTGTATTAGTGTTATGCCACTTCGCATTGTTATGTGCACATATTTTCTCCCATTTCACAGTATGTGATTATCTAATAAGTTTTTATATGTGCATTTATTTTGTATATTTTCATTCTCTCTCTCTCTCTCCATCTCTGTCAACACAATAAATGTGTCCACACAATAAAATGGTATAAATAAATATAAAGAGGGTAACATTTGTGTATTTGTCCAGTGATTGTGCTCAGTGCTTATGTGTGACATTTAGGGGAAATTTTATTGATTTTTGTTGAGGAAAATATATATTTTTTAAAAAGAAAATAAATTAATGCAAATAGTTAATGCGTTATTTTTAACAGCACTAATAGCGCAACAGAATGAAAATAAGTGAAGATAGACTTTATTTGCGCCTAAAGTAAATAATATGGATGTTTTAGCAGTTTTTTTTGGGGGGGGGGGGGCTTTGAAATTTACTCATTTGCGTACACTGCCTGCAGACTTTCTAAAATAATTTATTGCACAAACACAGGACTTAGATGATCGGATTGGGCAAATCTTCCAGATTTCAGTGATGTGTATGATGCTTCTGTCGCAGGATATGAGTTAAGGTCACAAAAATGAACGTAAAATGCGTTCGTTGAGTTCAAAAGTTGAACAAATGATATCAATTCATTCAAAACTTATCTTAAACTGTAACTACAATGTTGTTGCAATAGAGGAACAGTATATCTCCTTATCTATGTACCCTGTATATCTATGGTGAGAGATTAAATGTGAATGACCATGAATTCCCTGATAAAATTCTCTCTAATGACAGAGCTATGGGGGTGGCTATCTGCCCGTGCCTCGGGGGAAGCCCTCAGGCCTTGCCACTGCACTTCAAAGCCGTGGCCTCGGGACATACCTGTTGTAGTACCTCCCCCCCATCATGTACTGGTTGTTCGGGGTGGGGCAGATTTTGAACCTTTGGATGTTCTCACTGGTGCGGAAGAACAGTGAGTAGTCCCCTGGCGTGTTGTCCGATGGCCGCACCAGAAAGCCGCACACCTGGCCCACTGGAGGGAGGGAGGGGGCGGGGGGAGAGAGAGAGCAGAAAGGAAAGAGTGATTCACATGCTGCCCTCATAATGCTATAAAACAGTTATGAGCCATGGAATACTGTAATAAAGCAGTGATAAATGCTGATGTCATGCTCTAATGTAATGAGATTATGCACTCCAGCGAGGTCTTCATTCACAAGTTGGACAACAAAGGGAAGTTCACCACAATGTTTACAGCAGATAATCTTTTCATGGTCATGATGTAATTTCTGAACACAACTGTTTTAAATGTGTTTTTACACTTCAGGCTTTATTACATTGTCATTTTGAGCAAAGCATGCAACACAATTTTCTGCATTATGGGCAAAACATCAAAACTCCTAATGAAAATGGACAGTTTTTGGATCAAAGTTATACGCAAAAAATAAACTAGTTTGTTAAACGAACACATCCTCCATATGAATAATCATAAATGAGGCAAATATTAGTGCAGATCCAGACATACTGGCTTAAAAATACAAAAAATTTAAATATATGCCGTAACTTTGCAAAGGTTATTTTATTTTTTAAATTTAGGTAAAGAAAAAATAAATAAATAAAAAAACTGTAATTATGTATTTGTGTGCTCTCTGGAGGAGACGCGTACTTTTTTCCATTTAGAACATCAACAAATATGTAATTTGCCCAGAAGGGTCTAGACAGTTCTACATACAACTGAAATATACACACCTGTCATCAGCAGATTGTATGCCTCTTGTTTGCTGATTTTTCCATGGTACCAGCTATAAAGGCAAAATATGAAAATCAGCAAATCAAGTCGGAAGGGCAGCATTTCTGCCTGAGACTCAGTTTTGAATCAAGATACTTTACTCGGTTTATGATATATCGAATCTGAAGGAAACGACTGCGTGCTCCTGTCAACTTGTCGAAACATTTTGCAGTCTCTGGTAAGATTTATGGCCCGTATCCACTTGGCAAATGCTGCTTCTCAACCTGCACTTACCGTCACTCAACTCAACCAGAACTAGGGGTCAGTAGTTGTATTCCTAGTGCGGTAAAATGCGATCTCTTCTAGGAAAGCTAATTCTAGTAGGGTGTACATAGTAATTCCATGTAACCCACAGATCCTGTGCAAAATACTCTCTTATAACAAGTTTTTTCCACCCGTGACCCTCCTACATATTCCGAAACAGGGTTGCCTCAAACAACAGTCCGCTAGGCAGGAAAGATACACATCTTATAGTTAAATAAACTATAACTAGAAAAAAGAAGCTGCAAGCAGTTCATTGCCTAGTTATTTTATACAGTCGTTAATTGCATGATATCAGCAGATCAAGCTGTGGAGCCATTTCTATTAGGAAATGTTCTATTAGGCCAAGGTCACACATAATGATATGCATCACATTAGGTGTGTGTTGGCTCTAAGGAAGTACTGAGATATTTGGTTACCAATAAATATGAATATTCTTTTTGAAAAAGCCACATAAAGGCATTTGATATTAGGAGCCCCAGAATTCTACTCAGATATGTCAGCAAAATTTTAGGGGAAAAAAATGCAGTGTAATCTGATCCTCTCAGGGTAGAAACCTGATGATGTCTGAACATCAAGCACTAAAATGATATTCCTCTGGCGAGTGTAAAGCAGGCTTCCAGTAAAAAGCTGAGCTAAGAGTGGAGTCACTGGCCTTGAGAGAGCAGTAATACCTCTCAATTAAAACAAAGTGGCCTCTTCACGAGTGCTAGATTGCACATCTCTTTAAGTAGGCCATGGGTGTTAATCATTTTCCCTTAAATAAATGGTCAGACTGCAGTTCCATAAAGCGACACTGTCCCTGCCAGAAGAATTTCAATAAACATGAAACATTGATCACGTTAATTCTGCAGCCTCCATACAATATTGAATATAAAACATCGCAGTGGCTTACATTTTGCCCTCATGAGGATCCTCCTCTCGTCCCTGCAAACAAAGTCAGTCATTAATCACGCTGAGAGCCACTTCACAGCACTGGAGCCTGCAACCCAGTCTCTGTAAGAGCTCTCATAAAAGGACAATAGAGAAACTCTTCGGAGAGAATTAGAGATGTCATGACACCACTTTTCTTTTCCAATACAGATACTAAAACCTTCTGTATCAGTAGGTACGGATACCAATCTGTGGAAAACCTGACCGTCAAGTTTAAAAGACCCCTCCTCGGTCCATATTTGTGAATTTAATGATTTCAAATTAACATATATCTACTTATACAAGCTTACAGTTTAGGTCTGCCCAATTACTAACACACCAATTAGTGTGTTTCAGAAAAACTGATTTTTTTTAAATGCAAAAGAATGCAATATAGAGCAGCCAATCCGAACAGAGTTCATTTACATTTACTGGTCTTAGGGGAACAGCTACAAATATAGCCTGTTTATTTCCAAGAGTGGTCATAAATAAGGAACAATTAGCAAGAAACATGTATGATACTGGCTCTTTAAGACTTTAGGAACAATACACGTTCTCATGTTAACAAGTTACTGTTCGATGTTGTACTTCGATTTACAATGTGCTGCGCTGTAATTAATTGTGTGGGTGTTCCGTCTAAATGAATTATGTTGTTAGAATTGTGCTTTTTGTCTTCTACTGTCCAGTCCAGCGTGTTCCTTTCATATAGGGTACTTGATCAGTGCAGTCTTTAGACAATACCGCAAAATGAAGATGGACACTTACCACCTCCTCCACCAGATCGTCCACTATAAGGCCCTGCTCCTCCGTCCTTACGTTGGTCACCCACATCCAGCCGTCTTCAAGTTCATTGTGAACAATAAACATGTCTCCTTTGAGGAAACTGGCACACACACAAGCAAGTAAAGACATCAATGAATGCTTAACGTCTGGCTTAGCCAAAACATAACATGGGAATTCCGTGATATGTGAAGTGAGCTGCTGTGTGTTAATACCTGATTTCATCTGTATCTGGCACTTTGGTGTATGGAAGGATGGCTCTCACTCTTCTCCTGTCCTCCACCGGCTAAAAGAAACAGACCCAGACACCTGAAGTCAGCATAAATCTACTGAAACACTTCATGCATCACTGTCTCAATAGTTTGAAGAGAAGATGAGTGTGGGAAATAAAATTAAAAAATCATCTCCAGCCTAACATTTTTTTGGTCAACTCCTAGAAGAGACTGTCACTTCTTCATACATTATTTGCCACTTATGCAGCTGATTAAAGATGAATGAGCAAGGTCCTCTGATAGCAAACAAGATTATTTTTGCTTTTACTGTAGGTCTCTGAACATCTGGGCTTGCATCTGAGAGTTGTGTGAAATTGATTCGACAGTATTACCTCTGGTGGAGCCACTGGTGATTGCAGCTTTTCACCTTTCAGTAGGCAAGACACATAGCTGTAATAACCAATGAGGTCTGAAAGGGAAGAGAAACGCCTCCCTCCAATGTAGTAATCTCCACACATGGCAATGATCCTAGAACAAAAACAAATATCAAGCCCAAAATTCAGCATATTGTGTCTTTGAATCTAGTAGCATGCCTACTAGATTATTCAAATGAACTTTGAAGTGAAATCCATGTTTTTGTTTGCTATAGATCATCATTATTTTGGGATTTTGACACCTTCATAAAATCCTGCTGGTTACAAAATCCTGCTGGTTATAAAATCTTAGCTTTTTTTCAGTGAGGCTCACAAAAGTGATTTGCTTCCTCTTGTGGAAAACATTTAGACAACTGAACATGGCTGCAAATTAAAAACAAATTTTTTTTATTGAGGAATGACAGTCCTATTAAGATTAGTTGTGTCTTTTGTACTGCTACTTCTATTGACTTATAACTGCTGTCAGACATTACTTGCAGTTATCTATATTATATTGTGCCTTGTTGAAATGCTTGTTGAGTTCTTTCTTTGACTTTGCCTAACTGAAATTAGGTAAAGAAAGCTTCATGAAAACAAGTTTTAATGAAGCTACATTCTAATCTTAAACAACAGAAACCTAGCAAGTTATTTACCACTCTTAAATGTCAGCCTGCGTGAGAATGGCATTTCACATTTAGACTGTGGAGGTGTGTGTCTGTTCATGTTGAGAGCAGAGTTCTGTTTTTCAGGTCCACCCACGCCGTCCGTCCTCAGCCACTTCTCAAACAAAAATATCTAACCAAGTGCCTCTAAAATAAAACTTTAATGGGCTGCCGAATGAAAACCACAGCTTGGTGTCCAACTGCATTCTCAGAGATATATACGTTTTAGTGACAGTAGCCCTTGTTGTCTGGACAGGAATGCCGGGGTACTTCAGCTGTAATTCAGTATGAGATGGACTTAAACTGCAGTGCTTGGGATGTTAAACTGTTGTTAAACTAACCAATTGTAATAGTTCAGGTAATAAAAATTTTGTGTGGTGCTGAAAGTCTCTCAAGGATCTTTAAGACAGGTTGTTGACAGTTCAGGGTTTACCTGAAGTGGTTGACCACGTTTGTCATGCTGAGAAATGACAGCACAAAGGATCCAGGTCGCCGGTCACTCTCCCTGATCAGGTAGCTGCCCGGGGTCCTGGCCTGACGCAGCCGTTCCTCGGCAATGGTCCTGTCTAACTTCCCATGGTACCATCTGGAGAAAAATAAGAGTCTATTATTAAAAGGTTCATTTACTTGTCATAAATATTCACGGCTTAATCTCCATGTTGTCCCGATTTATACTGATAGCATAATTAAGCCCATGTTTTTGCATCCTGAACTAAATTAGCCTTAAGTATGGTGCCAGCTGGTCCACGGAGACTGGAATAATGAACTTCCTATTGTACAATGTCCAAGCCAGACAAATTCTCCAGCAGGCATTGCGGAACAAAACTGCAATTCTGAAGTGCTTTTGGAAACTTCTAAAACCATTTCAGGCTACATGGCCCATATGGCTCTGTGTCAGGAACAATGTCATGGAATGGGACTGTCCAAATAAATCTGAAGTGAAAATTTTGCTCCAAGAAGGCAGCTCTTGTATAGCGTGAAGGCTAAAAAGCTTTACAGCCACACCCCGGGCCATTAACAACTTGCCACTTTATAAATTAAACACTAGCTTTTCTAACAACACCGGTTCACATTTTCTGTGGAGACAGAAAAAGTAACACTTTGCCTGGCTTAGCACCTTGCAACACCAAACCGAGGGACGGGCTGTCAGGAAACGGAACAGTGAAAATAAGCAAAATTGGGAAATAACACTTTCATTACGAAAACTGCACCTTTAAAATAAACTAAAGTGACGACAACATATCTTACAATTTTCCCTGAACAGATAATAATGAGACAATATATCGGAGACAGATAATTGGACTTTTTAACTAAAATGATCTTGCTTTGGGAAATCAAATCATATGAGAAGAATGCATTTGTGAATCAAAATGCACCACAAAAGCTGCAGGTGCAAAACACAGATACAATATCACAAAAAGGCATTTGCAGGTACACCACCAAAAAACATAGAATACATTCTATAAAAATCAGATTAAAGGCTTGACTTATGCTAGAAGATGCCTTTCCCATCTAGCTCACTTGGCTTGTTACCAATGTGCTGACTGGTTACATTCACTGCATTCAGCAGACGGCCTTATCCAGAGCGACGTACATCAGTTGTTAGTCATCCAAGTGCAAGATGCATGCAAACATTACACAAAAAAGTCCAAGTTTCTTCTATTATCTTGCTAGCAGGCCAGCTCCTTAACCCAGGCTGCCCTTTATTTCCTAACTCAGAAAGAGCATAGTTAAATATGAGCAGCAGTCACTCTCACATGCCATTCAGTGTAAACTTATTTAAAATGTTTATAACCAAAATTTGCAGGAACACAGAAAATGCTAGCTATGTATAGATAATTAGCGAAACACGGTTGGCTATCCTGGTCATTAGCTTACTAATCTGCCAATACACGTTCAAATGAGATGAGTGCTATTTGTAAATGTCAGTTGATTAAATTATGGCTTGGTGTTTTGGTGGGTTCAATCAACACCATGGTTATCTCTCATCTCTATTACTGCAATTGCCTCCTAGTGGGTCTTCCAGTTTGTTTGGGAAGACCCTTACAGCTGGTTCATGACGCAGCAGCTCAGCTGGTCCACAACCAACACTAAAAGGTTACATGTCACCCCACTGCTAAATTGACCAACACTGGCTACACATGTCTGTCCGCATAAAGTTCAGAGTCACTAACTCTTGACATTTGGGTCAGCACCCAGCTACCGTAATTCAGCCTTAAGTTCCTACTCGCTCCCTCTGCTCCTCTGAGGACCATCGCCTGGCTCTGCCGTCCCTACGCACAAGGTAAACCTAGTCCAGTCCGGTCTCATTTGTGGTTTCCACTGGTGGAATGAGCTGCCAAAGGCAACCAGAGGAGCAGAAACCCTCACTAGCTTCAAAACCTTCCTGCTTCTGACTCATCTGTTAAGAGAGCGTCTCCTCTCCTAACACACTTGTCGTCTAATGCATCTTCTTACATGACTCTTACATAAAGATTTTAGTACTTTGCACTCTCCTTTGGCTCTCACGCTGTACTGAAACTTGAGTGTTTCCTTATATTATAAGTTGCTAGGGATAAAAGCATCTGCCAAGTGAATGCAATGTAATGTAGAAAAAGAGGTGGCCTGGAAATTTGGGCATTTCATCTATAATTTGTAATAAATAAGTAAAATAAAAAAATTCAATTACAATGTTGGCCAACAACTGGCCCATACAGCAGGGAAAGTGACCCATTTGTGTCATACGTGAACACACCACAGCACACAGCATGAACAGCACGAAATTCCACCTCTGCATTTAACCCACTGACCAAGTGAAGCAGGGGTTAGCTACAAACACAGCGCCCGGGGACAGTACTTTGCTCAAGGTACCTCAGAGGTGGGAATCGAACCTGCAACGTACTGATCACAAGAGGCTATCAGCTGCCCCAATACAGTATCCCACTGGGTCATTTCCTAAACAGATACAAGATTATCCAATCATCTTTTACATGGTAATTGTTGAAATGTTGTGTGTGAAATAGTTTCCACACACCCCTTGAATTTAGTCACTTTAAAGTGCACATACTGCTGACACAGGCATTTAAAAGTGCACACACAGCTTGTACAGCTTCCATAGAAATTCACTGTCATTAAAATAGGAAACTCTAGAGCAGTTGCACATGAGCCTAAGCTCACCATGTCCAATTGCCAGAATCAGCTGAGGAATATAATAAAGACTGTGGAACTGTGATTTCTGGAGTGATGTTTGTGATCCAAAACTAACCACCCAACATCAGCACCTGACTTCCCTAACACACTAGTGTAAAACTTCCCAGAGGAGCAGAGGCTGTTAATGGCAGTCACTGTTCATATCAAGAATGAAACAATTATCCAAAATGATCAATAATGTCAAATTTGTCCATATATTCCTATTGTCAATGTCTCCAACATTTTCCAAGTGTTTACAGCAAGAAAAAAAAATAAACAAAATGAACACAAAATATGGACAGAAGGCTCCATCTGTATCTGTATATGTATTTAAGGCACAAATGATTCTTTAATATGAGAGAAAGACATCGAAACATCAATTAGCAGACTGAATGCTCAAATTAGTTTTGCAGCAAAAAAGCCATGGCCATCATTGCTTCAAAAACTGCACCAAGATTTGTAGGAGGAATCTTAAAAGCCTGTGTGTGTGTGTGTGTGTGTGTGTGTGTGTGTGTGTGTGTGTGTGTGTGTGGTGTGAGAGGAGGAAGTGGAGAGCATGTGGTGATGGTGGGTGAATAAATGACACAGAAGCGCATTCAGAAAGGAAGGCCATGTGTTATTTTCAGTATCTGCTCTGCACTAACACACAGTCTATCAAGACATAGATCTACAGGTCTCCTGCACTGCAGCATCTTCTGCAACATGAGGAATAACATCCAGTGCATTTGTTAAGTTCAGAAATTAACTTCATAAACCAAAGAATATAACTGACAATAAAGACATACTCTATTCTGTAGGCCTAAGTTGAGCTGATACCACTATGAATAAAAACAAAGAGGAAGAATAGGAAATGAATTAGATTTTTATTTCACTTCAGAAATAAAAAAAAAAAACGGACCCTGGAGATCTCTATAGAGAATCCAATGCATGTTCTTGACGGGACAAACTGAAGAACGGATGTCGTAGCTTTAACAGCTTCAAGAGAGCAGACTGCATGAAGCTTTTTATAGAGTAAAGCTGCAGAGGCAGCAGAAGGGTCCCTAAGAATTCACTCAGGGTCTGCTGCCTCACAGTACTTTACATAATAAAAATGACATCCGCGAGGCGAGTTATTAGCAGATCAGCTAATGCGTTCAGAGAAAACATCACAAAACCTGCGCTAGAAAACATGCGTAACAAACAGGATCTACAGACCTGCACAAATACTGTAGTTTTTGGAGTGATAGTTATATAATGTAATGTTAACTAGCTGAAACGAATTTTTTATCATAACTACCGTGTGCAGTGTGCAATTTTTTTTTTTTTTACTGTTTGTCTATGTCTGCTGCTACCAAGCAAACTACACTCTATCTATATATACACACCCACCTATGTGTGTATATATGTATATTACACACACATATATACACATATATATATATACATACACACACACACACACACACACACACACACACACACACACACACACACACACACACACACA
>JBBPDH010000037.1:7457843-7472389 GCA_037974565.1 Clupeocharax schoutedeni
CCAACAAAAACATGGTAAGAGAAACATATAGAGAAAAAAAAAGAAAAGCACACACACACACACACACACGTACACACACACACACACACACACACACACACAGTCTTTCTAGCTCCCTCACTCCCTCCAGCTTATGCATACACACATTTGGACGGACGGATGGACACATGCATGGCCACACACCCACACACAAGCAGACAGATGGACAGACGTAGGCATACTGGCCCCCCTCCCAACCCCCCACATCTCCACACACATGCACACACACACTAACCCTCACACCACACACACACCAACGCAGACGGCAGAACTCGGGGACATACGCAGCAGTTGTTTTCTGCACATTTCTGGATTATTCTTCAAGTCCAGTTGCTTTAGTGGTACTGAAAGCCTCACGCTGCACTGCACACGGCATGTGGCCTCTGTCATTCTGTCTCTCGGCTCAGCCTGTAATACATGTTCCCTGGACTGAATCACTGTCATTTAGCTTTCTGGCCGACTATCATTCATTAGCTTTCTCTTCTGTCCGCCTCAGGCCAGCCTTGTCCAAGAGGTCCTTTATAAAGAACCAAAAGGAAAATAAAAAAGTAAACACAAAAAAAGAGAAAAAGAGAATACACACATTTACCCAGAGGCCTTCAGTGAACTGTGGCATCTGTGGCAAGTCCTGGCCTATTCAAAGGAGGGGACATCAACAAACAGCTTTTGCTGATCATTTTCAAATCAATGACATACATTACAAACCTCTGTGGATGCGATATATTTTATTCATACAGAAATGTTTTTAAAACAAAGCAAAAACCTGAGAATTGTCATATGAATTCAGATGAGAGACTGTAAGTCAAATCTGTGTTTTTTTCCATCTTCGTTTTGATTGAAAGCAATCAAAAGGAGATATATCGTTGCAGGGTTGTCTCGGCAATCACATACCTGCGGCTGGACAGTCCACTAACTACCGACCACTCCACTCCATCACGCTATAATCACACTGATGAAAGTGCAATTACAGCAAAGACATGTGTTTGTGTTGCCCCCATCTGGCCAAGCATGGTATTGTGGATGTTACCAGAGAATTAAAGTCTTCTTAGAGGTCCCTGACAATCTAAAGCGTTTAAAATCAAGATATGAGAACAGAACTAAATTCCTATATAGAAGTAAATGCATCCCTGTTGTAGGGGGATTCTACAGAATGGCCTAAATGCCTTCATAATTCAAACATGCTCAGGGTGGTTTGATGTGAAATGAGCTATGAAGGGATGGAATGGCATTTTTTCACTGGCGTTAATGGAAACCAGATGCGACGTTTACATTGTAAGTATGTCATTTGATTTGCTGTCCTAAACAACCAGTGAACCTACACATGTCCTATGGGTCATGTTGATATGGTATAATAGTAGTAAATGTGTGAAAAAAGTGCACCTTCTTTAGGTACCATGCATGTACCTCATTGTTTTAGTTAAGAAGATGATCTCAAAATGATCATACAGTGTTTTAGACTTCAGGCATCATATCTGTAATCATTTTATGAAATCATTTTCTCAAACTGAGCTTTTAGAAACACTCAGACGTCTGGTTCCTATCACTACTGCTGTGAACAAGTCTGAGTCAGAGTGGAGCAGTTCACACACATTCACTCCGAATGACTTTCTCATTCTTACCATTTATGTATACAGGAAATCTATGGAATTTCGCTTTCTGTGCTTCACCAGCTCAACAGAGGTTTACATTCCTATGATAAACCTCACAGTCAGGATCATAAACATCAAAACTTAAATTTAGTAAAATTTTATACAAAAGGTGCCAAGACTGACATTACTGTCATTAAAGCCCTTTTTGCTACATCTAATCAATCCCTTGTGAACCAAAAAACAATGTTTTGCACTTTTAAATGAAAGCTAAGCATTTGGGAAGTGTCTGTTAGCTGTTTCTTAATGCACCAAAATCCTTAGGATGTTGAACAGTTTCCCATTTAGGGGACCTCTGCTGGTCATCAAGAAGAACCCAACCCATTTTCCCTAAACCCTTAGCTTTCATTTAACAGTTAAAGAGCAAAACATTATTTTTTGGTTTGTGAGAGATGGATTAGATGTAGCCAAAACCATTTAATGCCCATAGTGTAAATGCTTAGATCAACTGTCAGTAATGTGTCAGTAGAAATATTCCAGTCTTGGAACATTTTGACATAAAATCTTAGATTAAATGTTTGAAGCGAATCCATCGCACATGAACCAAAATAATGTTTTGCTCTTTAACTACAGCTCAACCAGTCAAAATCATCAGAGATAAGTTTCTGTGAGTTTTGTAGTGTTTTTCATGCTGATTTCAAATCTGTGTGTAGTTTTTCCTGTAGGTACAGTGTTTGTGCTGAAGCTAGCTCTATATTGTATGATAGTTGGTACAATGATGATATAATAATCATATGCTGAGCGTTTATGAAGAAACAGTGGCAGCTGACTGACACTGATCATTATATCTATGCCACAGTGTGGCCTGTCTGACTTCACACTGAAAATACTGAAACAATTACTTGGTTGGGTTTAATTAAACCACATGCACGTCTATTGCAAATCTAATATTACTCAGAATTCAAAAAGTTGATGTGAAAAGTGTGCTATTACATGAAATCTAAGCGTTTGGGTTGGGTTCTTTTTGTTGACCAGCAGATGTAAGGGTGGAGGTAGCTCAGTGGGTAGGATACTTGCCTCTGGACCAAGTGGTCATGGGTTCGAATCCTACCTTCAGCACCACCGCTGGGTCCGTGAGCAAGACCCTTAACCCTGAGTTGCTCCAGGGAGACTGCCCCCTGTAGTTAGGGAATGGAAGTCGCTTTGGATATAAGCGTCTGCTAAATGCCGTAAATGTAAATGTAAATGTCCTCTAAATGTGAAACTGTTCATCATCCTGAGGACTTGTGCATTAAAGAAGCAAACACTGTATCACAAGGAATCTATGCAGTTCTCCAACAGGGGTCACTCTAAGCACATGAAGCAGGCTGCCGCAGCCTCACTGCTATATTTATAATCACCATCTGTCTCACTGTAAAGGGAGCAGCTATTCATTTATGTGAGGAGAGCCATACTCCCTCTGCAACCATAGATACTCAGCATTATGATGAGACTCCTCAGTATGATGGCACAATTATTTTATGACTAGTTTATTATGAAGGACAATAAGGTTGTCTGTTCTAATCCTTGGTGAGGAGCCCATTGAATGCGGTTCAAAGTTGGCCAGAATAGATTTTACCGTTAATAAACAAGCAAACAAACCCTGAGCTGCACCCACGGAATAGCCTGTCTGCCTCCTAATTCCTCCAAAGGCTTAAAAATTGGGTTGGAAAACTAGCAGGAATGTTCAGGGCCGACATCTATATTGCAGTTCGAAGTGATGGTTCTTCACCTCACGGCTTGTGTCATTAAATTCCTCCAACTGTACCAAATTCTGGTTTGTTAATTACATGGATAATGAGCAAAGGAAGCTTTTAACATTGCATTTAACAGCTGGCATAGTGCTAACAGTTGAGTAGACTTAACCGTGTAAAGTGGCCCCTTATAGTCACCTGTGAACACACCGCAGCAGCAGAACTCAAAGTGAGAATGTGAAATTCTTTCTCTACATTTAACCCATTCAGCAGGGGGGCTGCCACCAACAAGGGGCACCCTCTGGGCACGATACCTTGTTCAAGGGTACCTCAGTGATGACATGAACCCACAACCTTCTGATGGCAGAGGTAACTCCCTAACCACTAGGCCACCAGCTGTGGTTTCAGAAAAAAAGTTACCTATATAAGGACAGATAACCTGATTCAGGATGGCTGCCGTTACTCATAGCAATACAATGAAGCCTATCATGTCCATTTTTCCAAAAACATAGAATCAAACGTTGTACACTGTGTCTTGGCTGATCAACTGTATTTGGGGTAAGGAGGGACAAATGCATTCATTAGATTTAATCTGGAGTTATGTGCACATGCTGCTTTCAAGTCATACAGCATAAGCGCCACATTTAGGCTTATAATTAAAATTAGGGATCCTTTACAGCTTAAGCTGTGAACAAAAAGCCCCTTTATTCTGCTGTAAACTTGGTGCAATGCAGGTGTTCAGCCATTAATGACATATGTTTTTAATGTGCACAGATACTGTATGTAATGTGATACTTCTAACTGGATTAAAACCCTTCTCTAATATACATCCTCTTTATTTTGTTCTTTTTTTTTTAGCATTAGTACAATAGTAAACTTATTCTGCTTCGCAGCACTTGAAACGCAGATCAACTTGGTCTAGTGGAGTGTTCTGCCACTGAAATGCAGACTTGAATGCTGTTGATTTATGTTGATGTTCACTTTCTCCATCCTCCTCCCTCTCCCTCCTTCTCTCTCTCCCTCCCTCTCTCTCTCTCTCTCTCCATATCCCTTTCTCTCTTTAATTACTTGATCCATAGCATTGATTACAACAGAAAATCGGAAAGCAGATCAATGGCTTTCCAGACGGAAATGCAAAGGGCCCAGCCAAGCGTGGCATGTACGCTCATAAGGACTATGTTCTCGGACAATGAAAGCAATAGGAGGAGAATTACGAGTCCCCAGATGCTGAGGCCAGGCCGCCTGCCGCAGTCATAAATAACCCTAATTCTACAAATGCTTAATTAAATTACATAAATCCTGTTTACAATCGCAGGGCACCAGAAGCATTTTTTTCCCCAGCAGCCAGCGAAGAAAAGAAGGGTATTATACAAACCCCACAGATCCCCGCCCTGGTTCACTTCTCCTTCCCCCTCTCTCTCTCGCTCTCTCTCTCTCTCTCGCATGCCAGGGAGCACATCGCATTGTGCTGAGCTTAGTATCTGGGGAGACATGAGCGATGCTACACTGATCTCACTTTTCTGATACGCCTAAGGTGACCGCCGTGCCCTGGCCTTCGGCACTCCTCATCTCTGAGGCCAGTTGGACGCTGGTAGATGTTGATCTGAAACTGCTGTTGGCCTCGTTAGAATTAAAGTGTCTGTTTGGCAGAAAAAACCCTCACAGTTTCCACTTTTATGATCAGCCAAGTCTACTACTACTACTACTCTTTCTAGCTGTCAGTTTTTATAAATAGAATGTGTCCATTACATTAAGTAACAACATTAGTCTTGTAGCTCTAGAGCAAATGTAAAGAGGAAAACAGACACCAAACATATGACAGCAAATTACAGCTGGGAGAATAAGCAGAATTGAAAAACAGAGTTGGGATGAAAAGATAGATAATCATATATATATACATACACACCCATACACACACACACACACACACACACACACACACACACACACATATTATATATATATATGCTGGTTAAAATGGCTGCTCATGTTTTGTTTGCTCCCTTTTGTTTGATGATCTAAGGTCCTCCACACAGAACTGCTGCAGAGTTTCGGCTGTGAGACAGTGCTGAACTTTTTATAGCAGTGTCCCTTTAAGTTGAAAAGAGTTCTTTGTGTTCTTTGTGCACAACTCTTTAGTAAAAGTCCATTTTTCAGCTTGTTAAAAATCTTTTTCCCTCCATAAAAATCACCTCACCGTGGAGAAACTTGTCTGAGAGTAAAAATAAGACGTTGGACCACAGATTGGAGCTGATAATGCGCAGGCTTGCACAAAACAATACAATAAAATGTTCTTATCAGTTTAATGGCCATAACTTCTAATTCTCTATTAACTGATAAGTAGTCCCAGTCCTACAGCTGATTGGCTATGTTTGGGGCATTTGGGGGCTTGTGTAAAGCATTTCTTGCTAAACTAGGAACGGAAATAAAGGTGCAACTTCCAAATGCCCCACTGACCTCACCTAGTCAGCCAGGAGGGTCACACAAACACACGCCACATCATTTTATTCCAGCAGCGGCCTCAGAGAGGGTCAGCTCATATTTTGTTTGGAGTTATTTCTGCGTCATTAAGCATCCCTAATGTGATTAATAATGTACATCACGGGCGCCAAAACGGAGATTGATGAGCCATTATGTTCAAATCATAAAATAAATATAAAAATCTGCAGAGCCCCACAGCATTCACTCGGCCTGTTCTCTCTCTCCCTGCCTCTTGCTTTGGCAGTGATGGAGAGAGTCAGATATTGGTTCTTTAGCTCCCTCTCTTCTCTTCTGGCTCTTCCTCTTCTACACAGTGCAGTCACTAAACAGCAGTCTGACTGATTGATAATAAATTGCGTTGGCTGCAGTAGCAAACCCACGCCGGCCCTTCTGTGAGATTACATCTGTGAATGGGTTTTAAAATTTTTTTGAACAGAAGCCACCGAAATAAGAAAGGGACTCCGCCGGGTTGGCGTGCCGTGCTTCGTGCCATTAGTGGCATTCAAAAAGACAAATTGAGTGCATTACCGACAACCTAGCGTTCATTTATTATCCTTATAACGATGGTTTTGTGCTTTTGCGTGCCACCGCAATTGATTAGGATGTAAGGATGGATGTTTTTCTCTGAGCCTCCCAAGTCATTTTTCATAACACTTTTATGAAGTGTGTCTAAAACAAATGTGACCGTCATCTTCCTACACCGCTGTGTGCTCTTGATGTGCTCAGCCCTTTAAGACGTCTCTGTCGGCTCACTTGGGGGCATCTCCTCGCTCCTTACACCAGAAGGTTTCAGCTCAAGACTCCTGGCTGTTAGCTGGCACGCGTTTAGTGAAAAAACACATTTGCAGAATTGTCCTCCAACTTTAAATGTGCTCAATCATCTCTGAAACCTGCTTGACTGGAGTGATGAGACTCATGTAGCTCGAGTCATGGAGACCATTGGCAGTTAGCTTAAATCATCATGTACTTGATTCAAACTGTGTCAAATCATTCATCAATCCTGACTTTTTCATGTGGTTTCGAGAACTTAATGACACACTGTTATACAATAATGGACAGAAATATATTAGTCACCAAAAACAAATTGTAGCAACCTGAAATCTGAATTGTGTCTGAAGAGATATCAAGAAAGCATCAGAAACCACAGCAGGCATGTAGCTTGCATGTTTCCAGCTGGTTTATGGAAGCTTACACATGTAATCAATTCAATTCATTTTTATTCAAATAGTGCTTTTTACAACAGCTGTCACAAAGCAGAGACCAGGTTCGAGCCCCTAGTGACCCTAAGGTGAGGTGAGGCAAACTCCCTCAGCTGGGGGAAGAAACCTCAGGAGGAACCAAGACTCAAAAAGGGAAACCATCCTCCTCTGGTCGACCTGGAGAGAAAGGAAAGAGAGTCTCTATGGAGATAAATAACAAGAGAAGGCCTTGATGAACAAACCTTTTGACAAATTTGCCATCTTTGCCTAACAGAATCCTTACAGTCAAGAGTGAATGGAGTAAATTCAGTTGAAAGTGTAATTAACAGTCCCTAGTCCATAAAAACAGGAACAGGAACAACAATCTCCCCATGATCTACTTACGTAAAGCTATACTAAAATTAACACCTGGTTTTACCTGTCAAAAGAAAAAAGTCAGAGGGATACACAAATAAGGGAAAACATTTAAGAGGGTAAGTGTCTGAGTTTTTTTTTATATATAGAACAAGATATATATATATATACATATATATATAAGAGATATGTGTAGAATGAAAGAAGAATCAAACTTTAAACACTTTGGCTGCTACTCAGTATATGAGTATTAAAGATAGAATCATATCAGTTTCAGAGTTTGGGGCCCAACTGTTACTTTGTGTGATCTAAGGAACAAGATGCTTTTTCCACTGTAAGTTCAAAGCGTGTCACGCCTGGAATCTTGGGAGTGAAGTGTCGATTTGTACGCGCGAAAGCATTTGCCACGCGCCAATGATGACTCAACACAGCCTTTCACCATTCAAAATGTGAGGAATATGCCATGGCACACACTCATCTGGCACACAGGAATGGCTTTAGCATCAATGAGCCTCTCAGCTTAATTTACACAAGTCCAGGAGCAAGCTCGCTCAGGGCCACGTGCGAAGTTCGGCGAGACGGAAAACTTTGGCCTGCTTTTTAACTCCAGGGGTGTTAATTATTCAGAACAGGAAACCGCAGGCTTGAAAAAAAAAAAAAACGTATATGACGAGCAGCTCACTTCCAGAGCGGTTAGAGCCTGTGATTGCTCAGAGCGCAGCGGTGTAGCGCGAGCCAGGAATAGAGCCTGTCAGCAGCTGGTGAGCACTGGGGGTGACAGGACAAGAACTGGGCCCGTCACGCCATCCCAAAAGCTTTTAAAGACATACTCACAGCACATCTTCTCATCCAGCCAGAGAAAGTCCATATGTTGCAGAAAGCCCATATGGTGCTGTGGGGGCTGTGGTTAGCTAATGCAATACAAAGGGCCACTTACAGTAACCTACATAGAGGCAGATTATTAAACGTGGTTTTGAAAGGACAGTTCTTTCATTTGGAGGAAGTAAATGACTATAGTATCTATAAACTTTATTAGACTCACATTGCTTCTGTACTGTTCTAGATTGTCTAAACCTTCCTTAGGCCAGGGTTCTCAAACTACCAGACATTTATTCATCACTATTCATGTGCCATATAACTAATTCTACTACTACACTACAGGAACAAAACTATCAAGACGCCTGACCGTAACACCAATAGGGACATTGCATTCAAAATAGTACATACACATTAATATGGAATCTTTGCATTCAAATACATAACATAGAGATTAATATGGAATCAGCCCTTCCTTGTAGCTGTAACTGCTTGCACTCTTCTTGGAAGGCTTTCCATTTTGGAATGTTTATGTGGGAATCTGTGCTCATTTATTCTGTAGAGCATTTATGAGGTCCGTCCAGTTCATCCTAAAGGTGTTGGGTGGGGTTGTGCGTGCAAGTCATGCTCCTCCACACCAAACGCATCCAACCATGTATTTATGGACCTTGCTTTGTGCACTGGGGCATAGTCATGCTGAAACTGAAAATGTCTTGGTATGCTGAAGCGTTAACATTGCTCTTCACTGGAATTAAGGGGCCTAGTCCAAACCCTGAAACACAGGTGTGTCCCAATACTTTTGTACATATAGTGTATTACTACTATAAATATTATTAATAATAATAATTGAAAGTAGCAGCTGTTGCAGCTGTTGTTTTTGGTGATGAATTGCTACTAAACAATGATTAATGTATGCTCAAAGAAGTGTGTGCTACAGTTAAAATTCACACTTAATACGAAATACACACACTGTTTTTAACAGGACGCCTTAGAGAAGGTGATCTGGCTAGTGGTCCTCAGGTAACTGAATTTGAGACACTGCTCTGGCACTTCATTAGTGGTCAGTTTGGGACCAGAGAAGTGCCCTTGGCTGGATATCTTTGGGTAGTGAACTACTGCTTGCACTGCACTGGTGTGTTTAAAGTCTCAGCTGCACAGCTGTGTCTGACACACTCGTTCCAGTAGCATACACACTGTCATGCTGCTGCCATGTCAATGTCACTGCAATGCTGAGATGCTGGTCCACCACACAAATAATATCTGGCCAGCAGTAGTCCTGTAGACAGAACTCAACCACTGATAAATGCTGTACAGAGCAGCTGACAAGCTGTCCAAGGTGGGCGTTTCTAATAAAGTACCCTGCAACTGCCATGTAGGTGTTTCTAAAAGAGTGGCCAGTACAGGGTGCAAGTAAAAGGTGGGTATTTCGAATGTGGCCAGTGAGTGGGAATACTGTCTGGTTTTATTGCTTCAAGTTTCTAGACGGACCTAGATACACTGCACTTTCTGGAATAGAGGAACAGAAGGCAAGCTCTTCTCAGAGAACAAAAAAAAAAGTGACTTTCAGCAGGAACAGAGCTGACACCGAGCAAAACCGAATATCAGTGAAAGCAGGTAAAAGGCACTGTGCATTGACAGAGAGAGGGGAAAACAATGGTACATTTTCTGAGATCCCATCTCTCCTTTTTGGGGGGATGTGATAAATAGACTTTGATGTTTTTGCTGAACAGCAGTGCATAGTCCCAGAGCAGAAATCCAGGTATGAGCAGTCAGCAGTTCAGGAGCTGCGGAATCCTGCTGCTTACTGCAACACCACAGACGCGCACACACACTCACACCGCTCACTTGGCCTATTACGAAGGTATAAAACGAAGTGCTGATCTAAACAGCAAAATGCCTGAACATTGTGTGTATCTTTGTGTCGTCAGAGTCCTGATTTGAGGATCTGAAGTCATGAATATAATAACTATAGTCAAATTAACCTCCGAAACGCCAAAGGCCCATTTGTGTGGACAGACTTCAATTCTCTTAGAATTACATAACTTAAATATTATCAGACAGTCATTTACAATTTCTTACATATAGAGAATTATGTTTTGTGTGGCCTGATGGGTGTAGAGTTGCCCCTGCAATTGGAAGGTCATGGGTTCGAATGCCAGGACTGCCAGTGGCACCACTGTACTGTCCCCATTCACTGCTCCATGGCCGACCACTGCTTCACTTGGTGAATGGGTTAAATACAGAGAGGAATTTCACATTGTTCACACTGTGTGCTGTGGTGTGGTCATGCATGCATGCTACTTTACTTTAGTTTACTTTAATATTCATTAATTTTTGAGCTGCTTATGCTCATCCAAGGTCAAAAGGCAGAGAAATATCCTGTCCATCACAGGGCAGGCCCACCAATAAACACAGTTACACCTAGGGGCAATTTTGCATTTCCAGGTGACATGCATGACATGCTTGGCTTTGGAGCCCTGTTTGATCCTTTTGTAATTCAACAAAGATGCAAGTTAAAGTATTTGAATAGCAGCACAAAGAACAAGGTTCACGGCAGCCTGTGGAGGTGAGAAGGATCTGGTGTGCACATCTCTGAACTGTCAGCGAAACCAGGCATACTCTGGAAGGGTGTTTTGAGCAGGAGAGGGGGATAAAATAAACAGTGAAAAAATCAAGTGAAAAACTGAAACTGTTTAATGCAAAATAGGGAACTAAGGGATCAGTTTAATGGCCTTTATAAGTTCCTTTCAAATACATTAAAAACAGCAAGGTCACAATGAATTATTAGAAGATGATTACTGTCAAATGTACTGTTTACTTTGTCATATAACACTAATCATATCTGACATTTCACTTTTTCTGACAGGTAACTTTTGTTCCAGGTAGAAAAAGAATTGCCATTTCTATGTTCCTTCATTTTGGACTCCATACACTATTACATTTCGTTGTGTTGGTAAACACATATGTGAATGAATGCACACAATTAGATTATAGATTATATCAGACAAATACAACAAAATTGCATTGCTAACAATATCTGGATCTGGTAATATTGCAGTAGAGGAGTGGATGCAATTTATTATTAGCTGTGTTGTACACCATGTACATTATTGAGCATACAGCCTCTAGTCTGTTCATAGACTCTAAAAATAGAAGGTATACAAAAAAAGAAACACTGACAAATACAGTAAACGAGGTTATAATATCGGTTCTATATATATATATATAGGTATATTCTATATATAGGTTCTAAATAGTCCCAAACCCAGATGCTCTGCATACATAGACCACCTATATACTGAACACCAAGTTGGCTACAACTGCTGTTAATAACTTTATCCTTCTGATGGGAAACAAACATGTTAAAGGCTGGCTAGCACTAGTAGCAAACAGTGGTCTTTTCTTCATAGGACAGACTAGCATGTTATATTATTTGAAGTATTAATACATTTTTGCTGCATATTACCCTTTAGCACTTTGCTTCCTCCAGTCTGTTTTTGTTATAGCGCCTTTGTGAAAATTTCCTATACAGTTTATGATTTATTTGTCAATCAGAATTACATTAATATGTATATATTTTGTCATATGTGTATAATAATATTAATTTATATTCATATATTTATATTTTTGTATTAGTTGTAAGGTGTTCCTTTTATTTTATATTCTTGTGTTATGGCTTTTAATCTATCGTTTTGCTGCTCTTATCTTTGTACTGTCCACTTTGGCAGTAGCAATGGACTAATTAAAGTTGATCTTATCTTATCTTATCTTATCAAGCAGTGAAATGCAGCAAACCTTCTGCCCATAGTCAGAAGTCTTGTGAGACTAGTTTCAGACTAGTTACCAAGTAACTTTGATACTGAATAGTAGATACTGATAAATAAGTCAGCATAGCATAAGGTTGAAATGACAGAATAAAGGAGTGAGAATGAACTGCTGAGTCACAGCAAAAACTAGCTAGGTGCCCAAAAGCCCCTGAAGAAGGAATTAGAATGTACCGCCTGCTAAAATAGTTCTCCACACAGAAGTGGAGACTGAATGTAGCCCTCCACAGCTGCCTGAACATGTATTCATCCCTCAGAAGTGCCTGCAATACATCTAAACTCAACCCTAATGAGTGCGGCTGAATCGAGTGGGCAGCAACCACTGGTTACTATCAGCTATTTTCTTCTGAATACGAGATCATTGCAGATAGCAATTTGATTTTTTTCCGGCGCCTTGTGTAATACCAGTCCCACAAGTCAAGTGCCCTCTCTTCTAGTGCTCCTCGCTGTTTATCTGCGTCTCAATGGTGTACTCTTTCTCTCTCTCTCTATCTTAGTTCTTCTATGCCCCCCCCCCTCTTTTTACAGGCAGCCAGGGCCTGCAAGAAGCACAGATAGAAACTCCAGTGGGACCTTGCGTTTCATCCGAGGCCTTTATCAAGACGAACACACTCGCGCGCGCGCATACATGGCCCATCATACACACGCTCGATTCCATGTATCTCTTTTTTCCAGCGGGGAGCAGTGATTTGATTCAGTGCTTCAGAGAGATTGGGCTTTCCTGCTGTTCAGGCCGAGCGAGCCCTATCCCCTGAGCTCTCTCTCCTAGAGAGCCCTCGGGGACTTTAAATTGTGTACAGTAAATTTTCTTCTTCAGCTCATGTATCTTTTGATGTCGCTTCTCTCACAGCCAGACACTCACACGCGGCCGATAAAGCCTCTCCTTCCACACACGACCCGGCGCCAAAATAAAAGCTACAGTGTGTTAAGCTGGTAATAAGGAAACATGTTGCGTCATAGTCAACATGGCATCCACACGATAGGCAGTGCACAGAAGCAGTCACGGGTTAATAGAAGCCATGTCTTATCCCTTCAAGTCTATAAAAAAGTGCAGTGTGTTCTCTTATGTTGCTTGACCATGTGTTTGAGGATGATAAAGCACAGGCGCTAGCTATGCTAAGCAACTCCTTAGCGATATCTAATACATTTTTCCATGCACGTGTTTGTAATTCCAACCTGGCTATACTAATTCATCTCATGGAGGTCAGAGGTTGGTCGCGTAGTGCTGGGGTAATGCAGTGCTTGAACCCGGCTATAATTGCATCGCCTCCATGTCGAAAAGCTTGGGGTGTGGAGGTGGGATAGCAGTTGGGAGGGGAGGCAGCAGAGGAGAAGTAGCCCAAAAATTTAATTAGCAAGTAGTTTAATGCAAATGATCAGGGCTGTTGGAACGCTCTCCTAAAGCTTTCTGTCTGGAATGATGAAAGAGCAGAGGAACTTTTTTATTGGACCAATATCTCAAAACCTCAGCCAGTGGGAGAAGTTACTATGCGCTCTTTCAGACTGTGTCAAAACTCCTTGAACACGCCTTAAGAATCTAGATGAATCTATTTAATAGAATGTTTTTTTTTGCCACATATGCCAAGAGCGAACTGTTCGTTCTGACAGAAAGCGGTGGCCACACAGTGAAAAACACTCCAACTTTAATCTTCCATAAGAAAGCAATTAACGTATTATTTCTTTCTCATATTCGCCAACGAAATGAGGCATAAAGGAGAGGCTCATTACAATAGCCGATGCAAGAAATCACAATTGAAGGGCACTTAAAGAAGTGTATTTCACTAAAGATATTACATTTTCAAAACCATCCAAAGCCTTATTGACCTTTTAGGAAATCAATTTGCCTTTGGACAAAAAAATGGCGCTCACTTTGAGACATTAAAGCAAAGTTTTTTGAATCAAATTGATAATAAGGTCTAATGAACTTGGTATGCAGTCATAAATGGCATTCAATGAAAAGGCCCAGTCGTGGGAAGAACCGAGGATTACGGTGTACTGAAATATAAAAGTAAAACTCAGAACTGTCTTCCATTTACCTGACAAAGTCTATTCGCAAGGACTTCCTGTGAAAAGCACACTTCTTACCACTCATTTGACTGAGAACAATGGGTTGAAGGACAACAGACACAATACATTGCAAAAGCTACAGTTTAACGTTAAATGAAAAAGTTTAGAGATGGAAATCACCAGAGTTGAACTTTTGGAAAAATATATTCTGATATTAGTCGATTTGAGAGCATCTAGTTTGAGGGCTACGAACGGTCATGAACAAGATGGATGAGGAATTCAATGCTGTTGTTTTTTTTAATAGTGTTGTCAAATGTGATCCGGCAGACACTATCGCAGCATCAGGTCTCGATCTGCCAGGATGTGCGATAGCTTTTTTCCACAAGCCATCAGACTCCTGAACTCACTCCCAGCCATCACACTTTCCCCTCACACGCACACCTGGACTGTGGAAATAACTGACCCAGTGGCACCACTGCACTTTACCAGACTATGCTGCTCCCAATC